>CM068371.1:85921735-86521735 GCA_034769895.1 Magicicada septendecula | reverse complement strand
TGAATAGACACGGTATGGTTACGAGGCGCAAAGGGAAGGAAGCAGTAAACCAAGAAGGAAACCCAGAAGAAATGGAGGAAGTTGAGGAAGTAGAAGTGGAGGAAACGACAGGAGAATTGTCAGAAGAGAACCCACAGGAGGACCAAATGGAAAATCCAAGCCCACCTGAACCTGAACCAGAAATAGAAGCAGAAGTCATGGTAAACGACCAACCAGTCAAACCAACAGAAGAAACAAAACTAGATAGAATGATGAAGTTCATGATGGAACAATTTGGACAAATGAGCAGGAGCCATGAAGATTTAAATAAAAAATTAGAATCAGACAAGGAAGGTAGAAGACAAGACAAGGAAGAATTGAATAAAAAATTGGAATCATTACAAATGGGAATGAATAAAAAACTGGACCAGAACAGTGAAGAATTGAAGAAGCAAATGAAGGTAATACATGAAAGTCAGGAGGCGTTGGAAAAGAAGAACGAAGAGCTGCAGAAACAGATCAAGAAGGATCTGGAAATAGTAAATAAAAAGATGGAAAATAATCATGATATTCTCCAACGAAAAATCGAGGAAGCAAGTGAGAAAACCAAGAAGGAATGGAAGCAACAATTGGTCGAATATCGAGAGGAGACCAGGCAATCGGTAGCGAAGACCAATGAAGCCTTGTTACAAGTACGGGAAGAAATGAACTATAAAATCATCGATGTCGAGGAGGAAAATAAATTGAGAGCGACCGAATTCTACCACGTCCTTACCGAAGGATGCCAGAAGAAGAAACAGGAGGTGATCAAGGAACTGGAGGAGAGGCACCAAGAGATACAAAAAGATGTGAATAATCGTGTGGAGAAGGTGTACACGGTCATAAATAAATTAGACGGAATGACCAGAGAAAACAGAGAGAAAATCCACGGGATCAGTACCGAGAGAAACAGATGCAGGAAGAATTAGATGCATTAAGAGAAAAACCTTATGGTAACACACAGTTCATAACCAGTGAAACTCGAGAAATGATTAATTTCCGCAGCTACCGGAGAAACCCGATAGAATTCCTTAAACGGGTAGAAGAGCTGATAGAGAAGAACAGAGAAACCAGGTGGTCCAGTGTGAGAAGTATGATCGATGAAATGTTCCGTGACACCCATGACAATTGGTGGACGGCCACACGACCTGAGATCAATGATACCCAAGAGTTCAAGAAACAGTTCAGGGAGAAATATTGGTCCGAATCAACACAGAATGTGGTCCGCAACGATATCAGTAATGGAAGGTACGAGACACAGGGAGGACACACGTTAACATCTTACTTTCTGGGAAAAGTGTGCATAGCCAGAAATTTGGAACCCAAGATACCCGAGGAGTCATTCGTAATACAACTGGGCTATCATTACGAAGAAGCCATCCAGAAGGCCAGAAGACAAGGACAAATTAAAACAATTCAAGGGATGGTTAGT
This sequence comes from Magicicada septendecula, assembly GCA_034769895.1. Taxonomy (NCBI): domain Eukaryota; kingdom Metazoa; phylum Arthropoda; class Insecta; order Hemiptera; family Cicadidae; genus Magicicada; species Magicicada septendecula. Next base: position 86,520,285 of record CM068371.1, on the reverse strand, counting down.
CTATTGGAGGACATGGAGAATGATAACCAGTATCGAAAGAACAGGATCACAAACCAAAGGTACAACAAGTGGAATGAACATAACAATACAACTAATCTCAATGTACCCTACAATCATCCACAAAACAATAACAGGAATAACTGGGGCCGAAATAATAATGATAATAATGCAGAACAAACATTCAATAGAAATACCCAGCAACACCCTCCAAATGATCAGCCTGGTAGCAGAGGTCAACAAAACCATCATTCAGGGAATCAGAACAACAAAAGAAACAGCCCAAATAATAATAACCGACCGAATGATAATTACCGAGGAGCTGGACCTGAACAACGTACCAACGGTCACCCCAATGACCATAATTACTACGGCAACCGGTATCATCCCAATTACCAGTACAACCGGGGACCCGGGGGTAATCAGAATAGAAGCGACGACAGACGTCGGGTAAACTTCATCCGTGGACAAAGGCAGAATAACCAAAGACGATATAGCCCGAACTGGCGTCCTAACTGTTATTACCAAGTATCAAATAACAATAATAACCGATCAGCAGAGAGTAGGAGCAATGAACCACCTCGCAATGAAGATAACCAGAGCCCAAGGGAAGAAAATGCACAAAACATACGACAGGTGAACAGTATGGTGGAAGTGAGATCCGGAAACGATAACCAAAGAAGGGACGCTCCATCCGGAAGTAATCAGGCCGAAGAAAACTACGACTGGATACCCTTCAGCAATGACCCAGCGGAAAATTTCCGCATAGCATATAATAAACGAAACCCGCCGGAACTTTGGATTCCATCAAGAAGTAATGGAAATCGATTGAACACACCTCAGACAGAAAGGCAAGTCATTGACGAAGAAGAGGGGACGGCCGATCGATGGAATGCCTAATGAACCATGATCAATAAAACTTAAAATAAAAAATCATCCAGAATAAGTGTGTCTATCAAGCACTTGAAGGAGAAGAGGTGCATAATAACAAAGTGTCGAACAAGAGAAGGAAATAATAAAGGAAAGAAAAGGAGAAGTCAACTTACAAAAATATAAATAACAAGGACCGGTATATAGCAATATGAATAGAACAATTATGTATATCATAATAGACCGTATATCATCACAAAAGATAATGGTAATAATACTTACCAGATCAGTAATATCAATACAAGGAAAATCAAGGGAGTTTATAACCAAACTTCGATAAAAAAGTTTTACGAAGAAGAATAAAACCATTGTAAAATGAAACATATTTCAAAATTCCAAAAGAGATTGTAAGAGCAGCTTACTAACTTATTTAGATGATATATGCGGAACAATAATATAAGTGGATAATAATGAAGAAAAAAAAAACAAAGGAAATAGTTACACAAATTCTGTAGCGGGGCATTTTTGGGCATAACTGGGGTAATAACAGAATTTGTATTTTTTCATAAATAATAATTAACTAATTGAGAGATAGAAAAATTTCATGACCGAGAGGTAAATTTGTTATGTGGAAGCGATCCCAACAACGGCAACACTGCTTGAGGCGTTGAAAACAAAGTTATTAGACAATATTCATATAAACAGTTTTAATAACCGGCAAACTGTACCAAAGTCAGTTCAAGGACAATGACGAACACGAAAAACGTAAACACGTTACACAACCAGACATCAGGCGATGCGTTGCGTCAGCAAATTATATAACGATGTGTGTCACCAGTTTTGTCAACAAGCCAAAAACAGTCCACTGGCGCAAGGATACAAACTGAAAACCAATAAGAATTGAACGAACAACAGCCGCTTCACAAATTAGCGCAAGTAGTTCGCTCCCAGTCAAAATTCTATGCTCGCGTGAGCAACACCGATACAAAGTTTCGAAACGTAAGTGCGGGCCCGCATACAATAAAAAATGTGAATCTTTATATGTACATCTAAAATACAAACAGTTTTCCGGCCAAAATTAACAGTTCGGCAGTAAAATGTGATAGTGCGAACTATAAAACAGTAAAACAGTGCACGCCATGAGGAGACACCCCAGGAGTCGAACTTCTACTCGTAAACAGGAAAGTAGACATTCAAAATAATAATTAAAAATGCTGGTTTTTTTTCTTTTTTAAAAAATTAAATAAAATGGGGAAATAAATGTTGAAGAAAGTATAAAATATTTAAAAATGAGATCTCTAAAGTAGCTTTGTGTGTGTTGTGTGTGTATGTGAGAATATGGTATTATTATAGTTTATCGTAATAAGAAGGCTGGTTTGCGTTCCCGTTATAATTCTTAAAAATGTATTTCAAGAATCTGTTATTGTAATGCGAGTAAGTAAATTAAAAGAGATTCAAGGTAATCAACAACTATTATTCACGCTTTGTCAATTATTAATTCAAATTTTGTCTGTATGATTTTATTAACATGAAATATGAATAATAATAAAGTAATAATAACGTTTAATTATTGATGAACATAAATGATTGTTATTATTTCAGCAACCACATTCTGTTCTCCTAGTTCGCTGAAACGAACCTTGGTAATTTTCTTATTACAGTTGGTAACAAGATGGCGCTCGAAGGAGCTATTTAGTAAATAATTGAATTAAATAACCAAATCCCTTAGGTTTATCAAATATCAGTTTGTTTAATACTGTATCAGTGGCTTCCGAACGTAGGGACGATTTATATAATATAATTATATAAATTTAAGCCTACGGGGAGAACAGAATGGTTGTTTGGAGTTTGTATTTACGTATATACGTAAGATGGACGTTAAAGGTTATGTTTGATATTGGTGAGTAGAATATTTTTCAATAAGTATATGTTATGTATAATAAGATTATATGAAGATATAAATATAAAAATTTTTTTTTTAGAAAAATGGCAGACAATCATGAAACTGTCAGCGTCACTGACAGTGTAGATGAAAGCCAGATAAGCATAACTGAATCTCAAATCATGCATGAAGGTGTTCACTCAACACCAGTCATGAACAAAACGGCTGAAGATAATGATTTAATCAAGATGATGAAATTGCTGTTTAATGAACAAAAAACGAAATCAATGAGAAGTTCGATATTCAAAAGAATAGTTTTGAGGAGTTGAAACATGAGATACAAGAAATTAATAAACATTGTGAAAATACCAAAGTAGAGTTTAATAATAAAATCAGCCAAGTAGAAACCAAGTTAGATGATTCAATACAAAAGACAGATGATAAATTTAATGAAATAGATAGTCAGATAGACAGAGTTGAGAAGCAAATCAATGAAAACAATGAAATATTAATAAATTCAATGAATGAGTATAACAATGACATAGAATCTAAAATTATTAAACGTAATATTGAAACTGAATGTAAGTTGAGTAGTGTAGTAATGACAGTTGAAAAATTTAGTCAGAATATTGATGAACACCAAAATAAGATAGACTCTAGAATATATGAAATTGAAAGTAATTATAAGACAGAGATACAAGCAGTAAATGAATCTATTGAAGTAATAGCAAAAAATAATGTACAGTCTGAATATAGTAATGATAAAAAATTGTATTCACTTGAACAAAATATTAGTAGTATGCGAGGTGAATTAAGTTTAGTGAAAAATCAAAATGTAAACAATGTTATTGAACGAGTATTTATGACACGAGACACAAATAATGAGGTAGAATTAGAAACTTTCAATTGTGACAATCGTAGAGTACACCCAATGCAATTTTTAAATAGGGTTAGGGAATTTAATCGGTTTAATAATAGTAGCTGGGAGGTTAAGTTGCTGAAGATTATCAAATGTTTCAAAGGTAGTGCCGAGATATGGTCGGAAGTACACCATACCGAATGGGAAAGTTATGAAGATTTTGAGATAGCTTTTCGCAATAAATATTGGTCAGAAGAAGACCAAGAAATATTAAGAAGTAAAATAATGGGTAACGGGAATTTTGGTAGGATTAATAACCACCTAACCATATATGTGATGACCATTTATAACGAAGCAAAGTATTTAGAACCGCCGTTGCCATTCCGATCATTTGTACGACATATTAGCAAACACCTGCCCAGAGAGGTGCAAATAACTTTAATGACTAGAGAGATTACAGATATAAGCGAGTTAGAAAACATGTTAGATGTATTACAGAATATAGGGGAACGCGACATGGGACGACGTCCAAACACACCAGTAGTACCACACCATAATAATAATAATAATAATAATTTCCATCATAACAGGGGTACACAGAATTTTCATAGAGGAGCGCGGGGAGGAAGTTTCGATAATAGGGGCGAGAGTTGGAGGTGTAGAGCCTGTGAAATTGATAACTATGCTAATAGGACGAATTGTTTTAGATGTCATCGAACCAGGGAGTGCGCCAGAAATGAGAGGACAAACCCACCACCAAATCAACAGTCGAGAGGAGGAGAATTTTATAGAGGAGCGCCTCGAGGAGGAGGAAATCACAATAGAAGTCGAGGAGGAAATCATCAAGCTGTGGCAGGTCCATCCACGGAAAACTGAGGAAGACAATGGGGAAGCGGGCCCAACCATTGTCAACGGAGGACCGGGTCCAAGTAATTAACGAATACACAAACAACGTCATCAAGGTGGATATGGCAAAAGAGTTGTTAGAAGAAGAGGAGAACAAGGTGGTGGAACGCAGAACAGGATTGACTGAGGTGACGATTAACATTGAAGGTAAGAATTATAAAACTTTAATTGATACCGGTAGCGAGATATCAGTGATTTCTGAAAATGTCATGGGTGAATTAAAGGAGTTAAACAAGAATATACCGTCATTACCAGTTGCCGGGGTTACAGTAGTGGGGGTAACTGGGGTGAGAAGTAAAAGAATAACCAGACAAGTACAATTAAATATTTTAATAAATGAAGTAGAATTTGAAAATACTTTCCTAGTAGTTAAAGGGTTAAGTCTAGATGTAATATTGGGAAATGATTTTTTGGAAAGAAACGGAGCAGTGATAGATTTTAATAAACAAATAGTAAAATTTGAGAAGGGGAATAAACCAGTCAGAATAGAGTTTAAGAAAGTAGTAAATGAAGCTAAAGTCACTGGAATAAAAATGTTACATAAACAGATAAGTGATAGAGAGATAGAAACTAAAATAAATATATGTCTAGAGAGTGATGGTTTAGAAAATGAGGAGAGAGAGATGCATGAGCGTAATGAGAGTGGGTGGGCAAATAGAGCCGATAAATTTTTCAATGAAAATACAGTTGTAGGAAGTACTCAGCGAGAGGAGCTGTGGGCAGTTGTGGAGCAGTACAGAGGGGTGTTTGATGAATCACCAGGGAAAGCGAAGGACTACATCTGTGAGTTGAAAGTTCGGGACCACGCACCATACATGCAGAGAAGCTACCCGGTGCCGTTTTCGAAGAGGAGGGCTGTACAGGAGGAATTAGACCGGATGATGCAAGGAGGCATAATTGAACGCTCAGTATCACCTTATTCAAACCCTTTGGTGGTAGTGATAAAGAAGGATGGCAAGGTAAGGTTATGTTTGGATGCTAGAAAAATCAATCAGATTATTATACCGGACAGAGAATCTCCAGAACCCATAAATGAGATTTTACAAAAGTTTAGCGGAGTCAAGTACATGACGTCCTTAGATCTAACCGCTGGATACTGGCAGGTACCATTAGCAACAGAGAGTAGGAAATACACAGCTTTTCTTTTTAACGGTAAGAATTACCAGTTTAAACGCTTACCTTTTGGATTAAACACCAGTGTTGCCAGTTTTATCAAATGTTTAGATAATATTTTACAACCTAAGGACTTAGACTTTTTAACTGTGTATGTCGATGATATTTTGATAGCCTCTAGAACATTCACTGAACATTTAGAACACATAGAATATGTATTAGATAAGCTACAAGTAGGGGGTTTAACAGTGAATTGGGACAAGTCTAAGTTTCTGCAGACGGAAATACACTTTTTAGGATTTATTATTACACAGGAGGGGATATTAGCCAACCCTGACAAAGTCGAAGCAATAATGCGATTCCCTGAACCTAAAAACATTAAGCAACTACAGAGTTTTTTAGGCTTATGCAATTTTTACAGGAAATTTCAGGAGAACTACGCACACACAACATCCAAACTGAGTGCTGTCCTGCAGAAGAATAAACAGTGGAGATGGGGCGATGCGGAACGAGCTGCGTTTAATGAAATTAAGAGAAAGTTCAGTCACATGATAATGATGAATCATCCCGATTTTAATAAGATCTTTTATTTGCAGACCGACGCCAGCAATGTAGCGCTAGGTGCTGAGTTATACCAAGAGAGCTGCGACAAGGAACACCTAACGATCGCCTTCGCCAGTAGATCGCTGTTATCGGCGGAAAAGAATTACACGACAACAGAAAAGGAACTTCTGAGCATTGTGTTCGCCGTGGGTAAATTCCGCACCTACATCTTAGGGAATACTACGATAATCCGGACGGACCACAAGGCACTGTCATTTCTGAATTCATGTAAGCTAACACACAGCCGATTAACCAGGTGGGTATTAGCCTTACAGGAATATAACTTTTCATGGGAGTACATAAAGGGGTCAGATAATAAGGTACCAGATACACTTTCTAGAATAGATGTTATAGATAACAAGACTGGTAGGGACCTTAAAGAAATAGAAATTTTTAGGTTAACTAGAGAAGATAGGATTTTTGGTGAGGAATTAAGTGACATTAAAAACTTGCAAAGATCTGATAGCAAACTGGGTAAAATAATTGTTAGTTTAGAAACAGACGTAGAGGGATCTGAATATAATGAGCGATTTCAAATATATCAAGGCATTTTGTTTAAAAAAGTAGATGGTGTGGAGCGTGATTGGAGGTTAATTATACCTGATGTGTTAATAGATAAAATTGTTTGGGATTGTCATATAAGGTATGGTCATTTTGGTGCGAGAAAGTGTGCAAATGTTTTGAAAGAATCATGTATATTTAAGAATATGGAGAGGAGAGTGAGAAAAGTGTTGAGAGTGTGTGATTTATGTCAAAAATCGAAAGTAGTGAATTATAGAGTGGAAGGAGAGATGAATTATATAAAAGTAGATAAGCCTTTTGATCTAGTTGCGGTTGATTTATATGGACCATTACCCAGAGGTAGAGGGGGTGTGGTATATGTATTTGTAGTTTTAGACACTTTTTCAAAATTTGTAAAATTATATAGCATTAAGAGGGCAACTAGTAAAGTACTTAGTGAGAGAATAGTAAAAGATTATATGCTTAATGTGGGAAAGCCGAAAATTATATTATCTGACCATGGTCCACAGTTTATAAGCGGCAAGTGGCGGCAGACGCTTGGATGGGAAGGCATCATACCCAAGCATACGGCAGTGTACCATCCTCAGTCGAACCAAGCAGAACGGGTGATGAGAGAGATTGGTAGGATATTCCGGGCGTACTGTCACGCCAAACACACAGAATGGCCATCCTACATGAAAAAAGTAGAGGAGTGGCTGAATTGTACCACCCATGAGTCCACGGGATTTACGCCGCATGAGTTGATCAGGGGAACAAGGCCGCCCAGGATATTAGAACAACTTTTCACATACCCACCTGAAGGTCAAATTTTGGACAGGAATATGAAGATTAGATTGGCGAACGAGAATTTACTTACTAGAGGAGAGCGACGAAAACAGAAACATGATGCTAAGGGTAAATGGACCAAGTATGAGGTAGGCCAGTTAGTGTTAGTAAAAAGACATGATCTGTCCAGTGCTCAAGATAGGGAAATAAAAAAGTTTTTCTTGTTATATGAAAGACCTTATGAAATCATAGACATAAAAATGCAGAATGCGTATGTGCTGAGGAACCCAGCGACGCAGGAAATAGTAGGTACTCAAAATGCGACGAATTTAAAATTATATAGGTCACTTTAATTGTTATGTTTATAAATAAGTTTTTCAAATATTATTGTATGTTTTCAGAAGGGATCCTCCCCCATTTTCGGGCGGTCACGATCTTACCAGTCCTGGCCGTGGAATTCGGAACTCGGAGGCGGGCCATGGTTGGCGGATCTTCCTTCGGGCGGTGAAAACAACGATGGTCCGGCTCCACCAAAATTGGTATAAAGTAGAAAACCTAACTGCACATTTGAACGGGGAGGGGGACCCCACAGGTACGTGACACAAATTATTTCTTATACACTCCCGGTGCAGCGGTTTTGGTGTGCCTGTCACGTGCCTGCACTGCCTTAGAGTGTTTGTAAATAATGGAGGCTGCATTTAAGTAAAAGGCAGTGCATTCTATTTAAATTTTTTTAGTGTCAAGGGCAAAATTAAAATGGAGCCTTTGACAATATTTTCTGTTTGGCCCGAAACGACGAGTTTTGGGGCAAGACGTTTTGGAGCACGGTAGAAAGCGGGGTAGAAGAAATGGTAGGAGAGGGGGAGTAGTGAGGAGTTTTAGAGAGGGGACGTGAATTCACGTAGTATATCTACCGGGTTCCGATGCGTTTTGCAGCAAGACCCGGCATTTCAGGCGGCTGCGATCTTCCTAGACGTAGAGTAAGTTTATGACAATAGAGTCAGCCTCCTATGTAAATAGTATAAAAAAAATAAAAAAAATAAAAAAAAAAAAAAAACCCAAAATAATTTTGGATGTGTATAATTTTAAATTTAAGATATAATTTTTTTTCTTTCTTCTAAATTTTTTAGCATTAGGTGACCAAATATAATTGTTAGATTTTAGTATTAGTGGGTATAGGAACGTTTTGAAGAAATGTGTAGTAATATAAGAACTTGTTATCAATACAAGATGTGGGGATAATTTTGGGGGGTAGTTTGGTGCTCAATGAAGTGACATAACAGTGTAGTGTGGAACTGCTATGGGGGGAGGTTGTTGATTTTGTATTTAATATTTTATGTTAATAATGGTTAAGCTTCCATATAAAGTGGGTTAAAACGCCATCTAAATTAATATTGTCATTTAAATATAAATTCGTAAATTTAATATTACGAAAGATATTTTACTTGTGATTCCCCAACTTTTCGGGCGGTCACGGCCTCACCGAACCCTGACCGTGGAATTGGTTTAGCTTTAACAGCTATGGTTGGGGCACATTACGATTACGCGCTGACCATAACTGGCCATAGCTGTTATCGTTGTAAAGGTGTATTTTGAAATTGATGGGGGGTAATAAAAAGGGGAATCACCAAACTATGGAACAGCGGCTGCCACTCTGTTCGAGAAGGAACAGCAGAGCCAGGTGGTAGATCCGTTTAAGGGTGCATGATTATTAACGAGAACATGTTGATGTTCACCAATTTTAACTTAACAGCGGAAGCAGAGACACGGAGAGGTAAAAAACCTGCTCCAAAATATACAGTCTCTGTGGAAGCGAAAAGGCGCCACAGTCTTACATAATTGAAATAGTGTGTGTGGCTGGGAGGTTATCCAAGGGGATAACGTATTAAAAATTTGATATATCTTAATTAATAATGATGATTTGCTACTCAATAATTTTGTTTGAATTTAAAAATTAGATGCACTAAATACTTCTTATATTGTGTTATTATGTCTTATTGTGTTGATTGCATTTAGTATGTTAGGAATAAGTATTATAAAAATATAATAATATGTTTTCAATGTGTTTATAGATTTTAAAATAAAATGAAAAATAGTTGTAATAAGTAAAATTTTCAATAGGTTGTAAAAGATAGAAGTGGGTGATAGTAATTGTTTGAATAAAATGTTTGAATCAGTTCAAGTTGAATTTTGTGGGACATAGATTTGTCCAAATCGAAGTAAGAGTTAAAGTAATAGTGGAAATGAAAATAATGCAATGTTGTTTTGAGTTAATGTATGTTATAGAATTTTGAGAAGTATAAGTGGAGACACAGTAGAATGGAGAATTTATGTAGAGATTTGAGTGATATATTGTTGTTTATTTGTTGATGTTAATTTGTTGTAATTGTAGTGAGGTTATGAGATTGAGATTTTTGGGGATGGCAATTTTGTAGTAGTGGTAGTGTAATGTGGGAGTCCGCAACATAAGGGTTGGGACGGGATTTGGTATAGTTTTAGTGGGAAGGGGCCGCCTTAGGTAAAAATCCAGGGGGCAGAGAACGGGAATTGAGTTTTTTTTTGGGGGGGGGGAAACACGTATCCTATGTACAAAGGGTTAGAGAGTATTTTTTTTATATAAGAGTAGAAGGTGGCGATTGGAGTTAAAATAGTAAGTAGTTAGAGGTAGAGAAGGGTTAGTAAAATTTTGATAGAGGGGTGTCATACTAGTTAGAGATTTTGTAAGGGAACGTTAGAGTAATAAAAGGGGTAAGATTATGAGTAAATGCCAAGTGGATAAAGTAAATTATAATGAATAACGTAGAATCACCCAAAGTAATGAAATGGAATAATGATGGCCATAATTGAAAAAAAAAAAAATAATAATAATAATAAAATAATTTTTGTAATTTTGAGAAACGAATTAATAAGAGTAAATCAAGTTTAAAAGTAATTTTTTGATTTTATATGCCAATTTAATGATATAAAGTGTGTAACATTTTAATTGTAAGTTGTTTATTTTAAAATGAATTACTAATGTGCTGTGTTTTCTTATGTTAGGTTGTGTTAGGTATTCTGATATATATATGTTAGTAATAAGTGAGTAAAAACAAAACCAGTGCTTCTTAGCGCAAACCAGCACCGCTAGGGGGGAACAGATCAGTTGGGGATATGGTGTTGTATAAGGCCACTATTTAATATTTTGATTTGTTGTTTCAGTGTTTGGTGGTGCTGTGGCGGCGGACCTGAGCTGGCCTGCGCGTCAGAGCAGGGGCGTGGAGTATCTGTCTGACTCTACGGTGTTGGGATCTCGAGAGAGAAGTCCAGTATTGTCATGCAGATGCGGTCACAGTCACCGGACCAAGGGTGAGTTGATTATTCTTTTGTGTAAACCATACAGGGGGTTGTGGCGACATATCCTGGCTGATCCCTTTAGCAAGTATGAATGTGTCAATGAGATTTTTTATGCTTCGGCATAAAATATCTCATTGAGGGGGTATTGTAGCGGGGCATTTTTGGGCATAACTGGGGTAATAACAGAATTTGTATTTTTTCATAAATAATAATTAACTAATTGAGAGATAGAAAAATTTCATGACCGAGAGGTAAATTTGTTATGTGGAAGCGATCCCAACAACGGCAACACTGCTTGAGGCGTTGAAAACAAAGTTATTAGACAATATTCATATAAACAGTTTTAATAACCGGCAAACTGTACCAAAGTCAGTTCAAGGACAATGACGAACACGAAAAACGTAAACACGTTACACAACCAGACATCAGGCGATGCGTTGCGTCAGCAAATTATATAACGATGTGTGTCACCAGTTTTGTCAACAAGCCAAAAACAGTCCACTGGCGCAAGGATACAAACTGAAAACCAATAAGAATTGAACGAACAACAGCCGCTTCACAAATTAGCGCAAGTAGTTCGCTCCCAGTCAAAATTCTATGCTCGCGCGAGCAACACCGATACAAAGTTTCGAAACGTAAGTGCGGGCCCGCATACAATAAAAAATGTGAATCTTTATATGTACATCTAAAATACAAACAGTTTTCCGGCCAAAATTAACAGTTCGGCAGTAAAATGTGATAGTGCGAACTATAAAACAGTAAAACAGTGCACGCCATGAGGAGACACCCCAGGAGTCGAACTTCTACTCGTAAACAGGAAAGTAGACATTCAAAATAATAATTAAAAATGCTGGTTTTTTTCTTTTTTAAAAAATTAAATAAAATGGGGAAATAAATGTTGAAGAAAGTATAAAATATTTAAAAATGAGATCTCTAAAGTAGCTTTGTGTGTGTTGTGTGTGTATGTGAGAATATGGTATTATTATAGTTTATCGTAATAAGAAGGCTGGTTTGCGTTCCCGTTATAATTCTTAAAAAAGTATTTCAAGAATCTGTTATTGTAATGCGAGTAAGTAAATTAAAAGAGATTCAAGGTAATCAACAACTATTATTCACGCTTTGTCAATTATTAATTCAAATTTTGTCTGTATGATTTTATTAACATGAAATATGAATAATAATAAAGTAATAATAACGTTTAATTATTGATGAACATAAATGATTGTTATTATTTCAGCAACCACATTCTGTTCTCCTAGTTCGCTGAAACGAACCTTGGTAATTTTCTTATTACAGTTGGTAACAAGATGGCGCTCGAAGGAGCTATTTAGTAAATAATTGAATTAAATAACCAAATCCCTTAGGTTTATCAAATATCAGTTTGTTTAATACTGTATCAATTCCTTTCAATTTAAAGCAACTCACAGTCTAATAAAAGATTGATATATGAAGTATGAAGTAAAAGGTGAGATAATAAGGAATAAGTTATACACATTCCTATATAATAAAAATGTAAGACGCACAAACTTACAATTATAATTAAAACAAAAAATAGCTAAAAAGGAATACGCTACAAACATTCCTTTAAGGTAAGACAATTAACTTACCAAAGAATTATCAAAAATGATGTTGAATACAGAATAAAATAAACAAAAATAAAATCAAGCTCAAATTACTGAGATAAATACTTTAAATCATACTGAATAAAAGATATTCTAAGAAAAAAAAATGTTTTAAATTATACCTGGTACAAGGAGAGAGAGAAATTATGTATATGAAACAAATATACAAATATGGCTAAAAGAATCCTGCTAAATGACTAAGAAAAAAAAAATGTCTAAGACAATTAAAATGATCACAACGAGCATTGAAAATAAAATAATGAAAGGTGAGATATGATGAAATTAACATGTGAATAAATATAAAAACAACCAAGTGTATGAGGAGATGATAGTGTATAGTTGAGGTATAGCGGAAGGAAGAATGAGTAGTAATGACAAAGTGATCTAAAAACAAACCACAAGGTGGACAATCCCAAAGTATATTATATTATATTATTATTATTAAGTCACAAGTTGACAAAGAAGGTATTTAAGATTGACTGTTGAATAGTCCAGCAATCCAAATGAACTGAGTAGAGAAGATGTGCCTCTAGTCTCAGAAAAATGAGTAGTAATGGAAGAAACCAACTACTGTATAAAAGTTAGGGAAAAATTTGTGTATGAGGGAAAATGCACCAATGGAAATAAATAAAAACAGATCCAAATAAAATGGAATGAATTAAGTAAGAAGAGAAATGAAGAATGGAGAAACCAACAAGGAAGAGAAGGAAAAAGGTTATCTATAACTGATAATTTCATAAAAAACTATGCTAGTGTTTTATTAAAATGATCAATTTTAGAGGAGAGGCATTATGTTATGATACAATTAAGCCAAATCCCGTACCAGTGATAAAAAAGATAATTCTTGATATAAAAATACTTCATATAAAATAAAATGTTTAAAAAATGATTAAAATGTAAATACTTTGACACGACGTACAACGATATTACCCAACCCAAGTGATTGAGCCAACAACATAAACATAAAGAAGGGAACCACGTAACATACTCAAGAAAAAATATGATAGACAAAACAATGATGAACACAGAACTAAAGAAGAACCAGAAGAAGAGAACAGATCCCTACAATTAAACGGAATTTAAACCAGAAGAGAAGAAGAGGAGAACCGAACGAAGATGAAGACTATTGAAGATGAAGAAGATGAAGAGGAGGAAGAATGAAGAGGAGACAGGTTAAACCCAAGGGGAAACTAACACACATATAAAAGGGAAAGATAGTATACTTAAGGATAGAATACTGTCAATAAACCTCGAATAATTATGTATTAATGAAACCAATATTATTATTATCATTAATTTAACCTATGTACCCATTTTAAAGACAATACAATTGTAAAGCAATGTAATATAGAAAAAGTACACTAACACAGTCAGAAAGGTTAGATTTAACAAAACACAACTAACCTAATATTGTTAATAGTAAATATCATACTAAAACGAGATAGTGAGAAATGGTAGGAGAAAGTATAGGGATTACCCATTAAATAACACTAAATACAAAACAGTGAACCAAAGTGAAGTGCTTTAGTGAAGTGTAAATACAGTAAAAAATAGTGAAAGTGTATGTGAAACATTAAAAATATAATGATAAGTAAGGAGACACTTTATAAACATTGATGAACAACCAATGATTGGAGTGACATGGTAAACAGTAACATATCTAGAAATAATTAGAAATAGTATTCCAAATTAATATAAAGGAAGCTTGTGATGTTATTCAGGGAGAAAGCCCAGACAAATAACTTGAGTTAACATGGTATGGTAGAATAGAATTAAAGTTTTGTTATGAAAATTAAGATTGCAAAGAATAAAACACCCCAGGTTGAAAGGGGAATTAACTTTCATAATTTTATGAGAAGTGACAATGTTTATCACTCTAGATTGTAACAAAAGAAAGAAATCAATATTAGAACTAATAATAACTAATGACTTGTAAAGAATAGTTGGTTCAATGTTAAAAGAGGAATATGGCTGAAGGAAACCTACAGTCCATAAACCTAATTATTATATTTGAAAAGAAGAGTAATGAAAATGTATGTTGAATAGTAGTTAAAACACAAACACATAAGTGAAGCCCATCAGGCTGAATTCAGAATGTAATTTAAAAAGAAATACACCAAAAAACAATCATGGCTAATCTTGACTATGAAAACATTTAACTGCCAAAGACATTCAAATGTAAATTGTATCAATTTCACAAGAAATCTTACTAATCTAAGACCAGTGAGTGGACAGTAATTATATATCAATTATTTTAAAACAGAAATGTTATTGTAATAGTTTAATATAAGAAAGATATGTTATTTATTAAATGTAAAATAATTAGACTATAGTTAATGTATAACAGAATATGACCTTAGGAGGTATCATTGTAAACTTTGAAAGGAAAGAAAGATAATAGTGATGTCACTTATTACCCCAAAGGAATTATAAAGGAATAAAACCATTAGGAAAATACTTAATAAATTTGAATAAAAATTCAAATATTTTAACAATGTCTTTAAAGGAGTAATTAACCAATCACAGAATTACGGTTACTATGACAACGAGATGTTGAGGGCATATTTTCCGTTAAATTATATAGACTCTGAAAAAACGACGCGTGGGTAAGCGGCACGCAAAATTGGAACGATTGAAATTTTAATTTAAACAGTTACAAAAAGTCGAATCAGTGAACCAAGATGACCAAAGACAAATAGACGTCGATCTATAAAGAATTCACGAGGTCCAGGAACCAAATTAAATAAATTAATTAGAAAAAAACCCAAGACCAGATTGAAAAAGATGTTCGAAGTTTAAAACCAGCCCAAATTTGAAGAATATCCAACTACCCTGATGACCACGCTTCAACGTGATATGAACTGATAAGTACCGAATAAATTCCTTAATCCCAAAACCCCAAATTACTTAAATTATTTTTCAAATGATAAAATTTCTCACTATTTAAAAAGTAGTATTTTCTTTCAAAGGTAAATGCGTAATTTACTTACTTAAAAAACATTTCATTAATCAAAATATAACCTTATTTGAGAGCACAATTTTTGTAACAGAAATACGACACTACCGAACAAATTGTAAAAACACATTATAATTTCTAAGTACGTATAAGGTATGGTAGTGTACTTTTTTAATGTAACCATCGTTTATGTCTTATTTCATGATCCAAAGAACTCCAGATTTTAAACATAGTAATTTATTAAAAGTGACTGATGCCGTCTCGGCAACGATAATGTTTTGAAATCAATTTTGCCAACTCTGAGATATTTTGTGTTTCAAGCTCTAAGCCGGAGCCGAATGTTATAAAATTATTTATAATTCATTTGTCATATTTATTGATGACCAAATTTTTATTAAAAATACAGTACCGAATATTACTATCTTGTTATTTCATAGGATTTTGTAGAATATATGTGTGTTAGCGAGTTTTAAGCAACAGCCAACTAGCGCTCATCACGAGTGGACGAGTCGACAACCTGTATAGCAGCGGGAACAATTCGAACGCCACAGCTGTCCATGCTAATACCACGTATTATCGTAGAAATTAAGTATTTTAATTGTTTTAACAGAAACAATTTGGCGCCACCCGGGAATCGTAATCCCTATGAATTAACAGGTAGGTTGTACTGGTAACATTGACAACGCTACGGACTCCAGTAGTGACGTCGATTTATGTAACGACCAGTGTGAGGCAAACACACTACATTCACACTAATACACAAAATAAACAAGTGTGATACATTTTAACAGGTACGACACAATTTTAGAGTTACATATTGACGAACCCAACGCGGGGCTTTAAGAATAAAGGACGCACCCCTTATATTGTTACAATATTCAACTCAAACTAAAATACCTACAAGAATAACCATTTTACTATAACAAAACAAACATATCAAGTTATCCTCCAAAACATTACGAACAGAGCTGTTATTGTAGTTTCAATAACTTCTCCCTTTTTCTTAAGCAACGAAGTGTATAAGTCCAGTAAAATATGCAAGTTCAGCACTATTTAACTCTATATTAAAAAAATGTTACCTATGTTAGAACTAACATGTCACTAAAATCAGGTAAGTACACATTTGTTCAATGTACAATTAATCATATATTTTTTATAACAATTTGACTAAAAATTTGACAAGGTAATAACTCTGACAACTCATTCCCACCATATCACATCCAACCACATTCTTACCAATTTAAAAACGATGTTTACAAAACTTTCTGAAAAACTTACTTGAGGCTGTGGATCTTTTTTGTCAGGTCTTGCGTACGTAGCAGTGGCCAAAAACATACACAAAGTAATCAAGTCAGCAGTGGCGGCAAATGCCCTTTGGCTGAACTCACAGTCTCTTGGCAATGGCTCAGTTTGACTCATTAATCCTCTACAAAACACTGGTAGGTTCAAATCCGACCGAAGACTTCGCCACACTTCTCTCAGCAATGCCCTCAGAGGTCGCAAATAATCATCACGGTTTAATAATAGTTCCTACAAATATAAGTAGATTAGACACGCAACAACTGATTGAACAGATCAACTGAACAGATATCTCTACAATAGTAGAGACATCTACTATGCGTTTCACACTTTTCAACACACTCATATTTGGATATTTTGTTTTATGTATAGTTACTTCCATGGGAAACATATTACACTTAAAAATATTACATTAACAGAATGAAAATGTGCCCAATTAATACACATTATGGCTATTACTCGTCTCATAAATTCCCCTCCAACATCGCCTAACTAGTTCTGTGTCGCTTCTCCCACGAGTCTACAATTTTTAATATTCTACTTTGACATCTTATTAGAAATTCTTTAATGCTTTTTATTCTGCATGCATCCTCATAATCAACTCGCCATAAGAGCAACTGGTTCCACTAACCACTTATCATCTGAGTATAACATGTTTTTCCATTCATACATGATCTAAATGAATCATCTGTTTACTGTATGCCTCATGTTAATATCCCACTGTTTAATTTTCGGCTTTTCTCAAATTCTTTATATTTCTCCTCCATCAATATTACTTTATTAATAATACTGTGTTATTAATACTATGTTCAGCACTTTTATTCCTTAGTACTTGTTACTTTACTATTTTTATGTAGCTTGTACTTTTAAAACAATGCATGAATAGTACCATTTTTAACAGCAGTCCTAATACAATGCTTACAACAAATTTCTTTTTGAAGTGGTGAGTTAATCTTCAAATTTACACAACTGACCATACAATCACATACAATTTGTGTTCACATTTTCTAACACTGCTAACATCAACAAACAATGATTTATTAAACAATTCGTTTAAAAACACAAACCACATTCTTTAATATAACTTAACCACCAGAGTTTGAATTTTTAACTTGAACTTGTGACAATTAAAACAGGCTTGTAATTCTTATATGTACATTATTTTCTTCTTCTGATATTGTATAAGAACTTTTTTGTTGGGTGTATTATTTGTCAAATACTCTGTGAAGAGTTAATCGTATGTAACGAGTCGGAATATATTTTTTCTTAATACAGTAAAGCCCCGATTATCCGCGGAATTGGGTGGCAAGGGCATCGCGGATAGTGAAAATCGCGGATAACCCGAAAAAAGACTAAAAATGAGGTGTAAACATGAAAAAAATATTTCAGCATAAAAACTGTTTTTATGTACAAAAAACATAATATGTAAAACTTTTAAAATATGTACAGTACAGCAGAAACCTTTGCTCTACATCTAAATCACTAAAATAAAGAACAGTAAACAAAAAACAATACTGTACTGTTAACAAAAAGTGTTCAGTTACGCCTTTTTAAAAAAATCAGTCACTCGTTTTTGCTTCTTGCTTTGGAAACACCTTTTCTTTATTCTAGATTGTACTTTCCTTAACATGAGTTTTTCTGCCAGATGTGCATCGTCGTCTTGTTCCTCTAAATATTGAAGCAATCCGTCTACGTGCTGCAAAGCAGTTTCATGTGTCATCCGCGCAGGCGCCTCGGCTTCTTCACTTTCACTTTGTTCTTCTTCGTTCTCGTTCACTCCCATTGCTTTGTTCGTTATCTCTACGTCAGTCAGTCGTTCAAACCCCGGCTCACTTGCGTCGCATTCCAGCCACTCTTCTATGTTCTCTTCATCGACATTCTCACCTCTCGGAATGGATGTCACTAGGTCAACAAGTGTAGCGGTCGGCATGACTTCATTCTCTTCTTCACAAATGTTTTGGTTGACATTTGTTTCGATACTCGGAAAGAGTTTTCTCCATGATTTAACAAGGGTTGAGGGTTTGATGTAATCCCATGCAGACGCAATATCGTAAATGCTATCCAAAATTGTATATTTCTTCAAAAATTCTTTGAGATCCCAGCCTTCTTCGATTTTTGACAGTAACAACTTTGTTCTGTATGTTCTCTTCATGGTTGCAATGACTCCCTGGTCCATAGGTTGTATCAGCGCAGTAACATTTGGGGGCAAAAACTTTGCGAAGATTTGCCCGTCAGAAGATTTAAGCACACATGTAGCTGAGTGTGAAGGCGCGTTGTCAATTAACAGAACACCCTTCTTTGGCAAATTTTTTGAGTCAAGATATTTACGTACTTGAGGCACAAAAATGTTTTCAAACCATTCTTGAAAAATCTGCTGGTTCATCCAAACTTTTTTTTTGGTTGAAATAATCAACTGGTAAATTTTCTGCTCTTGTCCCCTTAAAAGAACTCGGTTTCTTAGATTTACCAATTACAAGAAGCCTAAGTTTGTGACTACCCGCAGCGTTGCTGCATGGCAAGATTGTAATTCTTTCCTTGCTACTTTTGTGACCTGCCGCTTGATGTTCACTTTCAAATGCTAAAGTACGAGTGGGAAGACACTTCCAAAAAAACCCTGATTCATCAGCGTTATAAATTTGTTCATATGACAGACCTTCAGACAACACAAACTCTTCAAAATCACGTTGAAAATCATCAGCTGCTTGTTGCCCACCACTCAGCTTCTCTCCGTGTAGACCAATCTCTCTAATTCCATGACGTTTCTTAAAACGATGTAACCAACCGGACGACGCATCAAAATTTCCTTCCAGGCCTAACAAATCAGAAAAGATTTTTGCTTTAGCTGAAATGGTAGGACCAGACACGGGGGGTGCCCTCACTTCGCACCTGAGCTAACCATTCCGCTAATGCCGAGTCAAGTTCATTATAGGTGGATTTCTTCATTGTTTTTCATTTTTTCATCCCAGAAGCACTGTCCGACACTGATGCAAAGGCTAACAGTTTGTCTTTTTGCTTTAAAACGTCTCGCACTGTTGTTTCCCCGATCCCGTAATTCAAACACATCTGCTTCCTTGAAGCGCCATTTTCTATTTTAGAAATCATTTCAAGTTTTTGTCCAATCGTTAACACAACCTTCTTTCGTTTTTAAGCCATTATTAATTTCAGGAACTAACGAACTGATCACGACTGATCACTAAGCACGCTTACTGACAACTGACACCACTGGCAGACCGAGAGAATATGTACGTAGAGGGGGAAGGTTAGTGAACTTGACCAAAACAAAAGACCAAAAGCCAAAACAAAATTCCGAGAAGGCATATAGGATTACGATGCACAATAAACCTGTCAGAAATTTTCGACCTTCGCATTGTAGGGCCTATTGTATTTTCCCTGTTGTTGGCTTGGATTAAAATTGTTTTTTTTGAGGTTCGTAATTAAAAAAATTTTTTGCGGCACTCGCGGATAATCCGCACCGCGGATCATCCGCTCGCGGATAATCGGGGCTTTACTGTACTTACGGGTAAACCGTATCTCTCGTGGTTCGATTCGAATCTTGCTGCCTCGTTACCTGATTGGCCCACGCTGTCTTGCAGTGTTGATTTCGCTAACTACCGTAGGTAGGCGTTTTCAGTTTAGTATTTGTTTATATTACTTTATTTTCTATGAATCAAACATACAGCGCTGAGGAACATTAAAATTTATTAACCCTTAATTTTCTATTATCCTTTCAATTACATTTAATGAATAGTACAGATTTTTATATTAATCCCGGCTTTTACAATTTTCTCAGTTGGTATCGCTCAGTCATATATCGAGACGCCAGCATGGCTTATAATGTTTGTTTACAATTATTATTTCGTCTCATGGTGTTAAGTCCTTTTGACTACGATTATCGGCTAAAATGCACAAAATTATAATATTTCTTAAAATTAGGTACACAATGTTTAATACACTAATACATACAAGTAAGTTATCGGCAATGAGAATTAGAATAGTGTTTGGTTAGAATTTTGACAGCAAGTTATGTTCATTAACAATTTATTATAAATCAATTTCAAAGGTTGTTAATTGATTGAGTTTTATTAATAGTGATATTTTAATTACCTTCAGTTCTTGTTTCAAAATTGTGATCAGTGAAGTGAAAATTTTACCTCGTTATTATGGATAAAGGGAAATTATTCATTTTTAAGTGAAATTATTAGTTTATACTCATCGGATTCTCGTTGTGGCTTCTTCGATGTTCGTCTACTTCTTCCGGATAGGTCTAGTCGTCTTCTCTTCCTCGGATGGTTCTCAATTCCGTTCAGATGGTTTCAATTAAAGTTCGGCTTCCCTCTTGTTCCGTAGTCGTTCATATTCTCAGGTTGAAGTAGGTCGATCCCCCCTTCTTCCTTCGGGATGAGTCGTCCGTTACGTTCCTTCAGAGTATTCTTCTTTTAGTTTTTTTTTTTTTACTGGTTATTCCATCAGGTGTCGTATGGGATGCTTCTCCAATACTTCTTCCTTCTTGGTTTATAAAAAATTTAAGTTTTTATAGTTAACTTCGGATTGAGAGCTGCATACATCCGCCCTCCACGTCAGTCAATAATGAAGTCATTAGAATTCCAACGGTTTTTTGGTAATAAATCTCAGTTGCTATGGTTACTTATTAAATTATGCTAATTCTCATTGGTCGTTATTTTATGTCATTGTTATATTCTGACGTTTTATTTTGGTTTAAATATATAAAATATCTTCAAATTAAGATTTCCTTCTTATTTTAGTAGTTATATTAATTACATGAATACCATTGTTCTTCTTTTTTGTTAAGGATTATTTTGATATCCCTCATGGTTACTTTTGAATAGTTAATCACATTTTCGTTATTTTCTTATTTATATTTCTTATATATTTAATCTAAAACTGGATATTATTTATACATTTTTGTATTAGGTATCCTTACGTAACTGTTTAAACATTTGGTATACTCTGATTGATACTGGGCTATTGTTTTGCTTTTAAAATTTACAAAGTTCCTTCAATAAATGTTAGGCCTAGAGCCTAGACTCCCCCATACTATTATTTAACATTCCTTGTAACTTATTAACTTTATATATGGTACATTAAAACAATTTTTATATAAACAGATAATAAAACATTGGTGATTCTAACTACACCTCCTATTATAAAAATATTCCTTGCCAGGTTCAAGCCTGAAATTAAACTTCTAACTAGTTTTCTGTTTTTTACTATTATCTTGCTTATCTTATAATTTACCACATTCTATGGTTTTTTGAACCATAACAAAACTCTTATAATACTACTGTTAAACTGTACCTTACACGATATGTCTTACTTACTAATCCCTTCACTTAAATACAGTGTCTGTCCTTCTTATTTTACTATTCATTCTAATAACTTAATTTTTACCTTATTTTATAACTTACTTCCTATTACCTAAATTCATAATAGCACAATCAGTTTAATCTTACTTGCTAACATAAAGTTTATCAAAGATTGTTTAGCTATTTTATTATAGTCTGCTTATAAAACTTTATTCTGCACACCCACTGCACTTTTCCCTTCATAGAAGGTTTCTTTATTAATTATCACTATCACTTTTTTTATTACATGCTATTCCTAGCATTCACCACTTATTTATTTTTTTTTACACTTTTTATTTCACTCACTTATTTATTCACACAGTTTGTCTGATTATTTTGATATCAATGTGTGATTATGGGTCATGAATAATTAGTTTACTTTCAAATCACGTTGATCACCTTTGGTTATTATTTAATTATTGCCTTTGTTTGGCTCAAAGCATCTTTTATTGGCTTTGACTATTATTATCACTATTAATTTGGGTATGGTTAGTTTTTTAACTCCCTACCTTACATTTATAAATACATCTTTCTTCTCCTTTCACACAATATATATATATAACATCACTACCTTACTTGTTATTGTTAATATGGTTATCTTTTATTTATGCCCTAACTATTTTAATGCATTAGTTTACATAAATATTATAGTCATCATTCGGAGATTACAATGTTCGTTATTACATTCTAGGTTACATTTAGTTTCTTATTCCTCCTTCCTTGTTACATTATATTTTCCTTGTTGTTTTCCAATCTATTGGGTCAAGTCATTGTCAGTTTCTCAGTCATTTGTTATCGTAGTTTGGTCAATAATCTTTGATTTATAAGTTTTTGGCCTTTCTTTTCATTTTCAGCTTTTTTGTTTACTATTAATCATCAGTGTATTTTCACCATCTTATGTCATGTTTATATACATATACATATTGTAATGTACCGCTTTTATGTGAGGTGTTGTATAGTTAAATCCTGCACCACGTTGTACGCGTCAATTCTGTAACGTACTACTTTTTCACGAGGTGTTATTTAGCGAAACGTCAGTCTGAGTCAAGCCCCAAATGTTGGGTTCGCCAAATCTGTAACGTACCGCTGTTTTCGTGATGTGTTATGGAAGTGTTATTATATGCCTCACGCAGCATGCGTCACTTTTGAATTATACTAACTGACGTTTTAAACGGTATAAATAAAGGATTTTGTTTATCTTGTTTTACTCAATCTAAAAGAAATCGAGAGTGTGTGATTTGGGGTCAAGGAGGTAATTTGTTCAGCCTTATGCAGAAGAGAGAGTAAGTATCATTATTGCCCCTCTGTTGTGACGATTTTTTCTGTATGTTGTGCTGAAATTTTCATTAACTACCCACTACAATAAATTATAACACGTTATAATTCAATATTAATTTTCAATAATATTGCTTTATTGATTATTGACTTTTGTCTCCAGCCACCAAAGTATAGATATTACAATTAATCTTTTTAAAAAGAAAACATCCTCTCGACTTTACCGAGTAAACATAGATCTGTCTAAAGAACAAAACATATATGTTGTTATTTAACCAATATTACGCTATAATAAAATACATCAGTTCTTACATAATTCTTATTAATTCCCCAGGGTTCAGGGTGAATTCTTTGTGTTCTGAGAGTGTCAGAAATGGCTAATTGCTACGCTTTACAAATATAAAAAAATTAATAAATAATTTTGTTTATTTTTCAAATGTTACATAGTTTCCGGAATTGCCGTAAGAGAGCAGCATGTATTTGTTTACTTTTGAAAGGAACATATGATAAAATGAATATTTTTTCGTTCTATTTCACTATTAAAAAACGAGTTTTCTTCTGTATTTATTACGAAAAATGTTTATATTACCTCGCTCCGTGTTGTCCTTACTGGATTGAAGTTTTATTCTGTGATGAGGTACGTCTTGCGTTATTATTTCCTTTTCATTTTCAAGTATTTTTCTGATTGTCTATTAGACGTAGGCCGAATTATATTGGATCCTCAGAATGGTTTCATCCACTGGTTTTTAATGTATAACACCTTTTAATTAGGATTCCTCAGGTATACTTGGTTAGTATTCACTTTGTTTATTACTCTTGCGTGAATTTCGCCTCCTCCAACGTCCAAAAAAGGTTATTTTTTTATAATTTTTGTCGCATCGATTCTTCAACTCTCTGGTTCAGTTCAAAATTTTTTCTTATTAACAATACTTGTTATTTTCCATCACTCTTAGTAACACATAGTATTTTTATTATGTAGGCAGTTTGTGATTATTATAAATTTATATTTTTATTTATGGAAAAATAATTCCCTTCCATTCCGGTTTATTTACTAATTTAATTCACATAATATGTTTTGGTTAATTTTTTTTTATGACCTTGTATATAAATATTTTATCATTTTATTATCATTAAATAAATTTATATATTATTTATTTAGTATCGAATAGTGTTCATACCCGGTACTACTTCCTGTTGTCCTTTCCTTCCTAGGATTATTTTAATTTTATATTATCTTTGGTAGTTAAAATTTTTATGTCTTTTAAAATTAACCCTGGGTTTTCTTACCATCTAACATAATTATTTGAAACAATATAATATTAACTTGGGTATAACAAATTGTGGTTCATACAATATAAATTACAATAAATAAATAAAATCACAAAAATCAATTAGTATTATTACATACTACTTCCATAGTTTTATCCTATCAAAAACATACAGCACAGTTTAGTAATACATTAATTTCACTTTGGTTTTTCACCTCAATGGGTACACTAGAACTCACTTCGCACTATATCCCACTCGAATTGTTTATTATGTGGAGTGATATAATTAAATTTTGAGCGAGCTTTAGTTCTACCCATTTCTGACTTTTATTCTCATAATTTACTTTATTGGGACCGGGTTATGTACCGTTACAATATATACATATAATGATATACACACATATTGTACTCAAGATCTTATTAGACAAAAAATTAACATATGTCATGAAACCAGAATAATAAAAATAAACTATTAAATAACACTTATTATGCTTTGACATACAATACCCTTAGAGTATGCTGCAGAAAAAATATGCAGTATACACCACTCTTTCATACTTGGTTCTGACAGCTAAGGAGGGTTGCTAACCAGCCACAACATTGTTGTCTTAGCAACATGGTACCAGTTTATGCAATTCTGATGGCCACAGTTGTATAGGTAGTTTGCCACACATTCTTGTGCAAACTATGCATGTTATTCAGTGTGCATGCATCAGCACACAGTCACACCTCAGTTTGTACAAACAAACCGTAGAAGTTATTATGTTTGTACTTTTCAAATTACCGTATTGGGCTGAATATCATAATATGATTTTTTCCTTAAAATGCCCTTCTCATGGCACATGTTATAATAAGCTCAAGGTCAAGAGATGGCGTCAGGGGACATAGCTGAATCTGTTTCGCTGCATTCTGTGATAGATTGCTGCAAAACACTACACCAACTCTCTGTTAACTACTGTAGAGTTGATTGAATTCGTTTTGTTGAATTTTTTCATAGTTTTCCGAGACTTTAGACATCTCCCCCGCTCTGTCATCCATGGAGTTTGACGAATCTGTTTGGCCGGATTCATTCAAAGATTTTCCACATAACTTAAAAGCATTTTTCCATTCAACCTTTAAGGGAAACTAACAAACCGTTTGGCCGGATTCGGGTGCAGATTTTTGTCTGACTGCATGGCAATTCCTCACAGATGGTTTGCGTGTTTCCTTAATAAATTGGCTACCGAACACCAGTACCAGTACACCAGTAATGAACGCGAGACCAGTACCGTTGTCTTAGTTTTCAAGCCCCTTACAACCTCCAGTATGCTGTTACTGTGGACAAGAAGGGTGCAAAATCAGTTATAGTTAGATCTACAGGCAATGAAAAATCACACATTACTGTGATACTAGGAGTAACTGCCAATGGTAGAAGACTTCCACCATATGTTATTTTTAAGAGAAAAATGCTTCAAAAAGGAACAGTTGCCAGCTGGAATTGTTTTTAGAGAACTGGCAAATGGGTGGATAACTCTAAAATGGAAGAATTTATGGCAGATTGGCTTAAAGTTGTTTGGGAACGTCAACCAGGTGTTAGGGCAGAGGGTCATGTTAATTCTTGATGTTTTTCATGGCCACACAACCGAGAAAATCAAGAAGCTGGTTTCAGAAAAGAACACTGATCTTGTGATAATCTCTGGGGGAATGACTTCTCAGCTTCAAATTCTATACGTAGTTGTTAATAAACCTACAGTGACTGGCAATGGAAGCCATGCATTGAATCCGACAGGCAAGTTGAAGAAACCAAGCATACAGCTACTGGCCCAGTGCATAATCATCCTAGGGAAAAATCAAGAGTGAATACATTGTAAAGGAGTTCAAGAACTGTAGCGTTTCTAGTAACATGGATGGGAGCAAGGATGACATTTTGTGGAAAGACTCCAGTTATGATTTTGATTCCAGTAGCAGTACTGAAGATGAACTTTGAGAAGAAGAAAACAAGGATGATGACTGGGACAAAAATTAATAAGGCACTTTATTACTTGTAATTTCACCTTTTACATAAAATAACCATATTTATTTAGTTTCATCTCAAGGTATGGTATTTAGACCATTCTTTCTCATAGAACTCCTCAAAAAATTCACCGTCTTTTATGGAGGCTCTTTTTTTCTTCTTGTAAAACACTTTCTAAAATTTAGGGTTGTCTTATATGTGAGGTTGACTTATATTCAGGTCAATATGGTACATCAGTTTGTACCAAAAGCATAGTATTTAGTCTTTGTTTAGTTTTTTGCTATATTTTCCAGTTAACAAAGTGAAATGGATAAGTCTGGAGCATGTTCTTCTCATAACTTCTGCAGTAAGGTAAGTTGTACACAGCAAAAACTGTATAACAATTTGTAACATGTATAAGTTTTTGAAAGTAGAAGATAAAAAACTATCATAAAGTTGCAGGAAAATAAATATCAGAGTTACAGGAAAACACACATCAGAAAGTTACTGTAATGGGTAGCCCAAGGCATACAGGATGTCTCTAAATGTTTTTAGAAGTAACAAAGAAGCCTCAGTTTGCATGGGAGATGTAAAAATCTTTCAGTACTCCCATGCCCCATAAAAATCATACAAGAAAGAAAAATGTAACCAATTTAGACAATTTCAACAAGTGTACTATTATACAAATTATTGATAAATGTCACATGATAGAAATGAAAAGCAACATTACAAGACTTTCAGAGTTTTATAATGATAGTGTATTCAGTATGAGGCACATTATTCTTCAAAGCAACACAAAAATTTAATGGAAAGACATGACATCAGAAACTTATGAGTTCATTATATACGAAAAATTTGGCAACATAAAGAAGAATGAAGCCCTATGGTAAACACAGGCAAACTTATTTTCACAGTTAATGTCAGTTACAAAGATGCAGATAAACAATGACAAAAGTGGCCTGAAACCCCCAATGAACAAAGGACCGTGTGTATTTGTAATTCATGCTGGTAGTGAAAATGGGTTTGTACTCAACACATTCTTAATATTTAAATTAGGCTCCAAACAAAGTGACTATTATTACAGCATGAATGACAAAAATTATGAAAAGTGGCTTACTGAATAAAATTGAATAAAAGCGGTACCATGCATGATTTACCATGCATTGTGACAAAACAGATTTGTAACTCTTTCTTATTTTTTAATTCTCATGTATTTGTATAAGAATGTGCACATTACAAAAACAGCTGAGGATGGAACAAAAATGTTTTCAACAGTAGACACAGCAAGAGAACAGAATAGTTACTAATCATGCCCCTTAGAGAGCTGTCTGAACCATTCTTCAAATAACAAAAATATAAGCATACTTCTACTTTTAAGTTTACATTTCTGATGAATGTAATAAGGAATGAAGATCACATGTCAGATGATTATAAAAATGTTGTAAAACAAATTGACAAAGAAAACTAATACTAATTTTATCTAAAATAGTTTTACCTGAAAAATATCAGCTAATATGGTGGCTGCAGTTTCTGGGTTATACTGGAACATCACAGCCAACATAGACAAATTGTTAGGATTTCGAGACTGTGATAGTTCATTGTATATCGTATGCTTCAGTACAGTTGACAGATTATCAGGATGCGCTGTAATCAGTTCCCTAAGTAACATACAAACAAATATCCCTCAATTTTTAAAACACTTAAATGTTTTTATTTTGTACTTACGTTTTTCTGTAGAAGAAAAAAAAACTTTAGCTTTCTTGCATAACATTAGGCACACACACATATTTAATATTAACAGAATTATCACTGTTAATTGATCAGATTAATCTGACGATGAGCTGAGAAGCTTGAAAGGGCTAATCGGAATAATTTTTCTATAGTGGTGTGCAACAGTGATATTTCTGTTTGTGATTATAAACACTAACACAACTTTCTTCATTAAATATTTAATACTGATAACAGGTTTTAATCTTCACAATAAATAATAATGAATATGGTACTGAGTGAAAATAAAACTAGATAATTTCTAATCATTACTTATTTATTGGTAAGGATCCTAAAAAGTAGTAAATACATTCATATAAAAGCAGTATAAAAATCTTAGTTGCATCTTCTTAAAAATCACACTAAGCACCGAGCTTTGTGTATGATATTTTGAAATATCCACTCTCTAGCGAAATTACAATAAAACGTTGCCTTACCTAGTTTCTAGTTTTTCCAGGATTCTTACAGTTAAGTTTCACTGCTTTGAAAGCACACGTAAATGTACTTAAAGACTCTGAAAAAGATGTAATTTTATGCTTTGATCAAATGAAAGTCAAATCAGATCTCAGCTAGGACAGCGTTCAACATACTTTGCGGGCCACATAGAAATGTTAGTTGGCAAGTGGAAGTAACCAATATATTACGGTTTCGACAAAGCACTGGATAAAGAACTTCTTTATGTTGCTACTAAAAGGGTAGAGTTGACAGGATTTTGGGTGGGTGGATTTGTTTGTGACATGGTACTGCCAAACTGGAAACTTTTATTAGAATTTTGTGTAACACAAGATAATACAAGTGTAAAAAATCCTTTTGGAGGTGATCATCAAATTTGGGCTTTTTGATACCTCCTCCCAGGACATGGTCATGTAGTAGAATTTGTACTGACTCTTAACACTGGATTTGATACATTAAATTCGAGAATGCCATATCATCCTACTAATAAGATGAAAATCATGTTAGGTCGCCTACAGAACCTGTTTAGAAGAGCAGGATGAAGCTTTAAATTGACTCTGTACTTTGTGTTTGTCCACGACAGTGATAGGAAAGTCTTGTTTACTCCCTTTTCAATCACACTTTATTATATCTATCCATAGCCTTCAAGGGCTTTACAAAGAATTACAGTTCGAAGAATAAGGATATTTAATGTCTGCTAGATGCACCAAGATATTCTGGAATTCTACTTTTTCTCAAATTAGAGGTCTGAGAGTATTTTATGATCATCGGTTGCCAACAGCAGTACGTCAAAGTTTTCTTTTTCTTTGTCTGAGTAGAAACACCACTGTTATAATACTGACTGAGAACTGCCCATGTGACGGCTTCATTATACTGAGTTCTGATGTAATTTATGGATATGATACTGACAAGACAGTTCATTCTAATTCAGGTAAAAAAAATTAAACCTGGTAGTCGTGGGACTACCGGTAGACATGGAATCATGGGCAGACTTGTGCCCATACATACCGTATCACGATCCCATACATACCGTCTACATAGCGGAGCCGAAGAATCTGCATGAACGGTAACCGCGGGCATATAAGTCTCTCTTCAACGGGATTCAGAGGCGGCAAGTTTGACGGGATCGGTGGATATTGGAAGCCGTATGATTTGCACAGCGGCGGTACGTTGCCTTGTTTGAGACTTGCAACACACGTAGAGCACACACCTTCCATATTACTCGCACTTGAGTACTCGTCCGCTCCGAACACTGTGGCCAAGAGACTTATGTATGATGGTACGCACGGTCTTAGATCACTCTTGAACCACAAGCGATCGCAGATCCCACACACCGAGCCGAACGGATTGTTAATAAAGTGCTTAGAGAATTCCTCGTCAACTCCTTTGAAGCGGCGACTTGGACCGGGCTGTTCTGCGCAGAGCATCGAGGGTCCAATGTTGTCGAAGCACAAGTTATTAATGTTCTCATCGTCTGTTTTCTAGCTAGCTAACCGTACGCTCGATCTGAGTCGCTTTGGGGGCACGCCGGATGACCCAGGTATCGGAGATGCTGGCCGCTTGGGCGCTGACAGGGTTTCGTCAATCTTCAAATGGTTGCCATTTTCTTTCAAGTACTCAGCCGATTTCTTTGATTTTAGTCTCAAACGATAGGCCTGTTGACGCTCTGCATAGGATTTGCCGGTTTTTGGTTTGAAATTTTTGGTTCGAGTTTTATCGCGATTTTTAGGTCGAGGCATTTCAAATTTTTGAGTTCAAATGTTATTATTTTCTGTGAGTGCTTCTGGTACTCGGAATTGGTGTTATTGGAGAGATTTAGTTCTGAGGATCACAACGAACTTTGTATTTTCGCGATCGGACTTGTAGTTCCTGAGATATTTAAGTTTTAGTGGAGCAATTTAGAAATTTTTGGCGCAAAAACACCCTCACGCAGACAAAGCCTAGAGGCGACTGAAGTCAGTTGTCAGAATTCTCAGTACTATTGTTGGAAAGGGGCCGAGTGACTCGATCACCTGACACCTGGTTTGCTGGGATTGGTTGAGCGGTTCGTGAGATAGTGGTATGCCGAAAGTACATTTGAAACATAACAGTCGATTTTCGCGAAACGTGCGAGTAAGACATTACATACCTATGGACTCCATGTCAAAATTACGAGACCAACAGCATACAGCCAGAAGAAGAATGTGCATCCGTCACTGACAAATAGTTTATTACTGAAACTGTGAGGACTGAATGTGGCAGTAAAGCACTGTCAAGTTTAAAGGAAAAACTGATTTATTGAAGATGGTAGCAGGCTATGTGGCTTACAGAGTCAATAAAAAAAAATTAACACAAGTTTCAAATACAGCCATCTAACGAAGAAGTGCGCCAGTAAACAACAAGATTGGTTTTCAAATATATTAAGAGGAACCCTTATGAATCCAGCTGATGAGTCAATAAGAATTTTATAGCTGAGTCTTTGATAATAGAATGGTTGCTACATGATCACAGCGATCATGTGTGCACACATGCACGCGCCTCCCACGCACATGCTGTAATGGGACAGTTTTGAGGGGTTTTCTTTATTAATTGTGAATGTAATATACCAGGTCTACCCAAACAGGGCCTCAGTTTTTAACAGTCAACATTCTTCGTTTTACCTTGTCGGGGCCCCGAGACGCACTTTTTGTCAGTGCCCTGCAATAAGCACTGGTTCTTAAGGCATTGGAATGCAAATAGGTGCGCGGATGATCGCGCTTTCCGTTGGTAAAAAGCACATACTTTGTGGTGAGCCCAAACACAGAACAAAAATACCTAAACTTGCTACAAAAGGGATACCACGTCACACCTCATTAACGTATCATGTGATGTTAATCAATGAATCACAGGGCAAGCTGATGAACATGGAGCGTAAGTGACCATTACCGATGCTGAGAGTAGCGTCAGACAGTCGACTAAGAAACCTTTCCCTGGCCGGGTGAACACATAGGCGTGAGCCTAAACTTTAGTTTAATAAATAATTGCTTATCTAATCCGTCGAGTGACTTACTTGTAGTTTCATACATAGATTACTCACCATACCGTTGGAAATCAGTGACTTTCAGGAGGAAGTCAACACCATTAAATACATAGCTAAGGCCAATGGATATACGTGCTCTATGATCGATGCTTTGATCAAAAAACACCGGACAAAGTTACATAACAAGAAAACAAAACCGAGTAGTAACCGAGACTGCACGTACGTGACTTCTATTTACGGCCGAACTTTACCCCATACATTAACCAACATTTTTAGAAAATTGAATATAACTTTAACTTTCCGGACCGATAACAACATTAAGAAAATTCTTCACCATAAAGCTGCAAAACCAATAAAACAGAGGACAGGTGTCTATAAAATCCAATGTGACGATTGCAACAGCTTCTATATTGGACAAACCGGCAGAGCGTTCAAAAAACCCTTCCAAGAACATTTACCAAAAAACGACACCCACATTCTCAAATCCAACTTTGCACGTCACCTCGTAAATAATAATCATAACTACACTGATTTTGACACCAACTTTAAACCATTGCACTTTTGCAAAAAAGGCAGATATATGGACACATTAGAAGAATTCGAAATTTACAAGGCCTTTAAACAATTCAAAAAGACGAACAATTCACAAGACGGCGGATTCATATTAAACGACCAACTTAACTTCAAGTCAAATCCCTTGTACGACACAGCCATTGAGATACAAGATGCGTTGCACAGATAACAGTTCACTCAGACAGTCAGTGCGCGATTAACATCGCGGCGGTGTACACCGGCTATAACGCGAAGTGAACTCATGTTGTGATAGTGCGTGCTTCTCTGTGCATTTAGTATATTTTAATATTTTGACGAGTTAATATTTTAACCATGGATTTTAATTTTAATTTATTACATTTTAATCTTAATGTCTGACGTTCTGTGAAGAGGAATTATTCTGAAGATGGGGCATATGCCCTGAAACGCGTCAAGCGGAATTACAAGTAAGTCACTCGACGGATTAGATAAGCAATTATTTATTTAATACAGTGACTTGGATACTTTAAAAATGAATATTTAGTTTAATATTTTCAAAATTTTATAATGTGATTGAATAACAAGACACGGAGTTATACGAAGAGTGTGAGTTCAGTTTAACAGTGACTAAAATAAATTAGAGTACTTAAAATTAACAGTGGGAAATATTCGGACAAAAGTGAACAAAATTTATGGAAATCAACAAGTGACCTGCAGGGACGCCGATATCACGTAACCGTATATCAAACAATTTAATTATGAGAATTTAAATTAAAAAGCGCTAAATTAAACATGGTATGTGTGTGAATGAGAGAATGTGCAGATACTGGGCTGTCTTTTATAGAGTAGTTAAGTTGATATTTTTTCTTCACATAAGAGGGTGAAGCTAACTATGAAAATGTGTGTTAAGTAATGATAGTCTGGAAATTTTGATAATTTATGAAACAAAGTAATTGAGATAAATAGTAGTTTTTTTAAGAAAATGAATAATAAATAAATTAAAGTTAAAAGAATCTTTCAGAATCTATTTTCAATGTAACGTAAAAGAAAGATGAAATTGTTGATGTGGGAGTTATGGTAGTATTTGATGACAATAAAAAATGTGTTAAGTGAACATATAAACATGTATTTGTCATTGCATTCACCTGTTTTTCTTTATTACCGATAAAGGTAGGTAATACAAATTTTCAATATTTAATATTTAATTCATGTGTACTGCTTCAGTTGACGCCCTTAACAGGGGCGAAATTTAATTATTTTAATCACTAATTAAGCTGTCCTACTTCAATGCACACACACACACACACACACACACACACACACACACACACACACACACACACACACACACACACAAAGTACACTGGACGGTTAACCTGTAAGTGGAAAGTTATTTACTGTATATGAATAGGCTGAGTTTGTACTTAGTTTTTAATTAACAAGCTTCTCTTAATGAACTGTTTATTCAAAAAATAAAATAACAAATATAAAATACAGAATAATATAGCTCCATGATTTGCAGTGACCACTGATATCTCCAAAAACAGTGGTGTCAGGAACTTCTAAAAATACTGGAGTGGTATTCTATATATATTTTTCAGCTTCTTATATTCCACAAATAAATGTTTTATTAATCTTAAGAGACTGAACGCATAATCAGTAACCGAGCATTACTTGAATAAACTATATTCTTCAGATGTTTTCTGACATCTTTACACACATAGCCTGGTTTTATATCTGTGACACTGACAATACAATCACAAAATACATATGTAGTTGATATATCCATACAGAGAGAAAACTAAAATAAGGTTAGGCAATGGTCACTATGAAACTCTACACATATTACAATTGCTAAAAAGAAAAATAGCTACGCTGTAACACTTACTTACATAAATGTAACAATGTTACATTATGGAATGTGTTACTTGTGTGCTAAAATGACATTTGAAGGAATACAATTTACTTACAAAATACAACCAAGATAGTAGCTGATAACAGCCTTGCTCTTCAGACGTATTTTGACAAGTGCACTGATAACTTCAACATCCTTCTGTGTGTGTCCAGAACAGTTTACACACACAGCCATTAAAAGTTCTTGTGCAGGTCTTATTAATTTTGGATTCTGTAACCATACTTCAAGCTTAGAAGACACTAATACACGCACCTGAAACAAAGACAAAGGTTACAAATACTATACCCATACATGTTACTTTACTCATAACATATCATATTACAAGTTATGTTACTACCCAGCCACTTGTAGTTACAGAAAATAGGTTTACACAAAAACGCCAAAAATGAATACAAGCCAATAGTAAACACACAGAGCACCAGCCTAATACAACTTTTTTTTATAGAAGGTTAGGCCAATATCAGAAACATGACCACACATAGCAGCAAAATATTTACATCCAACATCTATACTTCAGGACCCAACATATAACAAAATCTCACACAAAATAACAATTTTCTATATTTCATACCATAATTTTGCGAAAAGATAATAAGGTATGTCCAAAATAGTAAATTATCAAATTTAATTATATGACAATATAATTATACAGACTTTGAAATATTTATGTTGATGCAAAAATTGTTCCAGATGCTAAAATCGCTTGCTATATAAATATTCCTCACGACACATGCTGCTTAGTGTAAACTGTATTTAAAAAAGTAATAGTTATTCCTAAATTTATACTTCAGTACAACATTAAAAATAAGAATAAAAACAAACAGGAAAAAATAAAATAGTTCTTACCTCAACCAAACCAGCTGCTGATGACAGTAACTTTAAGAAATTTTTATTAATATTATCTGGTGCTTGACGCCTGTTTAAAGTTTCTTTAACCACCTCCAACACTGTTGTTTCAACAGCATCTTGGTTTGTTGAATATCTGTAAAGTAAATTACAACTTATAAATTTGTTGCTAATTGCACTCACATATATGTATTAATGTGTAGGCAATAACATTATTTATTTAAAACCTTCGATAGTATACAGTATATTTTCGCTATTATGCACAAATTTCTTACACTCTTTTTCATTCTCTGTCGGTCTCTTCACATCATCCCATGCCACTCCTTGTTTTTCACTTTCTTGATTCTTGCCACCATTTTATCCCAGCTTTGTCTATGTTTTCTCTTGCTTCTCAAAATTGTTTCAGTATCTGTTCCACAGTTCCATATGATGTGGTAGCTACACCATCTTCCTTCTTTGGTTCAGTCATATAATACATTCCCAAATCTCTGCTAATTTCCACACTTCTTATTCTATCCGTCCTTGTAAGTTCTATGCTTCTCCTCGGGTATTCTGGCCCTACAGATTGTATTTTACTTTCCTGTTTTTTACTCTATACCAGTGTCTCACATTCATAAGCCTATAAATTGACAAAAATATCTTTATCTTCCTCTTCATTTCTACAATATAATGTCCTGTATGTTAATAAACTTTTTATGATCAGTATAACACAGTTTTAAAAAGTTTCCCACTCTTTTTTGTCTTTGTATTTTTTTCCTTCTTATACCACTTGTAACTTTACGAGATAAAAAGAAGATGAAACGATTTACCCTATTATTACTTTATTGGTACTTACCCCTTAATATTCAGAAGATCCCAAAAAGTCCCGAGTTGCCACCACATTTTTGTGGAGGAAATGTGGAAACCATTCGCACTCCCCAAAGAAACAATTTAGTAAATAAAACAACTTAACCAAAATCCAGGGCCGTCTAGACGACCGTATTGACACAGATACGTTATGAGTTATGGGTAGAGTGGCGTAATAATTAAATTAACACATTATGACAAAATCTTCCAGTTGGTTACACCATTTGTTGCGAGACACTTTTCCGTGAAAACACCAAAATGACCGTTTCAAAACTTTTATATCTTATTCACATTTTGCTTGTTTATTAGTTATTTTTTTTAACATAATTTTTGGTAGGCCTACCTCGACCGCCCGAGGGCACTGTTGCAATATGACCGTATGGTTCAGCTGTTGGTTGGAGACTCCTTCTTCACTTTCGTTTGGTGCCACAATTCCGTTCAACTACACCTTCGCAACCAATTTTCGTCAGTTTTCTTCACCCGTCCCATCTTGGTGGATTTACGTTACTTATTTTTCCTTGACCAGCATGGCACCATTTGGCCGGCTGCACCCAGACATCGAACTATTTCGTCGTAAACAAATGCCTAACTGGTGACTAATCATGACTTCACCAGCTAAAAATATAACTTGTTACATAATATTATGTCCCATAAAACTTTGTATATAAAACTTGTCACCAAAATGTTGTCCCGTTACACACTCCCAGGTACCGGAATGTTCTGTTCCTTTAATACTACTCCTTCAATTTCAATCTTCATGGCTATCATATTTTTCTCCTATAGACATCACTTAAGATTTTCCTTACACAACAACAGTAATAAACATATCAGGAAATATATTAGTATTCATACAAATACAAATGCATTACTATCTTATTTGTATTACTACTTTCTTTGAGGCCATTACTTTTCCCATTACAGCACCCACAAGATTTTCACACCCTTCTTTAATAGATTTTCCATATGAAAAGACACAAAATCTGACATGAAATCCAAACTAGAAAAAACATAAAGATGTCGAGTCACTACTTAAAATTCTCACTCACGGTGTTATATAATAATAAACATTAAATTGTAATGTGTCAAAATGGGGGCTTTTATTTTTTATTAAATTTATTAAAATGTCTTTAATATCATCATTGCAAGTCCCATGTGAAATAGCGTTGTATTCAAACAATGAACGGTAACATAACTTTTTGGGCTGTGTGTTGTCAGAGAACGCAATACTTGGTTGTGAAACGAGTATTTGTCACGTGCGGTGTGCGGTGTGCGCCTACGCGCGCCCGGGCGCAGCTTCTACGCATAACAGGCTGAAACCGACGCGACAAAAATGGCTAAGGAGAAAGACTATGTGCCATGTGCTTTGGAGATGGAGGAGATCAACGAAGAGGCTCCACCCACCAAAGCCTCCTATATCGTCTCCGTTTAACAACACTAGCCCATGTGGCCCATAGACAATCCAGACATATAGTACGACGACGAAAAAACTTGCAGCCTGGAGACAGTGCCTTCCCGTTCAGCAACAAGGCATAGTGGGGAGTCTGGTTCGCACTCTCCGCTTAGTCACAAACCCGGCTGGGTGGTATTAGACTCGACTTAATAAAAACCGAGTCTAATTTTAGAAAAAAATGTGTTAAATTTCGTCCAATAGAAGAATAACGTTGCTGAAGTAATATTAAAGAACAAAATTTAACCAAATTCGATAAAATAGTGAAAGTGCGTAAACACGCGTGACGCAACCGAGTGGTACCACGTAAGTCTTGAACAAGTAACAGTTTTTTTTTTATTTTATATAAATGGGCAGAAACTAAATGGAAAGAAATGAGATCTCAAATAATCTTGTGTGTGTGTGTGTGTGTGTGTGTGTGTGTGTGTGTGTGTGTGTGTGTGTGTGTGTGTGTGTGTGTGTGTGTGTGTGTGTGTGTGTGTGTGTGTGTGTGTGTGTGTGTGTGTGTGTGTGTGTGTGTGTGTGTGTGTGTGTGTGTGTGTGTGTGTGTGTGTGTGTGTGTGTGTGTGTGTGTGTGTGTGTGTGTGTGTGTGTGTGTGTGTGTGTGTGTGTGTGTGTGTGTGTGTGTGTGTGTGTGTGTGTGTGTGTGTGTGTGTGTGTGTGTGTGTGTGTGTGTGAGAAAATAAAAATAAAGGTATTGGTTCTTTTAGAATAATCGATGTTGGATAGTTAAAGCTTTGATATAGATAAAAATGATGACGATGTATTTCATAGGTTAAAAAGAAAAAGGTTTACATTTTTTTTTATTTTTTATATCATGCATAGAAGGAAATGGGAAGGATAAATGTCACATTAATCGTAAATAAAATGTTATCTGCTATATTATACAATTTGTTAAACAAATCTTTTCAAACACCTCATTTCATTTGCTGCACTGATCAGTTCGTCATACGAGCGGGGTTAGTTCAACACTAGAGATCACACATAACGGCCAACACACAAAAGAATTAAAGGTAGGTGGAAGTTTAAAAACTTTTATTATAGCAAACAGAAATATATAGTTACAAAATATACACAGAGCATTCGAAAAGTCCCGGGATCGATGCTGCTATAGAAGTCTCTGTCACCACTGGAACTATGTGGTATAAACCTTCCTCCACTTTCTGTGACAATTTCATTGTTAAGGACTCATTCCATAGTAAGCACTTTGAAATTTGTCTTTTCTTCCTTTGGCAAAATTTTTCAAGATGGAGCAAGGAGCACAATCAAATTTTGCTTTAAATGTGGGAAAAGTGCAATATACAACATTTTCAATTACGCAAATCGCATACGGAAAGGATCGTTTTCATTGCAGCAAACCCCCATTTCAGTGGTATGCACATCTTTAAAATGATTGTGAGTCACTGGGTGATGATCCAAGAGACCGGTATCCCTCCATAAGCGTGACTGACAAGAATGTCAACTAGAATGTAGCGGTACTTCTGCTAATCATCAACAGACCATGAACACTTCCGTCTCCAGCTGGTTTCCATCTGTCCCTAGCTTGAAGGTGGTCCTGGATAGGTGGTGTTTTAATGATGTAGAGTTAATTCAGAAAAACGTGACAGATGTTTGATCACAATTTCAAAGGAGGTTTATACGCATGCCTTCCGACAGTTGTATAAGTGACATAACATGTGTATGTAGATGAAAAGGATCTATGTTGAGTAATAAATAATAGAATTGCATTTACAACAAAACTTGTGTTTTTTAATAGCATCACTCCTGTAACTGTTTTAATGCACTGTGTATAAACAGTTTGCAGCAACCCGCTTACTACTAACATATATACACGAAGCATTGCTTATTTCATCATTCTGGGAGCCTGCCTGTACACAAACAAAACAATTCAATACATGAATTCTTGCACTGCTTTGAGGAAAATGTGTGTTGTACAGAGGAATAAATAATAACACTGAAGCAATATGACAATAATAATAAGAAGAAGAAGAACTGAGTGTCTTTTCACTGGTTATTAGATTTTCTTATAATGTAATTTCTTGTTAACTTTTGTGAAGCTTCAATACGTCACAACGCAAACATGTTTTTTAACAGTTCCAATAAACATTAACCTCACTTCAATGCACACATGTTTCTGAATAGTATTCAGCTCCTGTCCTACAAATCTTCTACAATAACAGAACAATATGTGCACAAATATTGTATTATTATTTTTAACTGCAGATAAAATGGCACACTTGTGCAGATACACTTAGCACAGTGAAATGCAAACTATAAATATACACAATTAGTTATACACTCAAAGTACTAACTACATGTAGGTCATTATTACCTTGGGAACACTTGCATTTGGTCTGTTAAGTCCTTAATCTGTGAACTTGCTGACGGTCCACCAACTGAAGAACCGCCAACTTCTTGTTCTTCTATTTGTTCCGGTTTTGGATCGAGCTCAACTACAGGAGGTGGTTTTGTATTAAATGCTGTTAAGATGTTATCTACAAATGGTTTGCAAAAGTTCTGGTCGACCCATGTTCTTTCGCCCAGTGAGTCTTCTATATACAACTGGAAACAATTACACAATGAGACATGGTTTGTTTAGTACACTTAAAAAATTACATTCATTTGCTTTAAATGTTACTTATCACCGAGACCATTCAACATTTTATTTATTATTATATGAAATATATTATTATATTGTTATTACAGTTATTATATCACTTATCACTATATGTTATATATTAGATTCTTATATTTATTGCTATACAAAACCATATACATTTAACTTTTGCAACTCAATTGTCTTCAAGCAACAACAGTTACAAATGATTCTGTTAGTTTGTGACCACATCTGCTCCCTGTCAGCCTGGATTAATCGTAGCAAGCCTATTCAAACCAGGGAGCCAGCTGATAGGTTCGCCGCAAACACTTGGTGAGAACCGGAGTGCTCACAGTGATCTAATGAGGAGCTGGCAGCCCTCTGACAGCCAGCTGTGACGCCAGATTTAAGGGATAAGAAGAATGCAGCTAAGCCGCAAAATTCATCCTGTCACACAACGCGAAGCAAGAAACAAGGAAGAGGAGGAGGGAGGTGGAGGAGAAAGAAATGAAGCAAAGCCCATAGACTGGGGCAGCAGTGGGCTCTATATCGCACTGTCGAATGAAGAGGACTGCAGAGGATACACAACAGTGAGGACAGCCGCCGAACATCGCATCGGGGCCTGTGCACAACACTCGCCACAGCTGCAACTAGCACCCTCACCCAATGGCCCTTTTATGGACCACACATGTAACACAAGATGCACGATTGGTGCCATTTGTTTTGTGACAAGTTATAGACATGAGAAAAGATTCTGAACAGTCGCTTAAAGATGCATAGTCGACAAACACCTCGTTCAAGGCAAACAATATTTTTTAGTCATTTCGCACATGCACACAACAGTTTTGTACAGTATTTTATAGCATGAACATTGGTTACAACAAGGCTGACGAGAACATTAGAAGCACATGTGTGGCAGAGACAGAGGTAGCAGAAGCATGAGTGAGACTGTGTACTGTTATTGCATTGTCCCCCTTCCCTCCTCTATAGGCACTTTACGCTATACTTGTAAGTGGGAGTAATTCTTTCATGGGATCGGTGCAGATCATTGGTCTAGAAAAGCTGGCAGGCTTCTACCAACCAATTCATGTGATACACTGTTGAAAGTACCTACACATTGTGTCAGAATCTGAGAACCTTGTCCCTGCCATCGACTGAAGCGTACAACAGAA
Organism: Magicicada septendecula; assembly: GCA_034769895.1. Lineage (NCBI taxonomy): Eukaryota > Metazoa > Arthropoda > Insecta > Hemiptera > Cicadidae > Magicicada > Magicicada septendecula. Next base: position 86,479,109 of record CM068371.1, on the reverse strand, counting down.
GAGAGGATATGAAAATAAGAATAGCTGTGAGAACTGCCTTTAAACGAAATGAGCAGCAGAAATCAGACATAAATTGTTACAGTGATAAGGTGTGTCATTCAGATTCCAATGGTGATGAATACAAATGGTAATTTTGTTTTATCTATGCTGTGTTTTTCAATCTAATATTCCATCATCAATCATAACGTGAAAAGATTACCAAGGTACCCTCCAGTTTTTACTTTAACTACTGAACACTGAAAAAACTGTGTTTTATAACTTTTTTTTTTAATTAATTCAATCTCATAAACATGCACTTTATCAAGTTTTCAATGTTAAGTGTAGCAGGACTCTGCTAGTCCAGTTTTCTCCAGTCACCATAAGGAAAAAATTTTTGTTAGAGAGAAATAAACTATTTTTGAGGACAAGTTCTTCCAATTCACAAACAACAAGTCTTAATTTGGTAAACTTTCAGGACTATGATTTCTAAACGAACAAACAATTAACTCGTAACAGAAAATAAAATACATTACTTGAAAACACTGAACTCACTAATTTTCTATATCTGTTGTTTTAAAGGTCTTTCTAATCTAAACTATAAAGACTCAAATTTTTCATTAAGGAAGTCAGACAGTAATAATTTGTGTTACAATTCAAGTTATTACACAATTTAATATAAAACATGTACTACTATACAAAAAAACACATTTTACATATTCAAATGTATTCAAAATTTATTTGAAAAATATATTCAGAATATAAAAACTGAACTTTCACCTTAAAACTTCAAAGGAGTCACAAAACCAGAACATCTGGAAACAGCTGACAAAACGACTTTACTACCATTTACAATGCTGCACTGTACCATTTATCATATGATACTGTATACTTACCTTAACAAACAACTCTGGCCATCTCTTGGTGTCTACAAAACCTCGCATCAACAGGCTGATTGCCATAACGGTAACTGAAACACTTTTACTTTTAAAAGCATGAGTAGGTTCTCTGCGGAGTAACGAGCTCAGTGCACTAACAATATGTTCATTGTGAAATACATTTTGACGTATTTTTGCTAACAGAAGCAACCCTTGCATTAATGCTGACTCCGGTTTACTACGCTGAAGTCTTAATGTACGAACAGCACCACAAACGAGTGAAATCTAAAAATAGGACATACACAAAAATTACATCAAAATAAATTATAAGGACTTATACACTACATAGTGAACACATTTTATGAATACTTATTTTATTATATATTGCAACAATACATATATTTGCATATTTGCCCAGGGCGGTATGTTTAATATGTAATTAGCACAGAAAGTATAAGGAATAGTTTTATACAGTTTTGTGCAAGAAAATGCAGGCTGGATCCTGTCCAGAAGACACCTGCTTTGCCGTGTAAGATACAGCATGTGTGTGTTTGTGTGTGTGAGCCATCTGTGACCTGTTTTGAACGACACAATGGGGTGACACGTACGAATTGTTTGTTCCAATTATTCAGGTCTTAACAGGATTATAATAAACTAATTACTTGTGTTAAACCTGTACGCAAAGACTTACACCAATTATAAAGACACCATTACATTAAGGGATTTTTAACGAGTATGGTAATGTAAAATGTATTTCCAGAGGTGCAATATTAATGATGCTAACTAATTAATATTAATTACTAGTGTAATTAAAGAGTAATTAATATGTGTGGTATATGTGAGTGACCAGAAAATAATTACGCAAACAATGAGATCGCTCATGTGACGAATATGGTCATGAGTTCGCGATAATTAACCAAAAAGTGAGTGTAATAAAAAGGACGCTCTGTAGCGAACTGACCATCTCTAACCTGTCGAAAGCAGGAATGTTCCTGTCAAATCGCCACCAGTATAAATACCACTGGCAACTTTGGGCGAGCAGACACTCGGACTCAACAAATCTACAGGACGTTACGCTGCCCGTTTGCCGATCGACTTCTGGACACACACTCACACCAAGACGTAAGAAGGAATTCTAAAGCATCACCAACAACAACATTTAGAGACAACGACCACAGCACCATCATCAACATCATCATACTCTCAGGATTCTGGACACACACACACACACACACACAACGGTAACGGCAGATATACGCAGGTGATACAAAAACAATTATATTTTATTGTGAAGAGAGCTCTCGAAAAAGAACTTAAATATGAATATAATAATTAGAGTTTTAAGATTAAATAATACTTAGATAAGAGAGTAAGTTAACAAGCAAATCTAGTAAAGAAATAATAATCTTTTGTCGTATTTTTTGGGTTTGTCAGTATAAGCCCATAATAGATTGGAAGTAAATGGTAGATTATTTTATTTTTGTTTATAGCAACAATAAATTCATTCTTGAAACTTAATATTATTTTGTTTGTAACTGAGTTGCTATCAGTATTTAAAAGTTGAGTTAATTTCAGACACACAGAAATAAAAAGAATTTAAATAACTTGTTTAACATGTTTGTTTAGTCAATAAGATTATATGGGTGTTTATTTGTGTGGTATGTTATGAATAGCATTCCAGGTTACAGTATATGTGTAAAACTTATAAAGGTAAATATTTATGTGTCTAATGTTTGAAATTTTAATATTGAAATATTTTTTTCTGTTAATTAATAAATCTTAGAATGATTATTTGAAACGATTTTAAATGATTTATTTCATGTCAACAACATCTCACTCCTCTTTAAAAAGTATTTAACTATTGTGCAACTACATATACTTGACGCAACGAGAAACAAAATCCTGCGACCTGGCCGGTGTAATACATATTTAGTTGCATTGAGTACATGGTAATATATTTGTAGAATTGTTGTAACGTTGCAATATATATAATAGGGTTGCTACAGCTAGTGCCGTCTCCCTTCCTTCAACCTGGCTTTCCAATTCTCCCGATGTTCCCATTGTCCTTCCTCAAGTCCTATACGTTGCATAGATTCATCCACTTCGTCCCTCCAAGATCTTCTCGGTCTTCCCTTTTTCTCCTTCCTAATGGACTCCATTCCGTCACTTTGTTGATCCACCTATTTTGGGCTTTCCGGACATGACCGTACCACACCAATCTTTTTTCTTCGATGTAGTCAATTACACTTCTTTCTGTTTCCATTCTTCTTTTGATCTCCTCGTTTGTTATTCGGTCTGCTCTCGTTATTCCACAGTACCTCCTCCAATATTCCATCTCCATTGCAAGAATCTTTCATTCTTTTTGTTAATAACCCATACTTCCGCTGCATACGACATAATGCTTTGGACTATGGTCTGATATATCATTTTTTTTGTGCTTTTTCTAATATTTTTGTCCCATATAACACTGTGTAATTGTCTAATCCCTGTTCTAGTCTGCCCTAATCTACTTTTTATTTCCTCTTCCGTTGTGCCTTGTTTACTCAGTGTAAATCCTAGTGTGACAGTACAAAAAGTATGATATAAAAATATGGTATGCAAGGTAGTAAACTATGGTATTTCAATGTTTTAAAAATCATTTATATGTGTGATACAATTTCCCTTGGGTTTCGCATACGACGGCGCAGATCAGAGACAACAAAACAATTTCAAGGACAGCAGAATACGTGCCGATAAACAGACTTGTAATGGTTACTGTAACCAATACCGGCTCTACTTACTTCTATCTCATTGGCCAACAACGCCCAACGTCATTAAAACCACAATGACGCTATAAAAATACGTAATCAACAAGACTATTATGTAACGAAGAAACAAAGAACGATGACGTTCACACACACACACGTACGTAGAATTTGCGTAGTGTTGAGTCCCAGTCTATACAATACAGCAGCAGTAGTAACACCTGTCTCACAGGCAACCGGCATTTTACACCGGTTTAGTGTTTGAAATAACTCAAAATGTAATCAAAATGTGAAATGTAACCACCTCAGTAAACTTTAGACAGTGTGCAGTGATTGCTTTTCAAAATTAGAAGTAGAGTCAGTGAATTTGATATAATGTAACGACGCCAGCGAAGGGAACAACATGTGATGCACGTCTAGAACTTCCAGTCGACCAAATCAGGGAAGTGAAAACCCAAATTTATATTTAAAGAGCTCTTTAATCAATCATAGAGATGTGTACACAAAAAATAATTTTGAAATTATAAGTATGAATGCGCGAGAGAAAGTAGGGTGTGCCCGATAATGTCGACATCCCATCGGGGTGTTGGTTTGCGTTTTCTTTTAAAGAATTATCATTAAATTAAGTAAATATGAAGCAGCTGCATAATCAATATAAAGATTCTGGTAAATTAATGTTTGATAAAATATAACTGATTTTAGTATGAAAGCGAGCCAATATATTTATTGGCCGCCATATTGGAATATTGTCCGGTGTACACAACTAAAAATGCAGAAATAAATTACGATTGATGTTCATGGTGTCAAAGAAACGTATTCTCATTTCAATTCCTCCTTGTGTCAGCATTCACGCTGAGTCGAATCCTGGACCGTTAGGTAGTAATAATAAGTATAATAACAAAACTGAAGCAAACGAATTCACAAATTATGGTAGATACCATAATTATGGTATGTGTGACAAACGTGTCTGATCGAAATAAAGTAAACAAAACAAAATATAGGTTACTGGTTGTTTCCACATACATATACAGATGTATGTTATTAAGAGTACATAAAAATGAGTAAAGTAACAAATGCCGCCCAGAACTAGGGACATAATTAAGTAAAGTAACACTAGGTACTTGAATTTGTCTGTTCCTCTAATTTTAACATTTTCGTCTACTTCTAAATCTGTTGTTTCTTCATCTCTAATTGCCAAGTATTCAGTCTTTTTTATGTTTATTTCCAATCCCATCTTTGTGTATTCTTCATTCAGCTTTCTGACCATGTAGCTTAGATCTTCTTCATCCTGGGCTATAACTACCTGGTCATCGGCGAAGCATAGTGTGTACAGGTGTTCATTTTGTATCGGTATTCCCATTCCATGGCGTTTCTGTTTCCACATGGTTAATGCATATTCTAAAAATATCTTAAACAGCATGGGCGATGTTGGGCAGCCTTGCAATAACCCTTTGGATGTTTTAAACCTACAGACAATTTTGTTACCTACTTTAATTTGTACGTTGTTGTTTTTATATAGATTTTTTACCGCTTGCGTCAGGACTTTCACAATTTCCAATTGTGACAGAGCTTTAAACATTTCTTGTCTGGGTACTGTATCATATGCTTTTCTAAGGTCGATAAACACTAGATGTACTTCCCTGTTCTTCACTTTTTTCTTTTCTATGATCTGTTGGATTGTATATATCTGGTCTACGCATGATCTCCCGGCTGTAAAACCTGCTTGTTCTTCTCCAATCTTTCCCTCTATCTTTTCCTCGATTTTATTTCTTAGCACCCTACCATACAGCCTTCCCATTGTTATTATTTTATTATTCTGTTTATTATTTTATTACATTTCCCACTTACTTTATTATTCTATGTAAAACAACTCTCTCAAAAAAAAAAATAAATAAATAAATTTGGTTTACAGATTAAAAATTACATTTACAATTTTTTTGAATACTTGTCACAAAGAATCATTTTAAAACAAACAAAATAACCATAATCTACAATATAATTTAAAATTCAAAGGTTTTGTAAAATAAATAAAAATACTTGGTAAGTTTCACAAATTTTTTAATTAACTCTGACAGCTGTTTCGACTAACTTAAGCCATTGTCAAAGAGCGAGTGAATGAAATTACTGAACACAGGATATTAGAGGAGTGTAGGTCGTAAACATCTGTTTAGGGCGTATCTGGAACATCTGTGTTGTGATGGCAAGGGGGGGGAGTGTGTGCATGAGACAAGGAAAGGTCTGGTGTCTTTAAAAACTAAATACAATCATGAATGCAAAATATAAAATTAACTGAACTAAATATAAACTGAATGCAAAATTTAAAATAATGATGAACATTCAAAATAATATAAAATAAACTAAACTAAATAACAGATTTTAATAAAGGGGATACACAAAATTCAGTCTGTTCATTGGTTAAATTTTTGTTATTTTTCAAAAATCCAAATATTTTTCAAAAAAAATTTTATTTTTCAAAAAAAAAGCAATAAAAAATAACAAAAATTTAACCAATGAACAGACTGAATTTTGTGTATCCCCTTTATTAAAATCTGTTATTTAGTTTAGTTTATTTTATATTATTTTGAATGTTCATCATTATTTTTAATTTTGCATTCAGTTTATATTTAGTTCAGTTAATTTTATATTTTGCATTCATGATTGTATTTAGTTTTTAAAGACACCAGACCTTCCCTTGTCTCATGCACACACTCCCCCCCTCGCCATCACAACACATGTTCCAGATACGCCCTAAACAGATGTTTACCACCTACACTCCTCTAACATCCTGTGTTCAGTAATTTCATTCACTCGCTCTTTGACAATGGCTTAAGTTAGTCGAAACAGCTGTCAGAGTTAATTAAAAAATTTGTGAAACTTACCAAGTGTTTTTATATATTTTACAAAACCTTTGTATTAATATGTTTCACCAAGTGCCCAACGAGTCATCAATTAATATCGTAATTTAAAATTTATTAAATCATATTTTAAATGGGACCTACAGTTTATCTTATTTAGTTGAGAAAAAGGTTGAACAAAATCCAAATTTTCTGAAGAATGGTGAAATTTTTAAATTATTACAAGAAAAGTATTTATAATCCATCTTTTGAAAAATTTTAATACCTTATGTATAAGTACACCCATGCTTTCGGTGTACACCATTTGTTAGATGTATAAACTCATTTTTATTCTGAAAAACAAGTTTAAAAATCACTATTTTTTGAAAATTTTCAATAATTTGGTATAATATTTAACTTTTTTAACCTAATTTGAAAATGTTGTATGTAAGAAAAACTTCCGAAGATACATTAAATAAAATTAACAAAATTTGTTTCATTTCTTTTGTAATTAATAATGTATTTTAATATTAATATAATAAACTAATATAGGTAATGTAACCAGTTTAATGTATGATAATTATTTTGGTTGACACTGAAGATGTATGAATTATTAAATAGTAAACTACACTAAATGAAAACTGATTGATTCAACCGACAGTATTATTCGGTAGATTTAAAAAATCGTTAAATTATTGTAAAGAACCTGAAGCAACCTCAAACAACTACTTATGTAATTAATCATGGTAAAATAACATAAATGCACATACTATAGGAAATGGTTCTTATGAGGAAAATATGCCAAATGTTTTGTTATGAAAAGAATGTACAACTCCATTATTTTTTATTATGAATTCCATACAAAGTACAAAGTATAGCTGGACTGGCTAGCTTTTTATGTAATAAGACACTTTTTGTTTGTGAATGTGCATTTTTGTGAAATTCACAATTAAAATTTTCAATCATCTACCATTTTGAAAACTTTCAAAATAACACTTTAGTTTGTTTATTACACTAGAGTCCCGATTAACCGAATTGCGATTAACTGAATTTCCAGATTAACCGAATGATAATGCAGTAATTTTCTTTTTTCAAGAAGTTGGTATATTTTAAATTTTACAGCGTTTATAACTCGTGATGAACTTTACTGTATGCGTGACCAACTGTACTGTTCTTCACACGTAAGTCCAACCCATTCTGAAGCGACAAATATAATTGAAGATGTAATGGTATACATGGAGCAGCAAGACGACACTTCCCCTGCAGAATTACTGTTAATGAAACGACTTCGGTATCGTGCATCGCATAAGTGCTCAGCAAGTCTCAAACAAAAGAAGATTTATAATTTTTTCAAAAAGTTGAACTAATGTGAGATTAATAAGGTTTCTTTTCTATTTTTCATTTCATTCATTCATTTTCATTGATTTTTCTTCTTTGTTAATTTTTTAATGTACGCCTACTGTAATGACTTTGTATAAAAACTCACTTATTTATACATTTAATTCACTTATACTTACCATTTTCCTAAGGGTCCCCCCAGAGTTCTATAAGCGAGATCAGAAACAGTGCGAGGTTACGAAATAATTAACTCTACACATTGTTAAGAAGAGAATTGATAATTTTAATTTTGTCAAATCATTTAAGCAAACGGTTTATAAACTTCAACTTTGAAATTAATTAGTTATAACCTATATAGATATTGGTTGTTACATGATCATCCTAACTTACTCTACGCTTACCTTATCATTGACAATTATACAACTTCATTCACACACAAACATAGGTCAGCCCAGCATTGCACATTCATCACTCACATTCCGTTCTTAAACCCCAATTACCCGATTGAATACATAATTTTTATATCACTACCGATAACGCGTTCTTCGGTGACCTCGTGGCCAACCCGCGGTAGATCGAAAATGTCTCGGAAAAAGACGAAACTGAATTCCAAATTTAAAAGTTAGTGTTCTACAACTCTCCTCCCATCCTGTCACTGTTTTTGAAAAGAATTACTTTACTTTCATTATTGAAAACTAATGAAATTATACGATCATATTTAGCTCGCGTGTCAGCGCCGACACAGTCAGAGACGAACTGGGCAATGTGCTTAATTGTGGTGGCGGGAAATGAGCAGTCACGGCCATCAGGTTTTAGTCGCCGTTTGTGCTTAATTGTGGTGGCATAACCATTTTATGCATGGATTATAGCTGGTATATGTGTGGTACCAGAGTACAATATTGGCGTCTGCTCTGCTGATGTCATTGGAAAGACCGGATTTAGCCATGACTTCCTGCCGCGTAAAAAAGCACATTGCTAGATTCTGCTCGTCCCAGGGCATCCTGTTTTGTGGCTGGATCCGTCACTCAGATTTGTGGTGATACAGTTGTGTCTATGTGCTGTTTACACAAGTACAGATTTCTGAGAAGTTTGAAGGGGGTAAATGCTTCGCTTGCCGACTTACACAATAACACCTGCGTCTTATTGCTTTGTCTCACTGTTTCTCAACATCGTGCTGTTGCATGGAAAATAACGTTGCACTGCGTTCTATTATAACGGAATGAATTTTGTTACCCAATAATTTTCACAACTTCTTTTTTACAAACCCGCACCAAAATGAAAGAAATAAAAATGTACTTGCCCCATACGGTAAAAATAAAAACACCCAAAAATTGACCCGCTACAATACCCCCTCGATGAGAATTCTGCTGTCCACGACAGAAGAAATCTCATCGATAACCCCGAAGAGGACCGGTGAGGAACTGGTGCCAACAACCCCCTGGTTCTTAATCTCATGGGTACACGACCCCCCTGGCTCAGCGACTATGGACTCATCTGAACGAGATCACTGGACTTCTCCGTAAGAGATCCCAACACCGAGAAATCGAACAGACTCGCACCACAGCGCGCCTCGCCTTCTAACATGCTACCCCCAAAAATCCTCAATCCCTGGCTAAAATTATCCCAGCTCCTCCGCCGATATGTTTCCCCTTTTTGCAAGCTGGGCTGCCTTTAGCAGATACTGGGCTCACACACACTAACATTACATATTGCCATAACACACTAAAAAATAAAAAATTTCTCTTAAAATTTATTAAAAATTTAAAAAATTCAAAATTCAAAAAAAAATATTTTATCAAAAAATTCTCTTCCTTGTTTTTCTAAATTTTTTGTTTCACATGACTTAACCTAGACATTTCTACTAATCTAAACACATCCTTACTCTAACATGAGAACCACTTATAATCTACCAATACAATGCAATACAATAAAATAAACATGGTTAATGCACACATAATAAAATAATCATTACCTAAAATATTCATTCGCTGGCAGGCGAAAAATCAAGTTTTTTTTTTCCAAAAAAATTTTAAAATTTTCCAAAATTTTAAAATTCAAAAAAAAATTTATTCATTAAATATTTATTAAATTTATTTAAATGTTTTCCTCATATTTAAAATTATTTAAATATTGGTTTGAATTAATTAATCAAACAAATTAAAATTGGCTTCCTACTATACAAGCTTAGTAGGTGTATGACCTCATCAGCTGATCGAAACTAGGTCAAGTCCAAAACCCTTGATCTACATATGTTACGTATACTCTCTGCACCTACATTAAACATCTGTAACAATCTAACTCAAAGCACAAAATATAATAAAATAAAATATTTAAAATGAACAAAATATTAATATAAATAATAAACAAATTGACATTTAAATTATTATGAAAATTAAATTATGAAAATAAATACCTTAATTTTATATTATTCTCAAATTTTATCACAATTCTGTCACTGGCTTTACAAAATGAAAATTTTATATCTTTATCATAAATCACTCTCTCTATGTAACAATCTTACTTTATTCTACTTTGGGTGATTTGAACTATTTATTCTCATTGACTGTACTACTAGATCTGTATACATATATAATCTTTATTCCCCTGACTCTACTATTAACTTTTACTATATGACACCCATCTCTATAAAAATATCTATCAAAACACTCTAAATTCAATTTACCTCTGGCACCGCTCATCTTTGTACTAGGATGTGTGTTCCCTACCTGGCTATAACCATACGAGCCAATGCCCCTCCAAAATATCGGCAAACACTCACGCGAACTACTCTATTCTCGCCACAACGCCATACGTTGCTCACACCTTACCACCTCACCTTTACTACAAAATATCATCAACAAATATGTTTAAATCTCATTCACATTACTCATCTCTACATATATTCACTATTACTGTGTCAACATCAATACAGTAGAGTCTCGGTAATTCGAGTTAATTGGGGCTGAGGCAACCTCGAATTTGGAAAAACTCGGATTATACGGATGAAGAAAAAAACAAAGAGTAATGTATAAACAAACGTTTATTGCTTACGGATAAGAAAACACAAACAATGTAGTACATACCTGAACTAGTTTAAACTCAAAAGATAAAAGGCACACAAATTTATTTTTTAAAGAAATTGTCCAGAGTCTTTTGTTTTAAAATAGAGCCTCGTTTTTTGGCAGCAATGTCACGCCATCTTCTAAGCAGCATCGTGTCGGTCGGTGTAGCTTCTGCTTGCTGTTCGACATAACGCAATGCAGTGTCTAGCGCTGCCAACCCCTCGGCGTGAGTCATCACGAGTACAGTCTCTGCAGTCATGTCTTCATCACTATTTTCTTCTGCCGCTTCATTCAGCATTTCAACGATTGAATCATCGGTCACTTCAAACTGTTCATCACTATTCAACCATTCTGAAACATCATTTTCATTTGACTGTTCACAACCAGGAAGTTTTTTTATCAGTCGTGCTAAGACTAAGTCATGTTCATCTGTGGTGTTACAACTGTTATTTTCTTCTTTTAAAATCTTGTTCCAAGACTTCTTTAGTGTTTCTGTCTTTATGTCATCCCATGATTCCGCCACCCAGTAAACTACGTCTTTCATTGTAGTATTCTTTAGAAATTCCACTATGGTTCCCTCGCCTTCTGTAGTTTGTAGGAGCCTCTGCAGCAGACGACGACGATATTTCTTTTTCGAGCACTCAAAAACGCCTTGGTCCATCGGCTGTATTAAACTCGTCACGTTTGGGGGTAAGAACAATGCTCTAATTTCGCCACATTTCAGTTCTTCTTCGCCAGGGTGTGATCCAGCATTGTCAAGGGTTAATATTGCTTTGGGAGGCAAGTTCTTTTCCTTTAGGTACTTTTTGGTCTCAGGAACAAAACTTTCAAAAAACCACTTCTTAAAAATATTTTTATCCATCCAAGCAGATTTCTGGTTAATGTATGTAACAGGAAGCGCAGACGGAGTGATGTTTTTTAAAGCTCTAGGCTTTGCAGACTTGCCTATTAACATTAGCTTCAGTTTATGTTCTCCACTTGCATTCGATGCAGCAAGAACTGTCACCCTTTCTTTAGATTTTTTGTGGCCTGGCGCAGCATTTTCTTCCCTTGAAGCTAAAGTTTTAGTAGGCAACATTTTAAAATTTAGTCCTGTCTCATCACAGTTGTACAACTGATCGAGAGTAAGTTTTTCTTCTTCTATAATTTTTTTAAATCTCTCACAGAACTGTGTGACAGCCTCAGAATCCGCAGATAGCTTTTCACCACACATTTCAAGCTGCCTTACGCCGTATCGTTTTTTCCATCTATCCAACCATCCTGAACTTGCTGTAAAATCATCCTCGCCTTCCTTAAACTGGTTCCTGAAAAACATTGCTTTTTCTTGCAACATTGGGCCTGAAATAGGACTTCCTTTTTGCCTCTGTTGACTAAACCAAGTAAACAAAGCTGCACTCGTTTTTTCATAATCAGATTTCTTCATCGATTTGCGTTCACAGGTTAAAATCCCCATACACTTTTTAGAAGAATAGTTTTCAATCTTGTCTCTGTTCCTACGCCAGTCACCAACAGTCACTTCGCCGACTCCATAATCAGCAGCAAGTTTTTTTAGCGTTTCACCTTTGTCTAATCTTTTTAAGGCTTCCAATTTAACACTTAGCGGCACAAACTTCTTCTTAGGCCTACTCTTGTAACTCATTATATACAGTATAAATAACAATTTACTGTAGTGAAAAACTAAACGTTGAATATACTGTACAGTAAAATAACTAAAACAACAAGCAAACACTAGTAACGAAGCTTAGTAGTAACGCACAGGTACAACACTTGTATCAGCTGAGGCGGTCAGTCCGCTACTGATTTATTTACGTATTTATTTTTAGCGTTTCATGCTGTAGACACGTGGTCTGGCATGAGTCACGATATGGCGGAAATGTTGTTTACATTTATTGACTGTATTTATTATTTTTTTCCAGCTCGAATTACACGGAACCTCGAAATACCGGGGCTCGAATTACCGAGACTCTACTGTACTTCTCAAAAAATACTATAACATGTATAAACCAAAACATTACCTTATATCATCTCTATTAATTCAACTTTAACTTTGACAGGTCTATATGTCACCTAAAATATTTATCACCCAAAAACTCTCTTTTATTTGCTTTCACCACTCGTTACTTCATTTCTCATTATCAAATTATTTTTTATCATTATATTAAAACGTCTGTAATACCTCAAACATTACATTGAGCATCAATTACTTAAAACATTTATAACTAATATACCGGTGACGTGTTATTGCTGATCAGCTGATATCCTAACATAATGAAAACACATCTCATAATTGAACAAATTACATGGAATACATTATCAATACTTACTTCTATTATGTTGATTGCCTGCCAGGCGTTTAATTATTGGCTTAATTTAAAGCATACACGTATCATGAAAACACATATTCTTATCAATGCCTATACCTAACATACAACAATAAAATAATACATTTAAAATCATAGCATGTAATGAACACCTTATATTACATATCTGATCAGCTAGTTAATTGAACAGAGCATAAGCAGTTTTATTGAATCCAACATTGAATAAAAAAATGTTATGTTATTAAACTTTACATTCGTGACTCCTTTGCGTCACCTCCCAGCCACACACACTATTTCAGATTATGTAAGACTGTGGCGCCTTTTCGCTTCCACAGAGACTGTATATTTTGGAGCAGGGTTTTACCTCTCCGTGTCTCTGCTTCCGCTATTAAGTTTTAAAGTAGGGAACATCATCATGTTCTCGTCATATAATCATACACCCTTAAAACGGATCTGCCACCGGTCTTGCCACCCCTAAGCGGGCAGAGTGGCAGCCGCTGTTCCATAGTTTCCGGAAGATTTCCTCTAATGTCCCCCCCATTGAATTTCAAATATATACCAATTTCAAGTCAGCTATGGTCAAGGGACTTGATATGACCATAGCTGGCCGCTAGCCAAAACCACGGTTAGTGCTGGTAAGACAGTAACCGCCCGAAAAGTCGAGGAAATCTAAACTTTCATTTCACTGCCTGTTTCATCAATACTCTTATGTGCGACACGTTATTTAGTATGGTGTGTAAACTTTTAATTTACACGGATAAGGTGTGCCGCACATTTATCGCCATTTTGGCCTCCGATGGAGGTAACACTCTCGGTTACCCCCAACCCATTTCGCTATCTAAGAGAGCACAGGCCACCCCCTCAATAGCCACTTAATAACTAACTAATTACTTAACAATTGAAAATTAAACTTTCTACAAATGCAGTTCAACACTCCACTTTTTAATCACTTCATTGAGCACCAATCAACCCCCTAAAATTACCCTTTAATCTTGTATAATAACAAGTTCTTTTATTTACTTTTTAAAAGTTTTCACATAGACACTTCTGCAAGTCCAATCTTTCACTTTTCACTAACATTTTCTTTCTGACAAAATAATAAGTACCACAATGAATCATCTTATACAGTTACATCAAAATAAAATACATTTGTGTTGTTTTCTGAGGGAAAACAATTATTTGAGTATTCAAATTACAAATTTTTGGTTGTTTCATTTTACAATTTCTAAAATAAAACTAAAATATTTCGTGAAAGGAGGAAAGAAAAAAAATATATATATATATATATATATACTACCTTTCCACGAAACTATGGGTCCCCCTCCCCGTTCAAAGTGTTGTGAGTTTTCTAATTTTAACCAATTTTGGTGGAGCCGGACCATCGTTGCGTTCACCGCCCGAAGGAAGATCCTCCAACCATGGCCCGCCTCCAAGTTCCGAATACCACGGCCAGGACTGGTAAGATCGTGACCGCCCGAAAATGGGGGAGACTCCCTTCTGTAAACATATAAAACCAGATTAAATTTCATTCATACAATAATAATTAATAACAATCCTGGTAAAATTCCTATGATGACCAATACAATTTCAAATTTGTAGCATTGTGTGTCCCTACTATCTCCCTTGTCTCTCTGTTCTGTAATACATACGAATTCTTCATCTTAACTTCTATTACCTCATACGGTCCTTCATAGAGTAAGAAAAATTTCTTAATCTCCTTGTCCTGAGTGCTCGACAAATCATGTCTCCTCACCAATACCAATTGTCCTACTTCGTACTTCATCCACTTACCTTTTGCGTCGTGCCTACATTTTCTTTGTTCTCCTTTACTTAATAAACTCTCATTTGCCAACCTGATTTTTATACTCACATCCGCTTTCTCACTCTCAGGTGGGTAATCAAACAACTGTTCCAAAATTCTCGGGGGGCGTGTTCCTTTGATCAACTCGTGAGGTGTATAGCCGGTGGACTCGTGGGTGGTACTGTTCAGCCAAGTCTCTACTCTTCGGACGTACAACGGCCACTCGCTGTGTTTAGCGTGACAATAGGCTCTAAAGATCCTGCCTATCTCTCTCATTACACGCTCAGCCTGGTTGGACTGGGGATGGTACACAGCCGTATGTTTCGTGATGATTCCTTCCCATCCTAGAGTCTGACGCCATTTCCCACTGATGAACTGCGGACCATGGTCTGATAGAATCACTTTCGGCTTACCCACGTGAATCATGTAGTCCTTTGTCACCTTCTCACTCAATACCTGACTGGTAGCTCTTTTAACGCTATACAATCTCACATATTTAGAAAAAGTATCAAGCATCACAAAAATATACATCACTCCGCCTCTACCCTTTGGCAATGGCCCAAACAAATCTACCGCAACTAAATCAAAAGGTCTATTCACTTTTATAAAATTCATCTCCCCTTCTACTCTATAATTTACTACCTTCGATTTCTGACATAAATCACAACCCCTTAACAATTTTCTAACCCTTCTTTCCATATTTTTAAAAACACATGACTCTTTCAAAACATTAACACACTTCTTCGCCCCGAAATGACCATATCTTAGATGACAATCCCAAATAACCTTATCAACTAACCCCTCTGGCATAACTAGTTTCCAATCACGCTCACCCCCTACTACTTTCTTAAATAATAACCCCTGATAAATCTGAAAATGCTGATTATATTCTGACTCTACTAATTCGGTTTCTAAACTATCCATAATCTTACCTGACTTACCATCTGCTCGTTGCATGGTTCTGATGTCCTTCAACTCTTCACCAAAAATTCTATCTTCCCTGCTAACCTGAAAAATTTCAATTTCCTTTAAATCCCTACCTGTCTTATTGTCTAACATGTCTACCCGTGAAAGAGTGTCAGGTATCTTGTTGTCTGTTCCCTTGATGTACTCCCATTCAAAATTATATTCCTGTAAAACAAGTACCCACCTGGTTAAACGGCTGTGAGCAAGTTTACATGTATTTAAGAAGGATAGTGCCTTGTGATCGGTGCGGATCACCGTCCTATTTCCCAAGATGTAAGTGCGAAATTTGCTGACGGCGAACACAATACTTAATAGTTCCTTTTCGGTAGTGGTATAGTTCTTCTCGGCCATTAACAAGGATCTACTCGCAAATGCGATGGTTAGGTGTTCTTTCTCTTCGTCTTCTTGGTAGAGTTCCGCACCTACGGCCACGTTACTAGCATCTGTCTGTAAGAAAAATATTTTATTAAAATCAGGGTGGTTCATCATTATCATTTTGCTAAATTTCTGTTTAATTTCGTTGAACGCTTCTTGTTCCACTAATCCCCATCTCCATTGTTTATTTTTCTGTAGTACCGCACTCAATCTTGCTGTCACATGGGCGTAGTTCTTCTGGAATTTTCGATAAAAATTACACAATCCCAGAAAACTCTGTAGCTGCTTGATGTTCTTTGGCTCAGGGAAGCGCATGATGGAGTCCACTTTATCCGGATTTGCGGAGATTCCTTCTGGTGTGATTATAAATCCTAAAAAATTTATTTGTGTTTGTAGAAATTTTGATTTGTCCCAATTTACAGTAAGTCCGCCTTCCTTTAATTTGGCTAGCACATATCCTAAATGATCTAAATGGTCCTCAAAAGTTCTTGACGCAATTAAAATATCATCTACATATACCGTTAAAAAATCTAAATCTTTGGGTTTTAAAATTTGGTCTAAGCACTTTATGAAACTGGCTACACTGGTATTTAATCCAAACGGCAATCTTTGAAATTGATAGTTCTTACCGTTAAATAGGAAAGCGGTATATTTCCTACTCACCTCCGCCAATGGTACCTGCCAATATCCTGCTGTTAGATCCAATGACGTCATATATCTCACCCCGCTGAATTTCTGAAATATTTCATTGATTGACTCTGGTGATTCACGGTCTGGTATTATTATCTGGTTGATCCGCCTGGCATCTAAACATAACCTAACTCTGCCATCTTTTTTAATTACTACAACTAATGGGTTCGAATAGTGTGATACTGACCTTTCTATTATCCCTCCTTCCAGCATCCTGTCCAGCTCCTCTTGCACCGCTCGTCTCTTGGAATAAGGCACGGGATAACTTCGCTGCATGAAAGGTGTGTGTTCCCGTATCTGCAATGTACATACATAATCCTTTGCCCTTCCTGGAATATCGGCAAACACTCCCTTAAACTCCTCGATTACTTGCCACAGCGCCGCACGCTGATCACTCCTTACCACCTCACCTCCACTACAAAATTCATCCGCCCTTATCTCCCATACTGCATTATTAATATTACTCATTTCATTCTCACAATCATCAATATATTCACTCTCTCTACATAAATTTACTCTAGTATCTGCACCACTTTCACCTACTCTCTTTTGTAATATTTTTACCCCCCTTGTTCTAACTTTATCTATTATTTGTTCAAAATTAACCTTTACCGACCGATCACCCCCGTCTAATTCTACTATTTTCTCCTTAAAGTTTACAATAGCTTTATTTCTTTGCAGGAAATCATTACCCAATATAATGTCTAAACTTAACCCTTTAACTACCAAAAATGTGTTCTCAAATTCTATGTCATTTATCAAAAACCTTAAGTGTATCTGTTTTGTTATTCTCTTACTGCGTACGCCTGTAACTCCTACTACTGTAACCCCAGCTACTGGTAAAATTGGAATATTCTTTATACTTTCTTTTAATTCTCCTAAAATGTTTTCAGCAATAACAGAAATCTCACTACCTGTATCTACAAGTGTTCTATAATATTTATTAGCTACATTTACCTGTATTTCTGTTAGTCCCGCTCTCACCTCGATTGCCTTGTTTTCTTCCTCCAGCAGATCTGCAACTATGTCTGTTCTAATTACATTACTCGTGACATCTTCTAATGGTTGGACCTCACTTGCTTCCCCGTACAGTGGTCTGGTCCGTGCTACCACTGTCTGCTCTAGTTTTCCGGTTGTTGTCTATGGTTGCTTGTTGTGGGTATCTGGTGATCCCGCGGCGGTCCCTGGTGATAGTTATTTGTTCCTCGGTACGGCCTGTTTTCGTTTCTCCTCCTCTGCTCTTCTCTTGGTAAATTACATTTATAACACTGTTGTCTGCTGGCGAAATTCCCCCATTTGCACCTGGAACAACTCCACTCACCTGGTTTGTTTACATTATCTCTATGCACATTATTATGATACCCACGATAATTATTATTCTTATTTTGATTATGTTCAACATGATGATGGTTATTGCTCGTCCCAGGGCATCCTGTTGTGTTCGCCTACCCCCTTCTCGATCTCTAATACTCTGTAGTATATCTAGTATTCTCTCCAACTCGTTCATATCGTCAATTTCTTTTGTCATCAAAGTGGTTTGTACATCTTTCGGTAAGTGTTTACTTACATGTCTAACAAAAGATTTAAATGGTATCTGCGGCTCTAAATATTTCGCTTCGTTATATAACTTGGTCACGTATATTGTTAAATTATTATTATTAGGGTGTCCTAAAAAATCGCCCGTTCCCATTATGCGGCTTCTTAGTATTTCTTGTTCATCTTCGGTCCAATATTTCCCTTTAAATGCTCTTTCGAATGTCTCATAACAATCCCATTCTGATCGATGTGCTTCCGCCCACACTACTGAACTACCCCTAAAACATTTAATTATTTTGGTTAATTGTACCTCCCAATTACTGTTATTGAAACGGTTGTATTCCCGGGTTTGGTTTATAAATCTCATTGGATGTATTGTCCGGTTTTCATAGCTAAATGTTTCTAACTCAATTTCATTGTGTAAATCTCTCGTTATGATAACCCTTTCCGTAACCCCGGTAAATTTCTTGTTAATTTCCCCCCGTAATTCATTTTTTACACTCATTAAATTGTTCTCAATTACAGTACATTTGTCATAAATATTATTACTAGTTTGTAAACTGAACTCATCTATTTCTCTAAGCTTACTTTGTATTGTACTTATTTTACAGTTGGTATTATCTGCATGCTCTGAAATAGCTTTACTTACTGTTTCTATATTCTCTGCTATACTTATTACATTTGACTCAAAATTTTCTAACTGATCTTGTAAAACAGTTGTTTTAATGTCTATTTGTTTATTTATTTCAAATTTGGTTTTCATCTCTATCTGCTTATCTACTGTAGCTAAACATTTATTTTCTATCTCTTTACTCTGTGTCTCTATTTGGTTTTGAACTGTGCTAATTACTGTTTCATTAATCGTATTAATTTTGTCATCTAAATCATTTATTTTAGCATCGAATTTCTCATTAACTATTTCTGCTACTTGTTCTTGCATATTTGTACAACGTACGTCTATTTCATTGATTCGTCTATCAAAAATAATATTCTGTTTTCTGATTTCATTTTTTACTTCATTAAACTCGTTTTTCTGTTCGCTAAACAGTGCTTGCATCATCTTTACTATTTGATTTTCGTCAGCCCTGTTAATCGGGACTGGCGTCGAGTGAATAATTTCTCCACTCATAATTTGTGATTCAGTTGCGCTTGTCTGGCTTTCATTGGTATTGTCAGCTAGACTGACGTTCTCGTTATTTGCCATTTTAAAATTTTGTTTAAATATTTCTTTCAAAAGATTTATGGTAATTTCGTGTACTAAATATTACACCCTCATATTATACATAAAATTACTGTACTATTTTTTACCATGTGTAGTTACAACATAACCTTATTTTACGTATTTTGTATTCTTTCGCTACCCACTCTGTTTCTGAGTTCTGGCTTATTTATATAATTATTTTATATAATGTCCCTGTTCGGGCGCCATTTGTATAAAAACTCACTTATTTATACATTTAATTCACTTATACTTACCATTTTCCTAAGGGTCCCCCCAGAGTTCTATAAGCGAGATCAGAAACAGTGCGAGGTTACGAAATAATTAACTCTACACATTGTTAAGAAGAGAATTGATAATTTTAATTTTGTCAAATCATTTAAGCAAACGGTTTATAAACTTCAACTTTGAAATTAATTAGTTATAACCTATATAGATATTGGTTGTTACATGATCATCCTAACTTACTCTACGCTTACCTTATCATTGACAATTATACAACTTCATTCACACACAAACATAGGTCAGCCCAGCATTGCACATTCATCACTCACATTCCGTTCTTAAACCCCAATTACCCGATTGAATACATAATTTTTATATCACTACCGATAACGCGTTCTTCGGTGACCTCGTGGCCAACCCGCGGTAGATCGAAAATGTCTCGGAAAAAGACGAAACTGAATTCCAAATTTAAAAGTTAGTGTTCTACAACTCTCCTCCCATCCTGTCACTGTTTTTGAAAAGAATTACTTTACTTTCATTATTGAAAACTAATGAAATTATACGATCATATTTAGCTCGCGTGTCAGCGCCGACACAGTCAGAGACGAACTGGGCAATGTGCTTAATTGTGGTGGCGGGAAATGAGCAGTCACGGCCATCAGGTTTTAGTCGCCGTTTGTGCTTAATTGTGGTGGCATAACCATTTTATGCATGGATTATAGCTGGTATATGTGTGGTACCAGAGTACAATATTGGCGTCTGATCTGCTGATGTCATTGGAAAGACCGGATTTAGCCATGACTTCCTGCCGCGTAAAAAAGCACATTGCTAGATTCTGCTCGTCCCAGGGCATCCTGTTTTGTGGCTGGATCCGTCACTCAGATTTGTGGTGATACAGTTGTGTCTATGTGCTGTTTACACAAGTACAGATTTCTGAGAAGTTTGAAGGGGGTAAATGCTTCGCTTGCCGACTTACACAATAACACCTGCATCTTATTGCTTTGTCTCACTGTTTCTCAACATCGTGCTGTTGCATGGAAAATAACGTTGCACTGCGTTCTATTATAACGGAATGAATTTTGTTACCCAATAATTTTCACAACTTCTTTTTTACAAACCCGCACCAAAATGAAAGAAATAAAAATGTACTTGCCCCATACGGTAAAAATAAAAACATCCAAAAATTGACCCGCTACAACTTAAATACGTACTACTGTATTTGAAAATGTTGTTTGAAAAATAGTTTTTAGTTTGATTAAAATAAAGTTGTTCTTTTAAATTTGTATACAGTAATATTGTATCATTTAATTACAGTATTTAAAGCCCATTGATTTTAAAGACGTCTACATTTTAATAGAAGTACAGTAGAAGCCCGATATAGCACGGTCCGATATACCGCGGATTCGGATATAACGCGGTGAAGAGTATGTCGCCCTTATTAGCGAAAATTCTTACTTGTAGAGAGTGAGTAAATTATGAATTGTTTATCGTGACTTCCGTAGCCACATTGGAATGCGTTGCATTTATTGTAAACAAAGGCTTGTTGTTGGAAATGGCGTTGTAAACAACAGCCAGAATTGCCAGTTCAAGTGTACCTGTAGACATAAACAATTGCCCCGTATTTACAGTCTCTACGTTTCTAAGAATTCATGCCAAGGCAAGCAGCCAACTAAATCCCTTCTCTCCCTCATACTCTTATATTACAGTATAAGATCATACTCTGATATTATCTTATCAAAGTGTATAGTCTTTGCCATAAATTCGCATAGTGTAGAGTTTTGTGATGTCGCAGAAAAGAAAAGCATATTCTGTGAGTGATAAACTCAAAATAATTGATCGTGTGAAGAACGGAGAGTCAAAGGCAAGTTTATCACGTGAGTGTGGCATCCCAGAAGGAACAATTAGAGGGTGGATGAAGGAAGAAGATAAACTTAAAAGTTTTGTGAACACAGTTGAAAGTGAAGTGGGGTTGCAAAGAAAAAAGACTAAAGTAGGTAAGGATAGTGAACTAGATGAGTGTCTGTACAGGTAGTTTTTAATAAAACGAAGTGAAGGTGTGCCACTGTCAGGACCAGTTATTAGACCTCAAGCTGTGAAATTCCATAGTGATTTACATGGCAACAGTGACTTTAATGCATCTGATGGGTGGTTTTCGCGATGGAAATCTCGTCATGGTATAAGCCAGATAAGCATTGAAGGGGAAGCACGATCATGTGACAGTGAAGCTGCAGCACTTTTTCCTCAGGCATTAAACAAAGTAATGATCGATAACGATTTAAATGACCATCAAGTGTATAACTGTGACGAAACTGCTCTGTATTTTCGAATGCTTCCTACTAGAACTCTGGATGTGAATAATTCAATAAATAAATCTGGATTAAAAATAAATAATGATAGAGTTACCCTCCTGTTTGCCACAAATAAATCAGGCAGCCACAAAGTTAAACCTCACTGTATAGGGAAAAGCCGAAATCCTAGATGCTTTCAACATGTTAACATGACGTCATTACCCATCACATATCGTAATACAAAAAATGCTTGGATGACAAGTGATATTTTCGGTAAATGGTTCCATGAAGAATTTGTTCCATTTGTGAGAAGCCACCTGCGGTCACTCAACCTTGAAGAAAAAACTGTACTGACCCTTGACCACTGTCCAGCACATCCACCTGCTGATATGCTACAGTCAAGAGATGGGAAAATCGGAGTCATGTTCTTGCCGAAAAACACTACAGCACTGATCCAGCCATTAGATCAAGGCATCATAAAAGCATTTAAAGCGCATTACCGCCGTGAACTTCTGAGTGCTATAGTGAATTCTGATGAGGAAATGGAAATTTACCTTAAGTCAATAAACCTGAAAACAGTTGCGTATTCAATAGGTCTTGCATGGGAAAGTATTAGTACGGCTACGATTTAGAATTACTGGAAGAAATGTTCCTTTGAACAAAACATCGCCGATGGAAATTGCTCTGTTGCCGGATTCACTAATAGTGATGTAGTCTGCGAGTAGTGTTCTGCATTGCAACTTCACTCTAGATGACTTGAATGACTGGGCAGAAGTTGACAACGGTGAGCCTGTTAGACGAGACGATGACGATGATGGAAATGAAAATGGGGTGGAAGTGAAAGAAGTTATTCCAAATGTTAGTGAAGTGATAATACACATAAACAAAGTAATTTCGTGGATGGAGAGGCAAAGTGAATCTAATAATGTTCATCTGCTGCACCTCGCGTTTATAAACAATACACGGAAAAGAAACGCTGTGCATTATCCCGTCAAACAACAATTACGGACTTTTTTAAGACCAACAATTAGGCCTACAGTAGGTCAAGTGAGCAATGTATAAATAGTGTATTTTATATTCCATTGGATTAAAATAGATTAAAATATTGGATTAAAATACAGTTTTCTTATTTTTTATTTCTACATTTGGTGACGTAATTTACGTACAGTATATAGTAGTGCATTATGCTGTAGCCTTTTTCCCGGTCATCCCTCCCCATCATTTATCACTATACAGGTCACCTTCCGATATACCGCGGTTACACCTATACGCGGGGGAAAGTATGTCACCCGACAACCGCGCTATATCAGGCTTCTACTGTATGTAATAACGGCGCATGAGTAGTGCTAGTTTCCCTAAAAAAACAATTACAGGTGCTTGTTGTTCTTTAGCATTTTTAATCACTAAAAAAGTGTAAATTACAGTACAGTACTATGTTTCCTATTTAACCGAATTTTTGTTTAACCGAATCACCCTTGGTCCCATCAAATTCGGTTACACGAGACTCTAGTGTACATGTACAAATAGCTCACTTACTATGTATACCAAATTACAATTCCACATTTCATTCCATACAGCAGTAATGAATTTTTTATAAAAACACATTAGACAGCCAGAAAATGAATCATTTTTTAGCATACGATTATTGGACATTTTTTCTTCAGTTTAATAAATTTTAATAAACCTTCATTTCTCAAAGTTTGGCAACACTTTCTGGAACACTTCTGTATATACACTTATATTTACTTCTATACGTTATTCATAAATACTTTATGCATCTTACATCTCTTGCAAGATACAAAAAAAAGTAACCAAATATACACACAATTATTAAAACATGTATATAATAATAAGTTTCATAATTAGCCATCAAATCTGTGAATATACAATTTATATTTTGCACAGATTTCTTTCGTATATACAAAGTGTTTCCTTACCAATCTGTCAGTTTCATCAGCATTAATAGCTTCAATAACTTTTGATGCAAAGTCTACAGAGTCAACCTCTACTGCCAAAGCTTCCCATGCGTCTGTAGTACTGGCACTAGCAGTCACACTGGTACTGGCACCATTCCCACCGCTACGAACTGGCAGTATGTTTGGTGGAACCACACTTGATGACAATTTTGCTTTTTTACTGGGAATTAATGTTGCCGGTGTCACGCCTTCACGCTTTCTTTCTGCTAGAAAGTACACAAGTTTATTTATTATTTTCACATTCACTCATTTAAAAGCTTAAACTTTAAACAATACCGTAACACTTTAAGTACGACTATCATAATACAAGAAAAAAAAACCTTTGTATATACAATGGTAGCTCAAAAAGTTCTCAGCCTGAAACAGAGGTAGTGCCAGGACTATCAAATGGCTATGACTGGTCATATACAAATGTTCATGTAATATGTTGTGGACACAAACTACTGAGACGTTTGTAATACAGTATTAGCAAACTCACACATTTTCATGCATCATTAACATGACATTGTGGATTTTTTGTCAGTTGTACTGGATTTTTTGGCGAACTAATCGTTCATCATCAAAATGGACAAACAACCACGTTTAAATTCAGCAGCCCATTTTTAAACTGTTGAAAACGATATTGAAGCATCTCCCCAAATGGATTCCAACTTGTATTTTATTTCCTAATCTTGTATTAAACCTTTTATAATCAAGTATTTTACTACTGCTCAACATCCTATTTTACATATTTTGTGGATCACACCAAACCCATTTAGTTTATTTGATCACAACACTGAAACTAGAAAAATTCAACTGTTTTCAATATTACGGAATGCCATCTGATAAGTTAGAACATGAGAAGAACCACTGCCATTTAATACTACTGGCACCCTATGTCAGGTCGACAACTTTTCAAACTATTCTCGAACATGTTCAAATACATGTTGACCAGGCATGTGTCAGTGAAGCCATGAGCAAAACATAAACATAGCTCCCCGTCTCAAACAATTGATGTACCAGCCCAGATGGATCCATCCCCTCAACAGTCAGGTCCAAAATTGATATCTCCTCTATCTGCTAAAGAACTGTCCTAATCAGTGGTGGCCGGTGACAATTTGACTGGTAGTGACAATAGTAATAATAATAATAATAATAATGTGTTTTGTATTTTATACAAAGTCTACCAAACCTACTATATTTGAAATTACATTATTTACAAAACACGAAAACACTATCGTCTGAATTTAGCAGGTGAACATTGTACAGTATGTGGTTAACATGCACGATAATTAAAGTCCATGCGTCATTCTTTCTTGCTGGCAAACACATCTATAACTTTTTTGTTAAAGTTATCTATTTCATTAACGAATGCCTTTTCACAAGACAGCATGCCCAACGCAGTTAACCTTTCTTCCTTCATTGTGTTCCTGAGAAAATTCTTTATTCGTTTCATCATGGAGAAACACCTCTCTGCTTCTGATGTCGACACAGGCATAGTAATCAACAACTTTAAAAGCTTAACTGTTTCATTGAAAGTGTCACACAATTCATCATCTATAATTTATAACAAGAACTTAATTGAGTATGTATATTTACTTACCCCCAACATAGATAAACTCAATACAGCAATCATATGATCCTTTGATTTTTCATGGTTTTTAATTTTGTCATTGAGATGAATAAGATCCGTAACACCGTCCTTTGACCAGGAACAATCTCCACGAAAAAGTACACACAGAAAACAGAAAAACGCATTTTTCTCGTCACAGCCACATAACCATTTGTTTTTTTTTATACACTTCAGGGTTAAATTTCCGCCACCTATCAACTTTGGTACTTTGCTGTTTGTACACTATGTTTAATTTTAGCACGGGCCTACCTAACTGCTTCACTTTCAATTTATCATCGTATGATAGTGTAGAAAACGGAGTCCTGAGGAGAGCGCCTACCGAATTCATTATGCAACACTTAGAAAATTGTATTTACGTACTATACACCATGAGGAAAGCCACTCTCAACTGAGCAACGCTGGCTGGGTGACAAGCCTAGCGTGTCACATGGAATACCTGTGTTCCGCTTACTCCCTCCTATACGAATGCTAAGGATGCGCACGCACTCCACATTGAAACCAATGCTGCAGCTTAACCCACAGCTTGTGACACTCTGTGGCTGTCACTCGAAAGTGAGCCGTTGCATTAGAGAGGTTGTTAATGAAATTTACACCGCTCGTTTACTTTTTTAAACATTGTTATACATATTTTAACAATAAATAACTATTCTCATTTTATTTTCATGCCACTGGTCCTACGGCTGCAACTGGTCCTAATGTCAAACACACCATCTACATACCTGCCCATATTGACTAACCAGCTATTATTAAAAACAAAACCTGATGCTGATACGTAACAGCCATCCCCCTCAATCAATTCAACAAGGCATACAAACATGTATGTGCATCATGATGTAAACAGTAATTTGGTTCAAGCAATGTGACACATTCTCACATGTACCAAAATAGTTTTTAACAAAATAGTTTCATAACTTGTTTACCTGAAAAGAATCAGTGTTAACCTGTATTATTTATCAGCATTATATTACATAAAAAATTATTTTTGGATTTTTAACACTCCCCAACGAATTTCATAAACTGGCAAACATAAGCCTGATGTAACACCACATTATTAAATTACACTTAATAATTCTATTAGTATTCACACCTACATACCAGAAAGTGAATGGCTTGGTCCTGGTTTCCCATGCACTGATCCAGACCTTTTCCCTTCACTTGATGCCTTTGAGCCAAGCGCATACAAATCAGCCGGATACTGTGGTGTCTTGCTTTTGCCTCCCCGGCCTTGAACAGATTTTCCTCGTTCCATTGTTTAGCCTGTTAATAATATAGCATACATCAGATAACCAGTAATCTTAATATATAATATTTAAAAATTACAATTAAATTAACATTATAACTTTCACAATACAATCAAATTCAATATATAGCAGAATCTCACTAACTCGCCTCTCGATATCTCGACATTCCGTATAACTCGACAATCACTTTTTTTTGTACGGTAATTACTAAATGATTTCTGCTGGTCAAGCAGAACATTATCTTTGAAATAATGTGGTGGTCTATTAAAAGCTAGACTGTAATAATTTCTAACATCGCCTATACGGTGCAAACAGTATAGGTACATTTTAATTACTGTATTATTGTAATTACAGTACATATTTATGCGTATGAATGTCCGTATGTTTTCTTGTTCTCTTCAAAGATTTGTTACGGCATTCAATTTTTGCAATTTTTGTACCTTTCCCTTTGTGACACTAATTCTTGGAACTGTCTAACGAATTTGGTGACATGTTTTGTTCTTTTCGTGGAAATTCCAATCTACCCCATTCCCCCTCTCAGTAAAGAAATTGATCAGCTGACATGATCAATAAACTAAAGAAAATAGAGATGTTGGACGTAGTGGGGTAGATATCTGAATCTTGGAATGAAATCGAGCATATACGCCTCGTTCGTTCCTGGACCATTCAGGAAACAAGTTTCAAGAAAGCAGAGAAGAGACAGAAAATTGTGAAATAGTGGACTTACTGAAGAAAATTCCAGGCTGTGATGAAGTTACTGATGGTGATGTTGGCGAATGGATGGGGCAGAAAGAAAACTGTGAACTTTTAGGAGATGGTGAAATAGTTGCACTACTGAAAGAGAACGAGGATAAAAATGAAGATGAATCAGAAGACGAAAAGATGGAAGACAACGGAAAAGTTAAAAAGATGACTCACAGTGATGGACTAAAGGCCGCTGAAGGAATGCTCAGTTACTTGGAGAACCAGGGTGCATCTGCTATGGACATTTTGTTTCTCCGTCGCCTACGTGATGAAGCTGCACGAAGACGAAATGAGTATGAGAAACAGTCTAGCATCACGAGATTTTTTTTGACGAAGAACTAGTCATTTCTTCTGTTTTGTATGTAAGTTTTTTTTTAACTTTTAACAATTCTTTTAGGGTATGTTGTACTTTTCTGTGTCCCGTATTGTGCTAGAACTTTCATTAGAGTAATATGCAGTAAAATATTATGAGTTGTGAATAACCCACCCCTTATTCCACAAAACTCGACATTTTCGGTAACTTGTCACCCTCTCAGTCCACATTAGGTCGAGTTTGCGGGACTCTACTGTACAATAAAAAATATGGACACATTTTTTCAAAAATTCCCTCTAACAAAAATAAAATTAAATATCTTATTTTATTTTATTCCATTGTGCATATCGACATGGAATAGAATTTGATAACTATAGAAATAACCACACAGTAGCCAACTACATAATGACTTCAAATTTAAAAACATACACCTATTGATGTATATCTACTTTTCAGTGTTAAATAAACAATCGTTTTTTAAGCTGGTGTAAAATAACAAAATAAATTGTAAAGAATAGAACACACATACATGTTTGTTCACATTTTTTTATATATTAACAGTGATCAAATACAGTAGAACTTGGCTAATTCGAAGCTGAAGGGACCAGTAAAAAATTCGAATTATCCAAAAATTCGAATTAGGAAAACTTTTGATAACGGTAGAAAAATCAAATCAAAAACCGAAATTCAGTAAAGCAATATGTTATTTTATTAAACAATTTCATTATACATATGTATTACAAACGTATAAACATGTTTCAGTACAAAATATAGCATTTACAGTTTTTTAAAAAAGCTAGAAACTTTTGATTGCATTTTGCAGTTAATACTCTGAGTTGTAGTAAACTCTTCAAGTTTATTAAGTGCTTGGAAAATAGCGTCACTTACGTTCTGCTGTCCTTCAACAAACCGTCTCAAGTCTTGTATGTAATTTGATGCCTGTGAAGCCGTTGGAAACGGTATCTCTGGAAGTTCTAGCTGGTCCCCTTCTTCATCTGAAGATGTACCATCATTTCTTTTGTTCATAACATCAGCCACAATCTCCGCATCTGTCTGTTCACCGCACACCGCCAAGTCTTCATCCATGTTTACAAACTCTTCGTAACGAATACCTGCGTCATGTCCAACATCTTCCCAGTTATCCGTAGTAGGTACGACTTCTCTAGCAGCTTTATTCTCCTCTTCACCTTCAACGTGGCAGAAACCACCTTTACGAAAACAATTAGCAATTGTTTTTTGCGTAACTTGGTTCCAAGCACTGTTGCACATGCGGGCAGCTTGAAGGATGTTAATCTTGATATTTTCGTGCTCATCTAAATAAGCACCTGACAGAATGTTTTGGACCACAAGCTTTCTGTAAAAATGCTTAAAATTTTTTTATTACACCTTGGTCCATAGGTTGAACTACTGAAGTCATGTTTGGAGGGAAAAACACAACCTTTACATTTTCCATCACAGGAATAGTGTTGTGGGCTGTACAGTTGTCAATAAACAAGACGATTCTTCTGTTTTGATTCCGAAATTTCCTGTTGATTTTCAAAAGCCATCTTTCAAAAATTTCACCTGTCATCCAAGCTTTACTGTTTGATTCATATTCAACTGGTTTCGTTTTTACATTTTTGAAACAACGTGGGTTGGCTGACTTCCCTATCGTTAGCAAAGGCAGTTTTTCCGAGCCATCCATGTTTGCTCCGATTAAAAGTGTTATGCGCTCCTTGCTGTGTTTGCCACCACTACAACTTTCTCCTTTAAAAGCAAGTGTTTTGTCGGGGGTGCATTTGAAGAATAAGCCCGTCTCGTCTACGTTAAAAATGTCTTTAGCGTCTCTATCAGAAATCATTTGCAACAAATCGTCTTTCCATGAATTTGCAGCTTCAACGTCAACAGATCCACTTTCCCACAAACAGTTTTGAAAGACATGCCATTCCTTTCTTTAAAACCATCGAGCCAACCAGTGCTGGCCTTAAAATCATTTTTCCCTAAGCTAGATGCGAATTCCTCAGCTTTGGCTCTGACGAGGGGCCCACTGACTGGAATTTTTTTGTCCCTTGCTTGCTTAAACCACTTCACTACACATTCATCCACGTCAGGATTTTCTGGTCCTCGCGCTCTTTTCCTATCTTTGTCGCTGGCTTTACACACACTATTCAAAATCTTCTCTTTATTTTTTAGATACGTTGACAGCGTATTTGGCGGTATCCCGAATTCCTTGGCAATTTCAGATTTCTTTTTTTTGTCCCTTTTCCACTTCCCGTACAATGGCAACTTTTTCGGCAAATGTCAATGATTTGTATTGGGTCCGTGTTGGTTTTGAAAGGGCCATGATGAACACACAACACAATAAAACTGCACAATAAGCGTCACTAAAACACACCAGTCTGTATATACAGTACTGTATAAAGAAAGGAACGGTCTCTCACTACGGGACACAGCTCGCACAGTAGAAACTCAAAAAGACTTAACACTTCCACGAATGTAGGCAGACTGAACTGAAAGCAACAGTGAGGGTGGCTGACTGACGAGGCATGCAACAAGGGACAATGGTGGACGGTACCGTTTCACGAGCCAGTCATGTGTCATCGCCAGATACTGACGGCAATTCCACGAATTTGACACAAAGGACAAGCGTCTGTTCACAAAGGGCGATGCCTGCTTGTCTGTTTCCAGTCGTGTCTCTATTGTTACGTGGTCTAGCCCATACAGCAGGCGATTTTTTGTAGTTAGAGCAAAATTTTTATTTCGAATTAACCAAAAAAAGTTCGAATTACAGACGATGTTTTTGCATGGTTTTACATAGGATATTCAAGGGACCACGGTAAAAGTTAGAATTATCCACGAATTCGAATTATGCACGTTCGAATTAGCCAAGTTCTACTGTAGTTGTATTTACATTTGAAAATGGTTATTCCCATCAAGTTATGAGAGTCTTCTCAAAAGTAAGTTTCCCTTTTTTCCTGTCAAAGGGAAATTGTGCAAGCAGACTGATGAAGGTTGGACAACTTTTATATGTGTGTAGTGGCAGTAGTGTCAAAACCTCATCCATTGTGTAGCAATGGAATGACATGAAATTTAAAATCATCGGCATTCCATTTACCAGTATGTCCAATTGCGAAGTGCATAGTGTGATTCCATTTTATGCTGCAAAAAATGAATCCGCGGCCGAAATTCATCGTCACTTAGTTTCTGTGTGCATGAGCATACCTGAGTGCATGAGTATTGTAACATCACAAAATGTTACCTAACCTAAGTGTATGTTATCAGATTTTATAAGGACAAAACAACCATGTAAATAGGAATATAATAGTAAAAATAACCAAGAAAGGAGAAACCAAGACAGAAGAATGAAGCAGAAGTGCCACATGAAACAGTAACCCAAGGGCTGTTTGACACTACAACTAGACTAAGACTAAAACGAACTGATGGACAGAGTAAATTTACATTCAGCTGTCAATCCAGTCAGTAGTTGATGTAAACCGAATGTTATATGTAAATAAAAAATGAATTAATGAGCAGTTAAATACTGTGAAAGCAGAATTAGCATTTTGCTGATAATAGATTTGACAATGACTAGTGAATTATGAATGCCAAAACTAAAATTAACAATGGCTACATAGTGAGAACAAAGATGTATTTCAGCATCAAATATACTTGTGAGAAAAGAGAACTATTTATAAGAGAGAATCTTATACAAATAAGAGACCTCCACAAATTACCGAATTGAGAACCAATAAGTGTTATTAAGGCAAAATTCCAATATAGGCGATATGTCTTAACAACGCTTAGACCAAACATTAGTCAGTAAATTGACTACTGAGAATTAACAGAAGTGTAAATTAAAATACACCGAACAATGGTTATGCCCTGACATAACAAAAAACATTATTAAAACAATAGGTTTAATCATAATTTTAATTGTTAAACAGTAGATTAGAACGAGTTAGCATAAAACGAAATGTCTAGTAAGTCGGATCATTCATTACAATGTATAGAGTTTAGGTGTACATATAATGTTCAGTAAAAATGTCAGTACAGAATTAATGGTGTTCCCACATAAACATTTGAATAATAAAATGATATGTGAACACAAACAATATTAACCAAAAGTGTAAAATCGGCGACTCAGAAAAAGCAGACGACAGTGAAAGTGATGTACCCGAACATTGGTTTTATAACAATGTCGGTCAAAGTGAAAATAATTCGATATCGAGTGATATCAAATTAAAGGAGAAAAAACGATCTTTAATTTGATAATGATATCAACCCAATCGCAACTGTATTTAGTGCGGGAGAGATGTTAGCATCATTCTAAAAATGTGCATCAGAAAACTGTTTATGAATAATAACAACAATGACAGCTAGCTGTCACCTCAGCACTTGACGGTTAGAAAAAACCGTTATCAACTGCCAAAAAATGATACGTCATACCGACACACCTGCCAGAGCCAATCAGAAAATTAGTTAGTAATTAACATTTTTACCTAAGACCGATCAAAGAAGGGGGTATATAAGAACGGAACAGCGAATTTTGAGGCAGACTCTTACTGACCAGCATATAGCACAGACGTGTGCCCGCCATCTCTACGTTTTTAATAACTCTTAGCGTCATCTACATATTACATTGAAACAAATAGTTCAACACCAAGAAACGACTACTTCAAGTTAATCTACAGCAAACAACGGTGATTAAGTGCAGTATCATTTTAATTTCGTGCGGGAAATAATGAACAGGAATAATTAATTGTTATCATTCACGATCCATTTTAATCAGAAGAGGATCGCATTATTCTGTTCTTGTGCGAGTGTAGTGCCAAAACCCAGTAATCATTATAATCCGATTACTGAAGTGATTAATAAGTTTTAATTAAATAATTAAAACTCAGAAGGTAACAGTGCAATCATTACTAATTTTTATCTGAGCGCCATAACCTGTACTTTTTTCAACACTAGTCTGTACTGACGCAAAACACAAAAACATTTTAAGATTACACCACGTCTCAATTTATTATATGAATTTGTTATTATGAATTAAGCTATATGTTAGTTGTAAGGGTTCTCACATGATAAATTTTGTCACTAAAAAAACAAGCGTTGATGAACACGCGATCTCTCAACAGATCATTTTTATTTTTGTTTACTTTACGAAAGTAACCTGAAAAACTTTGTTGATCAATTTTATATCAAAAAGATTATTGGATATTGTGTAGGCATAATTGTTTTTCTTCGTGTCTCAAAGAATTCACTACTGAGATTTTCATTATTTTAATGTTAAAAATAAATAACATCTGGACTTAGCCAGATTTATAATTCATGTTCTGAGCAAGCCGTATAAGGCATATAATAACTGACTCTTAATTGTACAACTTTGTATGTTTGCTTTATATTTGTTTTTGAATTCTCTATGAGGGTATAAATAAAACCCATTACTAACAGCATCACCGGATTTGATTTATTTCTATAGGATAATTAAATATTTTCTTTTAAAAAACTTAAACAACCTTCTGTTGTGTTTAATATTTTGGAATAGCATTGCCAAAAGGTGATACACAATTATATTAAATTTTCTAATCATTCAGTAATTCCATGTGTGGGTTTTACACGGGATTTTCCCTGAATAAATCCGTTAGGCGCCCACTAATTAATAAACAAGGTAATCTAACCTTGCAACCAAAGGGAGTTGGTGTTTGTAAACTGAGTTGACAGTTTAGTGAACTTCTGGTAAACACGACCAGGTACGTAAAAGTATATTTTTGTTTATGATATTGTCCAGACATTACGAGACGTGACACACTCAGACTACCTGCAATCTGGAGAAGAAGTTTCACTGCCAGTTTCAACCAGACGATAACTATTATCAAGCAACCAACTGCTATACTTCACGTTTCAACTTAAGCTAATTTAGCATTTAATTATAATCAACCTCACTATTTTATTTATTTAATATAAGGGAATTCTTTTTAAACAAGTATAATTAAACCATTGTAAACACACTGTGAGTAACTTTGAATGTTTCATTTTAAATTACTTTACTACATTAGTAACCTTCAATTAGAAACAACTATTCCAAACATTGAGTTATCTCAAAAGAATATTTCACACATAATTGAACTTTGTTTTAACGAGACTTTTAATATTTTAAACACGAATATAAGTTTAAATAACAACACTTTTATTTTATTTCAAGTTAATTGTAAACACACATGTTTTCATTGTATTACAAATAGGCTAGCCCAACAGTGTGGCTTGTAAACGTAACTTGAACCGGAATTTAAACTTAATTTTAATAAAAATAATTTAAACACACCCAATATTCGTTTGGTTATAAATTGGCGCACCAACTAGTGTGGCTTAAAAAATATTAAATAAATATATTTTTTATATTTTATATCAGCCCGGTAGACACGAAAAAATTAACATGCCGCACACCCACCAATACGATACGAGATATAAGGACAGTAGGGTAGGAGAAATGCAACGGGATGTAGATACATACGAAGAGCAACCCACAGACGAGATGGAAGTTATTACAATCAATAATATCGAAACTAGTACCGACGAAATACCTCATGTAGAACCAGAGATGGAAATAATAGTCAGCGACCAACCGAACAAAACAACAGAAGGGACGAGGATGGAGAGTATGATGATGAGAATGATGGAACAGATGACGAAAAATAATGACTCGATGAACAAAAATATGGAAGCATTGAAGGAAGATAATCGAACTTTAAGGGAAGATGGTAAGAAATTCCGGGAAGAAAATCAAAGGAATGTCGAGGTGTTAAATAGAAATATGGAATCACTTAGTAAAAATATGGAATCGCTGAAGGAGGACCTAAATAAAAGGATTGACAATACTCATAAGTCTATGGACGCGCTGAACAGTAAAATCGACGATAACTGTCAAGCCATTAGAGAAGAATTGAACACCACCTTGATTGAAATTAGCAGGAGGATGGAAGAAGGCAATGATAAGATAAACACAAGAATAGACGTGGAGATTGCCGTTGTGAGGGAAGAAATCGTCGAAGTAAATAAAAGGTGCGAACAACACGACCATGACTTGCAGCGAACTAGAGAAGAGGTCGACGGGAGACTCAATACCATGGAGGAGGTGACCGAAGCAAGAATAGAGTCTTTAAAGAGGACGAATCAAGATGAGATTAAACGGGTAAGAATAGACGTAGGTGAGCGCTGCGAAGAAGTGAGTACCTCAGTAGACACAGTAAGGAATTTAACTGTCGCCAATCGAGAGAGGATTGAAGAACTCAGACAGCAGGAAATAGTGCAAATGCGGGGAGATTGAGGTTATCCGCAACCGTCCGATACCAGGTCAGTACCTGCTACCGAATGATAACCGCGACGCGATCAATTTTAGAAATTATCGACGAAATCCTATCGAATTTTTAGCGCGTGTGGAAGAACACTTGGCACGGATTAGAGAGACTAGGTGGAATAACATAAAAAGTTTGATCGACGAATACTTCAAAGAAATATACGACAATTGGTGGACCGCAACGTGCCACGAGGTTCACAGTTACGATGAATTCAAAACTCAATTCCGCGCAAAATATTGGTCCGAGGCGACGCAAAATATAGTACGAGACCATATATGTCACGGAAAATACGATGCGAACCGAGGAGGGACCATGACTTCATACTTTTTGGGCCAGGTATGTCTCGCACGAAACCTAGAAACAAAGATACCGGAGGAATGTCTTGTCACAAAACTATCTTACCACTTTGAGGAGGGTGTCGCAAAAGCACGTCAGTGGGGGCAGATTAAGACAATAGCAGCTATGTCCGCGTTACTAGAGGATCAGGAGCATGAGGGATATTACCGTAGGAGTCGTCGGCGAAATGACCATTTTAATACCATGGGCGGCAATACGAACAATAATAATAATAACTACCCTCGAAATTCTCGAAGTAATTTTAATAATAATGGCCAGACAAACCAAAATTATAATAACGTTAATCACAATAACAATAATAATAGGCCGAATAACCCGAGTAATAATAATAACAATTATAATAATAGTAATAATAATGGCAACCAGAATAACAATAATAATAACAATAACCGGCGACCCAATTTTAATAACAACACTAATCGACCACCAAACCAAGGCGGGAATAATACACCATCACAATATCGCCGAGCCAATTATATACAAGCCAATTACGACTCCGATAGAAGGCGACGATACCAACGTAGAGACAGCTACAGTGGAGACAGAGGAAGCATGAGAGGAGGACGATGGAGGAGTAGTAGCATTGAGGGTGACGACCGCAATAGCGACTACCGACCGCATGTACATTTTGTTCCAGACCAGGAACCCGCCCATCAAGGAGGACATACCATGACGGACGATAGGAGTAGTGTAAATGATCAAGACCGACGCAACGACGAGAGTACAAGCTCTTTAAACTCCTCGCGGCAGTGAAAAATTATGGTAACATAAACCCTTCGCTGAACCACTCTATTGGGTTTGATTACGCCAACAATACGAATAAAATCACCATATTATATAACCATTACTTGAAAAATATACGACAGGAACTGTTAGAAGAAGGAGTAACCGATCACCAGCAACACACCCACGATATCGTGTACGTGACGGCCACAATTAACGAAGTAACTGTCACGTTAATGGTCGACACCGGGGCCAATGTTTCCCTAATGGATAGTACCGAGCTTAATCGTATTCAGGAGGAGAGCAGGGTCAGCATACCGACGCTACCTGTTACGAACATCATCCTGATAGGAGCTACAGGACGACAAAATAAATCAGTAAAAAAGCAAGTTAGGTTAGAAGTAACCAGCCAAGGTGTGACAATACCAATGATTTTTCTAGTAGCAACAAGTCTACCATTTCGTAGCTTGATCGGCTGCGACCTTCTACGTAAACACTCAGCCATAATCGATTTAAGTTCAGACAAATTAACTCTGAAAGCGTCTGACACGGATTGGATTGCAGACATTGTAGGAAACCGAGAAGTTCCCCTAGAAAGAACGATGTTCCATATACAGCGAACGACCAACCCTAGAAACCAAATATTTAGGCACGAGCTGGAGTACAATAATGATAACAATAATCTATGGGAAGAAAAAATCAGAGAAATAAGACAATTCCAGTCAACTGACAGAAATAAATCGCCAAGTTCAGGCCAACTCAATAGATTAATAACAATATATAATAAATATAGACACGTATTCTCAGACCTACCAGGAAAAGTTAAGAATTATCAATGTGTATTGCATTTCAAGGAACCAGTAAATTTTAACCGCAAATCATACCCCATTGCATATTCCCTTAAGGAGGCTGTTCGGTCCGAAATCAATCAGTTAATAGAGGATGACATAATAGAACCCAGTCAGTCCCCTTATACCAGCCCTATAGTGGCTATTAAGAAGAAAAACGGTAAGGTAAGACTTTGTTTAGACGCACGAGAAATAAACAAACACCTAGTCAATAACCGAACATCTCCGGGTGAAATTGAAGAGATTCTAAAGAAGTTCCATGGTGTACAATACATAAGCTCATGGGATACGGTCTGCGGGTATTGGCAGGTCGAGCTGCATCCCAACAGTCGAAAATATGTTGCTTTATATTTGAGGGACACAACTATCATTTTAAGAGGTTGCCCTTCGGGCTAATAAATTCGGTAGCCATTTTCATACAATGTATGGATCAGGTGTTAGGACAAGAAGCACTGAAATTTACGACCGTCTATGTGGACGACCTGCTCATAACGTCCACCAATTGGGAAGAACATTGTCAGAGAGTAGAACACGTGTTGAACAAGCTATCAGAGAATCATATTACTCTAAAATTGGAGAAATCCCAACTTATTGCAAAGGAAGTACAGTTTTTAGGTTTTCAGCTCACCGAATTAGGGATAACTCCTTCAGCAGAAAAAATCGAAGCTATTCAAAAGTTCCCCACCCCCAAGAACAAAAAACAATTACAATCTTTTTTAGGATTGTGCAACTACTATCGAAAATTTCAAGGTAATTATTCGGAACTAACTACCAGATTGTCTCCGCAATTGTCCTCGAAGGATAGATGGACATGGGGTCCAGCACAGGAAGGTATATTTCAAAAAATCAAAACGAAGTTTCTAGAAACCGTAATATTACACCATCCGGATTTTGATAAACCTTTTTATTTGAATTGTGATGCCAGTGACATCAGTTTAGGCTCCACATTATACCAAGAAGACGACGAAGGGAACCACCTGGTAATAAGCTTCGCGAGCCGTACCTTAAACAAATGTGAAAGAAACTACAATGTCACTGAAAAAGAACTCCTGAGTGTAGTATCCGCATGTAATAAATTACGCACATACATATTAGGATACTCGGTTACTGTTAGGACAGATCACAAGTCCATATCCTTTTTGAAGAGCTGCAAATTAAGTCATGGGCGGTTAGCAAGGTGGACTTTGGTCCTACAAGAGTATAACATTAATTGGGAATATGTCCCTGGCAGAAAGAATATAGCCGCTGACGTACTATCACGGGTAAACCTTACAAATCAGACTTATGAAGGCGAAAAGGAGACACTAGCCAAAGTGTATAACATATTAAAAAGCCGGACAGAATTGGAAAGCATTATCAAAGAAATAAGAGTTACATCAAAGACAAGACGGTAGACTGGCACAAATATTCCAGAGGTTGGATGATAAAGATGTAAGGATAACTCCATATTATTGTGTAATTGATAATATATTATTCATCAAAACTAAGTATCACGATCACGGTTGGAAGTTATTTGTACCCAAAACTTTAGAGAAAGAAATAATCACAGATTACCATGTTCGCTATGGGCACATGGGTGCTGTCAAGGTAATCAAGGCGTTGGAAGAACATATGTATATAAAAGATATGAATAGAAGAGTGAGGCAGTGCATCAGAACCTGTCAAGTTTGTCAGATGGTAAAATGCACGAATGAAAGGAAGGAGGGACAGATGATACCCATAACATCTTCGGGGAAACTAGAAAAAGTTTTTGTAGACATCTGCGGCCCATTTCCTAGGAGCGGAGGTCGCCACCAGTATTTATTGATTATCTTAGACCATTACACTAAATATATAAAACTATACCCTATGAATCGAGCAACTACCCAAAAGATACTCAACCTGATCATACATAATTATTTACCCGAGGTAGGTTGTCCGAGAACATTGATCACCGACCACGGTACACAATTTAAAGGACGGAGGTGGAAGGACACACTGATGGAATATGGGATAAAAACATACAAAACTGCAGTGTACCATCCCAGTAGTAATCCCTCGGAGAGAGTATTAAGAGAAGTGGGACGAATACTTAGAACTTATTGTGCAACTCAACAAAGACAGTGGAGTGAGTATGTCTCAGCTGCAGAGGATTTTATCAATCTAGCATATCACCAATCAATTGATACAACCCCATACAATGCCATGTTTGAAAAACCTCCACCCAGAGAGATCAGTGACCTTATTAAATTCCCACAAAGTCCCGAATATCAATTTGATAAAGTCCAATACCATAATAAGATCATAGAAAAGTTAGAACAACGTAGGAGGAAGTATAAACGGCAAGCACCTACCCGAATAATTAAATATAAAGTAGGAGAACAAGTACTATTAAGGAATAGAGAACTGCCCAGCACAATGGAGGGCATAACTAAGAAATTATTGTTGTTATACGTAGGTCCCTATGTGATTACAAAGGACAATGAAAACAATACCTATGAACTCACTGACACGATAAATAACAAAGTTAGAGGGACATACAATCAAACATCGTTAAAAAAGTACTATAGTTAAAGGAAATTAATGAGAATAAGTAGTTACAAAATACCAAATGTTCCAAAGATGTAATACTAAAAACTGATATGGGAAAGGACACCTGTATAACGTAATCATCCCCAATCATAGACCCAATAGAGTGGAAGAGCACAAATAACCCCATGAATATCAACTATTAAAAAATGATTAATATTAAGGACGGATAATATGTAGTAGTAAGCAACATTTTTCACCCGAACGTTTAGGGTATAACAGAAAAAATATATATATATGTTTAAAAAACCATTACTATAAACAAACTCATTTGATGTTAAGCTACAAAATATTGAAGGTAACTAATTGACCATAACTAATCAATTTGCCCTATCAAGTTACAAAAGTGTGTAGAATTAAAAAATAAGCCAAACTATTTGTCACTGGTGAAAAAGAACCAGATCTATCACACCAAAGGATAGAAAATTATGTAATGTCAATCAAATGATTTAATAAGAAAAAGACATCTATTA
The DNA here is from genome assembly GCA_034769895.1 of Magicicada septendecula. Classification (NCBI taxonomy): domain Eukaryota; kingdom Metazoa; phylum Arthropoda; class Insecta; order Hemiptera; family Cicadidae; genus Magicicada; species Magicicada septendecula. Next base: position 86,438,667 of record CM068371.1, on the reverse strand, counting down.
TATCACAAAGAGCCAGTAGTGGCATATAAATACAATTACTATACTATACTTAGAGAAAAATGTGTATCCAAATGAATATTCTATGTCACTTAATGTTTATACAATGATTATTGTGTACCTCTCATAAAGCTCAAATAGTATATAAAATCGTCCAGAATAAAGGTTCACCCAACTAACCTTTGAAGGAGTAGAGAGGCAGTATAACAAAGTGTGTAAAATAAAAGAAGGACATTATTATGGAATGAAAGGAAAGAAAAAAAAAAATTTGTGAAACAAACCATGTAAACCCCAAGAATGTCTATAAAATTAGATATTAGTATGTTATTATATTGTCAAATGAAATTGTCTTTATAGAATATTGTATAGTATATAAAATCGTCCAGAATAAAGGTTCACCCAACTAACCTTTGAAGGAGTAGAGAGGCAGTATAACAAAGTGTGTAAAATAAAAGAAGGACATTATTATGGAATGTAAGGAAAGAAAAAAATATTTGTAAAACAAACCATGTAAACCCCAAGAATGTCTATAAAATTAGATATTAGTATGTTATTATATTGTCAAATGAAATTGTCTTTATAGAATATTGTATAGTATATAAAATCATCCAGAATAAGTGAAAACCACCATCACTTGAAGGAGTAGAGAAGAAAAATAACAAAGAGTGTTAATTGTAAAGATAACTATTGTTATAATGGAATGAAAGGAAAGAAAAATGTTTGTCAATTATCAAATATTGGACATCAACAGAATATGTCAGAGAACATCAAACAAAAAAACCATTTAGTATACAAACAATGTAAGCCCTGATAATTCAGGATGAATATAACTTGTTAAGAAAGATTTAATGAACTATTGTGAAAACAAAAATATTGTAGACTCTAGATAGAACAAACCAAATGCATAAGTACTATAAGCATCAAAATAAGTGTATAATCTTAAGAATATTCAAGCGAACCAAAGCAAATGGTCAACTAGTACAAAAGGTAACTATATAGCTGATAAAAGCATAGCTAAAAATAACAAGTCTAAAAGAAATAATTACCTGTAAGAAAGAAAGTATGTTAGCAAGTATAAAGATGGAAATGTGATCTAAATGAAAACCTCTGATACCTTGAATATTATAGTGAATATATTATATTATTGAATATGAATGATATGTGATATTTTTTTTTTGAGTTGTGATAGTGCAACTATTGCCAGGTGCAATGTTTATTTTTTTCTCAGACAGAGAAGAGTAATGCCTCTGAATCTGAGAATGTGTAGTGAGGAACGGCAGAGGATGTTAGCCATAGTGAGCCACCCTGATTCCGAAACCTCTACAACAGTTAGGGAATTATATTGTATTAATGTATCAAGGAATATTATGAAAGAATCTGTGAGGTATGAATTATAATAACCATTAAGATAATCACGAATGTAAAGATATGTGATAAGAAAGTAGAATGTGAATAAGACAGGAAATTGTTAACTTAAAAAACGAGATCTATTGTAGTTAAATGACTTAGAGAGTAAGCAAATTGAAAATACTAGTAAATTAAGAATTGTATCACTAGATAAAAAATCAAGCTAGAGTAATACACCAATAGTATGTTTAAAAAATCAAAGAGTACAAGAAAAAAAAAACTATAAGAGTATACTAAGAAACTGACATGAATTGATAATTTTACAAAAAATAAATTTTTCTCAAATGATCAATTTTAAAGAGGGTGTATATGTAACATCACAAAATGTTACCTAACCTAAGTGTATGTTATCAGATTTTATAAGGACAAAACAACCATGTAAATAGGAATATAATAGTAAAAATAACCAAGAAAGGAAAAACCAAGACAGAAGAATGAAGCAGAAGTGCCACATGAAACAGTAACCCAAGGGCTGTTTGACACTACAACTAGACTAAGACTAAAACGAACTGATGGACAGAGTAAATTTACATTCAGCTGTCAATCCAGTCAGTAGTTGATGTAAACCGAATGTTATATGTAAATAAAAAATGAATTAATGAGCAGTTAAATACTGTGAAAGCAGAATTAGCATTTTGCTGATAATAGATTTGACAATGACTAGTAAATTATGAATGCCAAAACTAAAATTAACAATGGCTACATAGTGAGAACAAAGATGTATTTCAGCATCAAATATACTTGTGAGAAAAGAGAACTATTTATAAGAGAGAATCTTATACAAATAAGAGACCTCCACAAATTACCGAATTGAGAACCAATAAGTGTTATTAAGGCAAAATTCCAATATAGGCGATATGTCTTAACAACGCTTAGACCAAACATTAGTCAGTAAACTGACTACTGAGAATTAACAGAAGTGTAAATTAAAATACACCGAACAATGGTTATGCCCTGACATAACAAAAAACATTATTAAAACAATAGGTTTAATCATAATTTTAATTGTTAAACAGTAGATTAGAACGAGTTAGCATAAAACGAAATGTCTAGTAAGTCGGATCATTCATTACAATGTATAGAGTTTAGGTGTACATATAATGTTCAGTAAAAATGTCAGTACAGAATTAATGGTGTTCCCACATAAACATTTGAATAATAAAATGATATGTGAACACAAACAATATTAACCAAAAGTGTAAAATCGGCGACTCAGAAAAAGCAGACGACAGTGAAAGTGATGTACCCGAACATTGGTTTTATAACAATGTCGGTCAAAGTGAAAATAATTCGATATCGAGTGATATCAAATTAAAGGAGAAAAAACGATCTTTAATTTGATAATGATATCAACCCAATCGCAACTGTATTTAGTGCGGGAGAGATGTTAGCATCATTCTAAAAATGTGCATCAGAAAACTGTTTATGAATAATAACAACAATGACAGCTAGCTGTCACCTCAGCACTTGACGGTTAGAAAAAACCGTTATCAACTGCCAAAAAATGATACGTCATACCAACACACCTGCCAGAGCCAATCAGAAAATTAGTTAGTAATTAACATTTTTACCTAAGACCGATCAAAGAAGGGGGTATATAAGAACGGAACAGCGAATTTTGAGGCAGACTCTTACTGACCAGCATATAGCACAGACGTGTGCCCGCCATCTCTACGTTTTTAATAACTCTTAGCGTCATCTACATATTACATTGAAACAAATAGTTCAACACCAAGAAACGACTACTTCAAGTTAATCTACAGCAAACAACGGTGATTAAGTGCAGTATCATTTTAATTTCGTGCGGGAAATAATGAACAGGAATAATTAATTGTTATCATTCACGATCCATTTTAATCAGAAGAGGATCGCATTATTCTGTTCTTGTGCGAGTGTAGTGCCAAAACCCAGTAATCATTATAATCCGATTACTGAAGTGATTAATAAGTTTTAATTAAATAATTAAAACTCAGAAGGTAACAGTGCAATCATTACTAATTTTTATCTGAGCGCCATAACCTGTACTTTTTTCAACACTAGTCTGTACTGACGCAAAACACAAAAACATTTTAAGATTACACCACGTCTCAATTTATTATATGAATTTGTTATTATGAATTACGCTATATGTTAGTTGTAAGGGTTCTCACATGATAAATTTTGTCACTAAAAAAGCAAGCGTTGATGAACACGCGATCTCTCAACAGATCATTTTTATTTTTGTTTACTTTACGAAAGTAACCTGAAAAACTTTGTTGATCAATTTTATATCAAAAAGATTATTGGATATTGTGTAGGCATAATTGTTTTTCTTCGTGTCTCAAAGAATTCACTACTGAGATTTTCATTATTTTAATGTTAAAAATAAATAACATCTGGACTTAGCCAGATTTATAATTCATGTTCTGAGCAAGCCGTATAAGGCATATAATAACTGACTCTTAATTGTACAACTTTGTATGTTTGCTTTATATTTGTTTTTGAATTCTCTATGAGGGTATAAATAAAACCCATTACTAACAGCATCACCGGATTTGATTTATTTCTATAGGATAATTAAATATTTTCTTTTAAAAAACTTAAACAACCTTCTGTTGTGTTTAATATTTTGGAATAGCATTGCCAAAAGGTGATACACAATTATATTAAATTTTCTAATCATTCAGTAATTCCATGTGTGGGTTTTACACGGGATTTTCCCTGAATAAATCCGTTAGGCGCCCACTAATTAATAAACAAGGTAATCTAACCTTGCAACCAAAGGGAGTTGGTGTTTGTAAACTGAGTTGACAGTTTAGTGAACTTCTGGTAAACACGACCAGGTACGTAAAAGTATATTTTTGTTTATGATATTGTCCAGACATTACGAGACGTGACACACTCAGACTACCTGCAATCTGGAGAAGAAGTTTCACTGCCAGTTTCAACCAGACGATAACTATTATCAAGCAACCAACTGCTATACTTCACGTTTCAACTTAAGCTAATTTAGCATTTAATTATAATCAACCTCACTATTTTATTTATTTAATATAAGGGAATTCTTTTTAAACAAGTATAATTAAACCATTGTAAACACACTGTGAGTAACTCTGAATGTTTCATTTTAAATTACTTTACTACATTAGTAACCTTCAATTAGAAACAACTATTCCAAACATTGAGTTATCTCAAAAGAATATTTCACACATAATTGAACTTTGTTTTAACGAGACTTTTAATATTTTAAACACGAATATAAGTTTAAATAACAACACTTTTATTTTATTTCAAGTTAATTGTAAACACACACGTTTTCATTGTATTACAAATAGGCTAGCCCAACAGTGTGGCTTGTAAACGTAACTTGAACCGGAATTTAAACTTAATTTTAATAAAAATAATTTAAACACACCCAATATTCGTTTGGTTATAGTATTCAAATGGTCCGCAGGTGGCATACATCATTCTTGAAAGGGAGAATGAATGTACACAATGAACTGTGCAGTGGGAGACCAACATCAACTGAGAATGATGACCTGTGGCTCTTCTTGATGCCATTAAGTCGATTGTGTTGGAGGACAGACATGCCAACCTTCATGAAATTCTTGCATGATTACCTGCCAATTTCCAGACAAGTCGAGCATCAATCAGGAGGATTGTCAGTGATGAGCTGGGATTTTGAAAAGTTTGCACACAGTGGGTACCCCATTTGTTGTCTCAAGAACACAAAGAGAAAAGGATTGCTGCCATGTGCAAGTTGCTAAACATGTTCCATGAAAAAGATGATCCAGTGAATAGCATCATAACAGGATATGAAACATGGGTTCATCGTTACACTCCTGAAATAAAACGATGTCTGGAAAACCACAAATGAAAGCACGCCAAAAAAAGCCAAAGTTGCACACTCCACTGGAAAAGTGATGGCTATAGTTTTTTAGGACGCTAAAGGTGTTTTGCTCATTGATTATCTGTCTAGCAGGGTCACAATAAATGCAGAGAGGTATTGCGAGACTTTAAAAACTGTGGCCTGCAATAAAGCAGAAACAGCCAGGTTTCTTGAGCACAGTTCTTCTGCTCCACAACAACGCATGTCCTCATTCCTTCCGAGTCATGCAGAATTTGTTGGAGTTTTTGCTGGAAGATTATTGAGCATCCCTCATATTCAACTGATTTGGCTCTGAGTGATTTTCATCTGTTCCCCCATCTCAAAGAACACCAAGCATGTATACCAAATTCCTGCAGTCTGCGGTGAACAGTCCTTGTACTTAACTTCACATGTTGCATTGTGCCATTTCATCTTGTATACGCCAGATGATTTACTTCTGTCATGTAGGCTCAGTCTTGTAATTCTTCTATTGTCACTCGCTGTTGTGCACATTTTCTTCCCTTTACCAGTCGTTTTTGTAGTGACCGAGTGTCCTTATACCTCCTCAAAAATTTAGAAATGCCGCCTTTGGTTAAGTTTCCACCAATTTGTCTTCTAATTTCATCATAACTGTAGCCTTGTTCACTTAACAATACCATTTTACATCACTTTCTGGGTAACCAGTCAACTCTTTGCACCATTTCTTTAATTGTGTTACGTTTTACAAGCTCACTAAATAAAAGAACGTCAATAAAACCCAACCAATTTGAAAGCAATCACATAACACACTGCCAAATATCCCCCCCTCTCAACTTCAATACAGGACATCAACAGCTGAATTCTACTGTTACCTGATTGGCTCATTGGCTACTTTCAAATGATGGAAAGCTACTTTATATCAGCCTGAGCAAATTGTGCTTCCTTTTTCTGGTTAATTGGCTATAACTTTTGACAGAATACAGATAACTGGACAAACTTTGTTGCATTACATTCTTGATTAAATTATCTTTCCACTGATATATAATTTTATGGTATTATTCCAAACAAAAAGTACTGTTATGAGCTATCAAACATCAGAAATATGCTTTTCCAAAAGGTTTCCACAATTTTGGCTACTAGTGTATACCAGATATACAATCGATTAGCAAAGTCCTTTTAACCCTTGTTATACTATTATTATAACACCTAACATGGCAGCAAACATTTGTGTATCTACAGACACACAAACCTTTGATATGAAACTCTGAAGTTGACATTTTAGAAGAATGTGAAAAAACCAAGGTTGAGCGTTCAAGATGCAGCAAACAAGTTTGGAGTTAGTAAAACACAAATAAGCAAAATTTTCAAGTCAGATAGTGAATTGTTGAAATATCAGTTGGAAAATGGAAATCAAGAAAAAAAAAGTTTCTAGAAACAAAGGACTGGTATTTGATGCCTGTGCAGAGCAAAGTTTCACAAAATCCCAATATCTCGGATCTTAATTTCAAAAAGCTGCTGAAATTGCTAAGGAAACATGTTTATAGATTTCAAAGCTTCTTATGGGGATGGCTTGATAAATGTTGAAAGCAGCAGCAGATTTCATACACAAATGAATCTGGAGAAGCTGGATCGATAAATATAGAAGAACTGCAAAACTGAAATGTTGTTTTTCAAGCTATTGTTGCTGACTCTAATAAGAAAGCTGTAAATAAAGAATAAAAAATATGTACATAAGTTATACACATTTACAACTGACATGAAACAGAACTTTTTTATAAGCTCTGCCAATTAAAACAAGGATGCTACCATATGAATGGTCCTGCAGTATCAAGCAGAAAAATGACAAAAACCCTAATCACACTACTACTTTCTTGTAAAAAAACTTGTAAAGCAGACTGTCGTTGTTACTTTTTTTCTGATTATAAATTCAATCCAACTACTCTTTTCGTTTCTTAGTTATAAACAAAATGCCTAAAAGAAAAAAATAATTTAATCTTAGCTTTAAAGTTTATGTATGTTTCCATAGATATGTATAGGCCTATACAATAAATAGGCCTACTTTTCACAACATGTGAAGTTTATTGCAAACATAGCATACAAACTTTTTGAAGGCGGTCCAAAGTTTACAAGGAGTATGGCAGGTACTAATTTTGTCAAATTATTAAAGACAACCAGTTCGTATTTTGAATAAAATTCCTCATAATTTAATGCTCATAATTTTTTCAAAATTTCAACTTCAGTTTGTAGTCTGTAGTGCTCAATTTTTAAGTTCAAATTTTTCAAAAGTAACAAAGCACAAGGATTAAATTTTATAAGACAACTGCAATATGCATGTTGATTTATGCAAGTGAGGCGTGGGTCATGACAAAAAAGGAAAGCGCCAAGATTCAGAGTGCTGAAATGCAGTTCCTTCGAAATACTTTAAATTATACATTGCAAGATAGAATACGGAAGATATTTCTTTGAAGATGTCAGAGCAGAACTCGAAGTAAAGGACATAAATGAAATTATTGCAATTTACATAAGACAATGGTGGGATCATCTGCAAATGATGACAGAGGATCGATTGCTGAAAGCGGCACTGACCTATAAAGCCAATGGTGGAAGAGATGTGGGTCGTCCAAGGATGAGATGGGTGCTGGAACAGGTTTATATAACCTAATCCTTGAATAGGAGAAGAAGAAGAAGAATATCCAAAGTAAACATTACAATCAGATTTGGGTTAAAATTCAATTTAGTCTGATAGCAATTTTTCAATTTTTTTCAAAATTTCAATCACTATTTTGGACTCCCGTGCCTTAAAATCCTGTAATTTCTAAACTGAACATTGTATTCAGATTTTGGTTAAAATTCTCTTTAGTTTGAAATAACTCTAGGGTTTTGCAATTTTTCAAAATTTTGATCCGTCACATTTTTCCCTCTAGTCCATTTTGGGAGGATCTACCTCAAACACAATATGGATTTGTGGGCCAAATCTACGGACATGCATGTTACGTTTTATGAAAATCAGATGAGGATGATGGATTCAAAAGTTATCATGACACATCTCCCCCAAAAAGACAGACAATAAGAGAGAGAAAAACAATCAGCTGAGTTAAAACTTTGAACTCCTTTCGCTCATTCAAATATAATTTTTCTCGTATTATCTAAACTTTCTTTCATACCTGTAGTCACCTAATGTTAATACAGGCTATCAAGCCACAGTTCAGCACTAACCCTCTCATTGCTACTGACATGTATTGCCCAGTGCTGGGCATAGGATAGCACTAAATTATGTCTCAAAAGAACGGCATCAATTGATTGATACAAATTTATCTTTTTATAAAGGAAGATATGATAAGAGATTACAACAAATTTATATGCTAAAAAATAATGCACACAATAAACAAAATACTTAAACACACAATAAACACTCAGTACATTGAAATAACTAATCAGCTAATATGTTATGAAAGAATTCGAACTAACAGTAACGAAGATAACATGATATTACAAAATAAAAAGATGAACTGCAACAACAACAAAAGGCACATGAAACCACATATGGTTATACACATGCAAGTGGATAGTAAGCAACAAATAACACTGATATGAGTTCAGTACTGAAATAAACGTCCAACGTAGTACAAACAGTACACAACAGAATGCTGAAATAAATCAAACTCATCGAGCTCATACAATACCAGCAATAATGACGCAAGTATCCCTGTCCACATCAACAGTCATGTGACTTACAAACATCAAGTATACCTGGATCACACCATAAACAGGATTATAAAGCCTGATATCGAAAGAACAGTTATGGAATTTCAGGTGAAAATGAAATGTCTCATTTTCAATTATGGATCAGTCACTTTGCATGGATCAGACGTTTTGTCTATATCAGCAGTAGTCCTCTGAGTGGCTTTCTTATACTATTGTGATAAACTCCCTAGGTTTACCTGTCTATTCACATCATTCTAACATGAAGACGTACTACCACAAATATAACCAAAACATCTGGGCTGAAGAAGAAAACAAAACAAATAGAAATTCTATGAAAACTTGAAAATAGCCCTCATTTAAATGCCTCTCTATAATTGACTAAACAAAAATTATCTGATTTTTAACAGTGTAGATTCCAATCGTCTCATACTCAGTATAGAAATTCCTCATTTGTGCTATAGATCTTAAAAGAGCTCTGAAACAATTATAGCAGCAGCATCTTGCATTTTCACTCAAATAAGGAGAAAAATGTGTCTCTTTTTAAAGTTATAAGTTCTTATAGTCTAAAATATATAATGTGTGATGCAGAAAGTACTTCAAACTTGTTACTGAGTACTTACTAAGTCGTAATAAGTTCTGAAGAACACCATCATCTGAAGAATTTTTTTTACTGTAGTGTTAAAAAATTCTGAATAACTATCTACCCTAACCTTATCTAAACATTCTATTATTTATGCCCTTCATTTTTTGCAAATTACAGTTTCATCTGTGAAACTGAACCAGAATGCAAAACAAATGCTCACACCAACCCTTCCTAACTTACATTTTTGTGTATGCTCACTTCTTTGTAAATTAGTTCTTCATATAATACCGTGTCGGAAGTTTTCATAATTGGTCATACAAATCACACCTACCCTTCTTGTTTGTTTGAACACGTTTTTGCAGTTTAGCAAAACAGCACTGTTACACATAAAATGAAAAATTAATCGAATCCTTCCCTAACCTACTTTGGGTAAATATTTACCTGTGCTACACCATACGCCATATTAACTGAGTAGTTAGTGGGATCACCACTACATTTTGCCTTAACGTAATTCAATTGCCTACAACGCAAAGCATTACATTTCAGACTCGTGGGTGGCCGACTCATCAGTTTCCTACAGTATCCACCGCTGAGAGTGATTTTGGGTAGCCGGCTCACCGCACATGCTTTAGTCTACGGCGCCTTCGGCGCCTCCGAGGTTACTAATAATAAACTCGCGGTGGGCTCAACGCAAAGCTTTAAACCGCCGTTTGGGCTCAACGCAATTTTGAACATGTAAGAATCATGTAAATTTTGTTTTGGAAACGCATCAACATGATTTCCAGTCAAATTCGGCTCACCGTCTACACAGTCAATATGGCGATCATTCACTTTTGCATGCATCCTTATGGGAGTATTTATTTTATTTTTTTCTTCGTAAATAGCTTCGACCCCCGTTTAAAATTAATTTTCGCGTGTTTATATAACATAGAAGAATAAAAAAAAAAATATTTCACTTCAAGATTGTATGGTGGAGCACAGGTAAATATTAACCCTACTTTGTTCAGGCCAGTAACCTAATTTGTACATACCGGTACAAATTAATAAAATGTAACTACAGTATTATAAATTACCAAATTTCGTGTCTGTTGGGGCATAGTCGGCTTTAGTGATGTATTAATTAAATTTACAAACACATACTTACTTCCGTATGGTTTCTGTCCTATTATTTTATACTTCTGTTTAATGATATACCGGGAAGTTCTGATTTATTCAAAAACTTTTTCACTTTACATGATACGACACTTAACCTACAAATATTGTACGTTGTCAACTAAACACGGTATACCCTAAACACAAGCAAAACTTATTATACAACTTAACGAAACACAAACAAAAGTACTTCACTCTTATTTAGGTTATATCTCTACCAGGTAAATCAAGCGGTTCACCATAGTTGAAACGTTATAAAATTCACAGAACATGGAAATTTAACATGAACCTGCACAGCCATATATCGAATTTTCAATTACGTATTCATTTGTAAATTAATACGTGCTAATCATTTTTCCAATTAACACTCATCGACTAACCAAACACCGAGCAGAAAATATAAATATATAAAATATATACTAAAATACAGAATACACAACTTTCTCATAAATATTGTAAACACAAATCAGGATCGACAACGGAGAATATAAAATATCTCTGCAATTTCAATTATATTCAGAGAACTTATAAAACTACAGGGGACTGTATACCAGGATAACGATTTGTAGAGAAAAACTGTATGCTATTTTATTCACACACTATAATGAATATAATGAAGATAATAATTTTGTACGTCAATTATATAATATCATGTGTGTATAACTTGACATTTCACCGAAACATTCTGCTTCTTATTGTTGCACCCTCAAACTGGGAGCTGATTACTCATTAAAACAAATTAAAATTCTCACACGCCTACTCTATTCTGTTAATCACGCACTGTTTAAAATCTTTGTACCCTTTCAAATTCATGTTTGCAGCTACTTCACCCAAAACCCTTTTTCACTGTTTCCTGCGGCCAAAGACAACTTTCGTCTCCACGTTTGTATTTCCTTTCCGTGTTCGATGTGTACTAGAACTGTTTTCTTCACAAGTAACTAATGCCAGTTTATGGAGGTTATGTAGACAATGTAACTTAAATAAAATTTACTTTGTTAGTGTACAATAAAAGGGTGTATTTACTGGAAGTACAGAAATAATTTTCCATTTATCGCACATAATTACGGTACACAGACGATTTTTGGAGGTTGTGTCTACGTTTAACAATGCAACTTAACCTTTTAGATTTTTAAAATTAATTAGATTTAACAAAAATTTCCTTTGTTAGTGTACATTAAATTATTGTATGCATACAAGGCTGCTGTACATAACATTAAAGGCTGTATTTATTCGAAGTACCGGAATTAAAACCTAGTTCCAATTTAGAACGTAGACCTATAACCTATTTGCATATTTTATTGGGGTTTATTGGCACATATTTTATTAAAAGGGTGTATTTATTGGAAGTACAGAAATTATTTTCCATTTATCGCACATAATTACGGTACACAGACGATTTTTGGAGGTTGTGTCTACGTTTAACAATGCAACTTAACCTTTTAGATTTTTAAAATTAATTAGATTTAACAAAAATTTCCTTTGTTAGTGTACATTCAAAGGCTGTATTTATTGTATGGATAAAAGGCTGTATATACATTAAAGGCTGTATTTATTCGAATTAAAAACCTATCGGTACTTCCAATTTAGAACGGATAACCTAGTGGGCTACGTTATTCGTACATACAATATTTTATTGGAGTTTATTGGTACATATTTTATTAAAAGGGTGTATTTATTGGACGTACAGAAATTAGTTTCCATTTATCGCACATAATTACGGTACAGAGACGATTTTGGGAGGTTGTGTCTACGTTTAATTATCTAACTTAACCTTTTAGATTTTTAAAATTAATTAGACTTGTAGGGGTGTGCATGGCAGAACTACTTGTGCACCCACTTTATAATCATTTTTTTGGTAACACTGAGAACTTTAAGCCTTCTTTTATGCTTAAACAAATTATATATACACTTAATTATAGAAAACCAAAAAGCAAATATGTAATTCAAAAGACTAATTTGCTCTAATAAACACATGCTGAAGTTAAAAACAAAAGAGTTTTTACTTGCCTAACTAATCATTAGTTACTAGTGTGACAGTTGGAGCTGCTTTTTCTGCAAAAGCTGGGGTATGTTGGATTCAAGAGTGGTTAAATTAAGTCATAAATCTGAGTGTGCGTCAAGTCTATTTGTGTGCTTGCTTTTCACTTGAGATGAAAATCCCATTTCACTCAAGAATGAGGTGGTGAATGGGATGAGCAACTCCGAAAGTTCAGGATATTCATCTCTTAAAGATATCCAGAACTTTGTTAAGTCAGAATCTAAAAGTTTATGGATTTTGTTGTCCATGACATGTCTCATGTTATCACTAACTATACAAAATAATTTACTAAAAATTTAGTTTTAATCCCAGCATCACAGATGATATCACACAATTGCTCATTTAGTTTTACTGACAACATGTTAGAACTTTCAAAATACAAGAATGGGTCTTGAATCCAATTGAATTCACTGTATCCCTCTGGGAAGCAACTTTCAATCTGGTTATAGAGAGTTAAACATCAGAGCTGGTAAAAAACAATGGTAGAGCATGAATAACAAAAATGTACAGTTTAGACTATGTACAAAACAGGTTGAATTTAAATTGTTAAAATGATATATCTTAGTTATTTACATGTAGTAGCTTTTTAAGACACAGTAAATACATTTCCGAACCTGACTTTGCAACCCACCAAATGCCCTCTCGGGACCCTGCAGTGGCTCATGCCCAATAGGTTAAGAAATGCTGAACTAAAGGCATGTTTGTGGAGTGAAACATAAAAGATAACCCAGACTTCTAAAATGCTCTTAGTGAAATGGGATTTTCAGGAGTAACAACACACTATTTGGTTAACAAGCACATTTTACTAATATTCTAATACCAAGTCAATTAGATAGCTTAAATGTGTAGTACTCTATGTGATGCTGATCACATACTGTTAATCAGCAGCACTGCAGAATATTCTAGAGCCACACTCTTGGCATTCATCTGGAACTTTATCACATTAGCCTGATAATTAGGATGTTGCCACCAGCTGAGTTTTAGAAAGTTGGTGTAGTAGGTTGTGCATTCAGATAGGATGATATTAGACAGCAGTTTTTAATAAAAGTGACAAATGATCAATTGTTTACTTGTGTTGTAAACTATTGCGATTTTTTTATTACTGTTTGTAGGCTATACAGTGTGTCCTGGATAATTATATAAAGAGAACTGTTGTAATATAAGTGTGTTTGTTTTAGCAATTGAGAGTATCTGGTATTCAGTAATTCATTCCACTGTTTTAAGTTCATAATTCTTGTCACTGGTTGTAAGAATATTATTCTCATTAATTTTCCAATTCTATGAAGTCTTCAGTAGTTTTACCACGATGAGACTCAACTTTATCACTGAAGATGCCACATCACTGAATGAGCAAAACGTTTCTTTAATAATCTCAACAAAGCATGGTTATCAGCTGAAAAAAAGTTTTAGTATTAAAAGTTTTGATCACGCAAATCTATAAGGGATACTAAAAAGAAATAACATAATAATTGTATTGGACATAAAGTTATGTCCACAAAACAGATTTTGTTTGAAATAAATAAAACACAATTTGACACAAATATTAATTTTATGAATACTTGTTTGGCACATATTACAGAAGGTTACACCATTAAATGAGTTTGCCTAAGTATAAAATTCTTGTCAGATGAAAAACGTGTACAGTCAGAATACTATTTGTTATGTACAATACAAATGATTCACTATGGGTAGCAGTGACACATAAACACTAGACATTGACACTGAATTGTACTTGTTTTGAATGATTCATTGTGTCCTACCTGACCAGAGTACAGGTATTAACCAAGAGATGTTTAGTATACTGCTGTGTAACTGCTACAATGATGAATTATAAGTAGTACTTTTTGTTTTGGTCATCAACCTTGAAAAGGATAATAGAAACTTTGTATACCATGCTTCCAGCAGTTTTACATGATACATTCCTAGCACAAATAAGAAAAGTTTAAATCTGCTGATGATCTAAAGGAGTGATAGTTATTTGCAGACTGACAGGGTTATAAAATAATTCTGAAAGAATTGTTGCTTTTACAATACCATCCTTTATCAAGTGGCTACTCAAATCTGCCAGCTTTTCACAGAAACTGAAGTTTGATTATTAGATCCATCATGATGACCTACTGATGCTCCAAACATTTCAAGGATTCTCCTAGCCTTAAAAAACTAGACTGGCCTCATTGATTGACATGATTAATGTTAAATTTACTTTGGGATACTTCCAAACATAATACAGTTTAAGATAAACAAAAAAAATTGTATTTCTAATTTTTCCAGAACTGTATACACATAATTTGATCTGGATAGAACGTGTATTAAACAATAATACTATTTGATGCAAATAATGAAAATATCTGTGTGGAGAACTATACATGACTTCCATGTTTTAAGATTTATATTTAAAATCGTTTTAGAAATGAAATATTTCTACAGAAACTACTTCTATCTTCAGCCTCAACCACAGAAAACACACACACACACACACACAATTCCTTTTTTCTTTATTTAATTTGAATTCAGAGTATTGGCACATATTTTATTAAAAGGGTTTATTTATTGGAAGTACAGAAATTAGTTTCCATTTATTGCACATAATTACGGTACACAGACGATTTTTGGAGGTTGTGTCTACGTTTAACAATGTAACTTAACCTTTTAGATTTTTAAAATTAATTAGATTTAACAAAAATTTCCTTGTTAGTGTACATTCAAAGGCTGTATTTATTGTATGGATAAAAGGCTGTATATACATTAAAGGCTGTATTTATTCGAATTAAAAACCTATCGGTACTTCCAATTTAGAACGGATAACCTAGTGGGCTACGTTATTCGTACATACAATATTTTATTGGAGTTTATTGGTACATATTTTATTAAAAGGGTGTATTTATTGGACGTACAGAAATTAGTTTCCATTTATCGCACATAATTACGGTACAGAGACGATTTTGGGAGGTTGTGTCTACGTTTAATTATCTAACTTAACCTTTTAGATTTTTAAAATTAATTAGACTTGTAGGGGTGTGCATGGCAGAACTACTTGTGCACCCACTTTATAATCATTTTTTTGGTAACACTGAGAACTTTAAGCCTTCTTTTATGCTTAAACAAATTATATATACACTTAATTATAGAAAACCAAAAAGCAAATATGTAATTCAAAAGACTAATTTGCTCTAATAAACACATGCTGAAGTTAAAAACAAAAGAGTTTTTACTTGCCTAACTAATCATTAGTTACTAGTGTGACAGTTGGAGCTGCTTTTTCTGCAAAAGCTGGGGTATGTTGGATTCAAGAGTGGTTAAATTAAGTCATAAATCTGAGTGTGCGTCAAGTCTATTTGTGTGCTTGCTTTTCACTTGAGATGAAAATCCCATTTCACTCAAGAATGAGGTGGTGAATGGGATGAGCAACTCCGAAAGTTCAGGATATTCATCTCTTAAAGATATTCAGAACTTTGTTAAGTCAGAATCTAAAAGTTTATGGATTTTGTTGTCCATGACATGTCTCATGTTATCACTAACTATACAAAATAATTTACTAAAAATTTAGTTTTAATCCCAGCATCACAGATGATATCACACAATTGCTCATTTAGTTTTACTGACAACATGTTAGAACTTTCAAAATACAAGAATGGGTCTTGAATCCAATTGAATTCACTGTATCCCTCTGGGAAGCAACTTTCAATCTGGTTATAGAGAGTTAAACATCAGAGCTGGTAAAAAACAATGGTAGAGCATGAATAACAAAAATGGAGAGTTTAGACTATGTACAAAACAGGTTGAATTTAAATTGTTAAAATGATATATCTTAGTTATTTACATGTAGTAGCTTTTTAAGACACAGTAAATACATTTCCGAACCTGACTTTGCAACCCACCAAATGCCCTCTCGGGACCCTGCAGTGGCTCATGCCCAATAGGTTAAGAAATGCTGAACTAAAGGCATGTTTGTGGAGTGAAACATAAAAGATAACCCAGACTTCTAAAATGCTCTTAGTGAAATGGGATTTTCAGGAGTAACAACACACTATTTGGTTAACAAGCACATTTTACTAATATTCTAATACCAAGTCAATTAGATAGCTTAAATGTGTAGTACTCTATGTGATGCTGATCACATACTGTTAATCAGCAGCACTGCAGAATATTCTAGAGCCACACTCTTGGCATTCATCTGGAACTTTATCACATTAGCCTGATAATTAGGATGTTGCCACCAGCTGAGTTTTAGAAAGTTGGTGTAGTAGGTTGTGCATTCAGATAGGATGATATTAGACAGCAGTTTTTAATAAAAGTGACAAATGATCAATTGTTTACTTGTGTTGTAAACTATTGCGATTTTTTTATTACTGTTTGTAGGCTATACAGTGTGTCCTGGATAATTATATAAAGAGAACTGTTGTAATATAAGTGTGTTTGTTTTAGCAATTGAGAGTATCTGGTATTCAGTAATTCATTCCACTGTTTTAAGTTCATAATTCTTGTCACTGGTTGTAAGAATATTATTCTCATTAATTTTCCAATTCTATGAAGTCTTCAGTAGTTTTACCACGATGAGACTCAACTTTATCACTGAAGATGCCACATCACTGAATGAGCAAAACGTTTCTTTAATAATCTCAACAAAGCATGGTTATCAGCTGAAAAAAAGTTTTAGTATTAAAAGTTTTGATCACGCAAATCTATAAGGGATACTAAAAAGAAATAACATAATAATTGTATTGGACATAAAGTTATGTCCACAAAACAGATTTTGTTTGAAATAAATAAAACACAATTTGACACAAATATTAATTTTATGAATACTTGTTTGGCACATATTACAGAAGGTTACACCATTAAATGAGTTTGCCTAAGTATAAAATTCTTGTCAGATGAAAAACGTGTACAGTCAGAATACTATTTGTTATGTACAATACAAATGATTCACTATGGGTAGCAGTGACACATAAACACTAGACATTGACACTGAATTGTACTTGTTTTGAATGATTCATTGTGTCCTACCTGACCAGAGTACAGGTATTAACCAAGAGATGTTTAGTATACTGCTGTGTAACTGCTACAATGATGAATTATAAGTAGTACTTTTTGTTTTGGTCATCAACCTTGAAAAGGATAATAGAAACTTTGTATACCATGCTTCCAGCAGTTTTACATGATACATTCCTAGCACAAATAAGAAAAGTTTAAATCTGCTGATGATCTAAAGGAGTGATAGTTATTTGCAGACTGACAGGGTTATAAAATAATTCTGAAAGAATTGTTGCTTTTACAATACCATCCTTTATCAAGTGGCTACTCAAATCTGCCAGCTTTTCACAGAAACTGAAGTTTGATTATTAGATCCATCATGATGACCTACTGATGCTCCAAACATTTCAAGGATTCTCCTAGCCTTAAAAAACTAGACTGGCCTCATTGATTGACATGATTAATGTTAAATTTACTTTGGGATACTTCCAAACATAATACAGTTTAAGATAAACAAAAAAAATTGTATTTCTAATTTTTCCAGAACTGTATACACATAATTTGATCTGGATAGAACGTGTATTAAACAATAATACTATTTGATGCAAATAATGAAAATATCTGTGTGGAGAACTATACATGACTTCCATGTTTTAAGATTTATATTTAAAATCGTTTTAGAAATGAAATATTTCTACAGAAACTACTTCTATCTTCAGCCTCAACCACAGAAAACACACACACACACACACACAATTCCTTTTTTCTTTATTTAATTTGAATTCAGAGTATTGGCACATATTTTATTAAAAGGGTTTATTTATTGGAAGTACAGAAATTAGTTTCCATTTATTGCACATAATTACGGTACACAGACGATTTTTGGAGGTTGTGTCTACGTTTAACAATGTAACTTAACCTTTTAGATTTTTAAAATTAATTAGATTTAACAAAAATTTCCTTGTTAGTGTACATTCAAAGGCTGTATTTATTGTATGGATAAAAGGCTGTATATACATTAAAGGCTGTATTTATTCGAATTAAAAACCTATCGGTACTTCCAATTTAGAACGGATAACCTAGTGGGCTACGTTATTCGTACATACAATATTTTATTGGAGTTTATTGGTACATATTTTATTAAAAGGGTGTATTTATTGGACGTACAGAAATTAGTTTCCATTTATCGCACATAATTACGGTACAGAGACGATTTTGGGAGGTTGTGTCTACGTTTAATTATCTAACTTAACCTTTTAGATTTTTAAAATTAATTAGACTTGTAGGGGTGTGCATGGCAGAACTACTTGTGCACCCACTTTATAATCATTTTTTTGGTAACACTGAGAACTTTAAGCCTTCTTTTATGCTTAAACAAATTATATATACACTTAATTATAGAAAACCAAAAAGCAAATATGTAATTCAAAAGACTAATTTGCTCTAATAAACACATGCTGAAGTTAAAAACAAAAGAGTTTTTACTTGCCTAACTAATCATTAGTTACTAGTGTGACAGTTGGAGCTGCTTTTTCTGCAAAAGCTGGGGTATGTTGGATTCAAGAGTGGTTAAATTAAGTCATAAATCTGAGTGTGCGTCAAGTCTATTTGTGTGCTTGCTTTTCACTTGAGATGAAAATCCCATTTCACTCAAGAATGAGGTGGTGAATGGGATGAGCAACTCCGAAAGTTCAGGATATTCATCTCTTAAAGATATTCAGAACTTTGTTAAGTCAGAATCTAAAAGTTTATGGATTTTGTTGTCCATGACATGTCTCATGTTATCACTAACTATACAAAATAATTTACTAAAAATTTAGTTTTAATCCCAGCATCACAGATGATATCACACAATTGCTCATTTAGTTTTACTGACAACATGTTAGAACTTTCAAAATACAAGAATGGGTCTTGAATCCAATTGAATTCACTGTATCCCTCTGGGAAGCAACTTTCAATCTGGTTATAGAGAGTTAAACATCAGAGCTGGTAAAAAACAATGGTAGAGCATGAATAACAAAAATGTACAGTTTAGACTATGTACAAAACAGGTTGAATTTAAATTGTTAAAATGATATATCTTAGTTATTTACATGTAGTAGCTTTTTAAGACACAGTAAATACATTTCCGAACCTGACTTTGCAACCCACCAAATGCCCTCTCGGGACCCTGCAGTGGCTCATGCCCAATAGGTTAAGAAATGCTGAACTAAAGGCATGTTTGTGGAGTGAAACATAAAAGATAACCCAGACTTCTAAAATGCTCTTAGTGAAATGGGATTTTCAGGAGTAACAACACACTATTTGGTTAACAAGCACATTTTACTAATATTCTAATACCAAGTCAATTAGATAGCTTAAATGTGTAGTACTCTATGTGATGCTGATCACATACTGTTAATCAGCAGCACTGCAGAATATTCTAGAGCCACACTCTTGGCATTCATCTGGAACTTTATCACATTAGCCTGATAATTAGGATGTTGCCACCAGCTGAGTTTTAGAAAGTTGGTGTAGTAGGTTGTGCATTCAGATAGGATGATATTAGACAGCAGTTTTTAATAAAAGTGACAAATGATCAATTGTTTACTTGTGTTGTAAACTATTGCGATTTTTTTATTACTGTTTGTAGGCTATACAGTGTGTCCTGGATAATTATATAAAGAGAACTGTTGTAATATAAGTGTGTTTGTTTTAGCAATTGAGAGTATCTGGTATTCAGTAATTCATTCCACTGTTTTAAGTTCATAATTCTTGTCACTGGTTGTAAGAATATTATTCTCATTAATTTTCCAATTCTATGAAGTCTTCAGTAGTTTTACCACGATGAGACTCAACTTTATCACTGAAGATGCCACATCACTGAATGAGCAAAACGTTTCTTTAATAATCTCAACAAAGCATGGTTATCAGCTGAAAAAAAGTTTTAGTATTAAAAGTTTTGATCACGCAAATCTATAAGGGATACTAAAAAGAAATAACATAATAATTGTATTGGACATAAAGTTATGTCCACAAAACAGATTTTGTTTGAAATAAATAAAACACAATTTGACACAAATATTAATTTTATGAATACTTGTTTGGCACATATTACAGAAGGTTACACCATTAAATGAGTTTGCCTAAGTATAAAATTCTTGTTAGATGAAAAACGTGTACAGTCAGAATACTATTTGTTATGTACAATACAAATGATTCACTATGGGTAGCAGTGACACATAAACACTAGACATTGACACTGAATTGTACTTGTTTTGAATGATTCATTGTGTCCTACCTGACCAGAGTACAGGTATTAACCAAGAGATGTTTAGTATACTGCTGTGTAACTGCTACAATGATGAATTATAAGTAGTACTTTTTGTTTTGGTCATCAACCTTGAAAAGGATAATAGAAACTTTGTATACCATGCTTCCAGCAGTTTTACATGATACATTCCTAGCACAAATAAGAAAAGTTTAAATCTGCTGATGATCTAAAGGAGTGATAGTTATTTGCAGACTGACAGGGTTATAAAATAATTCTGAAAGAATTGTTGCTTTTACAATACCATCCTTTATCAAGTGGCTACTCAAATCTGCCAGCTTTTCACAGAAACTGAAGTTTGATTATTAGATCCATCATGATGACCTACTGATGCTCCAAACATTTCAAGGATTCTCCTAGCCTTAAAAAACTAGACTGGCCTCATTGATTGACATGATTAATGTTAAATTTACTTTGGGATACTTCCAAACATAATACAGTTTAAGATAAACAAAAAAAATTGTATTTCTAATTTTTCCAGAACTGTATACACATAATTTGATCTGGATAGAACGTG
The DNA here is from genome assembly GCA_034769895.1 of Magicicada septendecula. Classification (NCBI taxonomy): domain Eukaryota; kingdom Metazoa; phylum Arthropoda; class Insecta; order Hemiptera; family Cicadidae; genus Magicicada; species Magicicada septendecula. Next base: position 86,417,158 of record CM068371.1, on the reverse strand, counting down.
TATTAAACAATAATACTATTTGATGCAAATAATGAAAATATCTGTGTGGAGAACTATACATGACTTCCATGTTTTAAGATTTATATTTAAAATCGTTTTAGAAATGAAATATTTCTACAGAAACTACTTCTATCTTCAGCCTCAACCACAGAAAACACACACACACACACACACACACAATTCCTTTTTTCTTTATTTAATTTGAATTCAGAGTATTGGCACATATTTTATTAAAAGGGTTTATTTATTGGAAGTACAGAAATTAGTTTCCATTTATTGCACATAATTACGGTACACAGACGATTTTTGGAGGTTGTGTCTACGTTTAACAATGTAACTTAACCTTTTAGATTTTTAAAATTAATTAGATTTAACAAAAATTTCCTTGTTAGTGTACATTCAAAGGCTGTATTTATTGTATGGATAAAAGGCTGTATATACATTAAAGGCTGTATTTATTCAAATTAAAACCTATCCGTACTTCCAATTTAGAACGTATAACCTAGTAGGCTACGTTATTCGTACATATTTTATTGGAGTTTATTGGTACATATTTTATTAAAAGGGTGTATTTATTGGAAGTACAGAAATTAGTTTCCATTTATCGCACATAATTACGGTACAGAGACGTTTTTGGGAGGTTGTGTCTACGTTTAATTATCTAACTTAGATAGTAGGCTTCGTTATTGGTGCATATTTTATTGGGGTTTACTGGCACATATTTTATTAAAAGGGTGTATTTATTGGAAGTACAGAAATTAGTTTCCATTTATCGCACATAATTACGGTACAGAGACGATTTTGGGAGGGTGTGTACGTTTAATTATCTAACTTAACCTTTTAGATTTTTAAAATTAATTAGACTTAACAAACATTTCCTTACTTAGTGTACATTCAAAGGCTGTATTTATTGTATGGATAAAAGGCTGTATTTATTCGAAGTACCGGAATTAAAACCTACTTCCAATTTAGAACACAGTACAATCTAACGTAGGCCTATAACCAAACAAGTACATTAAAGTCCTTTTTTCAACATAATGCAATAAAAAGCAATGTGCAGTTTCTGTTAACACCCAAATGATTAAGTATTAATAATGGGTTAGAGTGGAATACTGTTAGCCAATTCATTTGTAATAGCTAAAATTGCCAAATTATTAAGCCTTTCTTGGTAGGTAGTGCTTCTCTGCCAAGTTTTCAGTGAATTCGCTATACTGCTTAAAGATTTTTCAGGAGACGAAACTGTAACTGGAATAGTACAGAAAAGCCTATAGGCAAGACAGAAGTTCACAAATACAGTTTGAAGGTTTTTGGAGTAGGCTTAGTGGATTCTTTTCTGATTCAAACTCTGTTTTATAAATGTTCTTCAAGTGTAATATTTCTTCAAATAGATCCATTGCCAATTCCTTTTTAAACTTGCTAATGAGAACTTTTACTTTCAATTCTAATTCATCATTTTCCATGTCCGTAAAGTTCAATACTGGTGGAAACAAGTCACGAATTGAACTAATTGCAGTGAATCGTGTTTTTATGTTGCCCATTACAAACTCTAATACTGGGTACATGACTGAGGTTTTAAATTTATTTTCTTGATCTTTGTTTACTGAAAAATCACTATTGGATTGATCTGTACTTTTTTTCCACCTTTTGGGAGATTCAGGAGGAACTTTTATTAGTTCTTTTGCAATTAAGTTTGGTTCTTCAATTATGCTGTCTGGGTTATCACGCAACAATTTCAATTCTGTCAGCAAATCTTCCACTAGAGTTATTTCAACGAGTGTGATTCCTTTGCTTTGAATAACAACATTTTTTTAGTCAATATATGAAAGCACTTTGAACCAAAATGATGCCAACATTATGCTCTTTGGGGAATTGAATATTTCTTAAACCCTAATATGATGTTGTAGGCAGAGGGAGTTAGACTAGAAGACATCTCTTCTAAAGTATATCCAACAATTTAAGTACCCCTGGGTAGTGCTTAACTATCGGTTTGACAGCTTGGATCCTCTCACTTCATCTTGTTTCAGGGAAGCTCTGCAGTGATAAAGGAATGTGCTTTTTCAAAACTTCCCAACATTTTTCTCTAGGGCTGCTAGAGAAAAATGAGTAAAGACTTGCAACATGCCCGAAAAATGTCATCACATCTGCATTGAGTTTTGCAGCATTAACACCCACATGTTTCAAGGAATGCGCCCCACATGGTAAAAATATTATGGATTCGTTCTTTTCAAGAATTCTACTTCCAATTTAGAACCCAGTACAATCTAATGTGTGGAGAACCATACATGACTTCCATGTTTTAAGATTTATATTTAAAATCGTTTTAGAAATGAAATATTTCTACAGAAACTACTTCTATCTTCAGCCTCAACCACAGAATTGTGGTCACTAACATCTACCACCTCACATTAGCGCACTTGATTTTCACTGATGATGGCAGTCGATGGCACTTCCGAAACGTCTGGTTTTGCAGAATACATTGGACCACGGCCAAACAGCCTGGAAAGGAATTTTATCAACAAACTACTTCATCGTTGCCGATAATGTAGTACACATATAAAAAATTATCCCCTCCCCTTCACCTATCATTTTAAATTATAGAAAATTATCCCCTCCCCCTTCAACTTCCCCCTACCCCTTTTCATTTATCGATATTTCATCTACCTTTCTAGAGTGGATTATTATGACCTTTTCAGGATACTTTATTTATCAAAATTAAGTACTTTACTCTTGTTAAAACATAAAACGTTGCAGGTAAACTACCCCTTCTCCTTAACCGATCTTCACCAAAATCAACAGACCTTGAGTCCTCTACAATATGCAAAAAATTATTTGAATTTGCGGCAATTATCATTCGCCATAGACAAAATTCTATACACAGACATCTTTCAAAAAATTACTTCTTTATGTATTGAGGGTAGTACAATCAGAATCAGCCCTTATCTCGAACACGATTTTTTTCGCCATCCATTTCCTTATGGAACATGGAAGTAAAAACAATATCCTTCTTTTTATAATATGTATTGCACATGTTTTCTAACTCGGGACACTAATTATTAGATAAAATGTTTACCTTCATTTAAGCCAGCTTCCACTCACTGTGTTCTTTCTCAGAGGCCATAACATGTTTTTTTTTTTTAACGTTGCTGAACATAAATTGATGTTGAATTAAAAATAAAGTAAAGGATTAGCACCTGAATTTTGCAACGTGCAAGTTGAAGAATCTATTTAATTATTGCACTTAACTTGATATAAGTACTGATTACATTTCAGGATTATTATTTTCAGAAATAATGTTATGTAAACCAGATTTCCCCATATAAAGTTAATTAAAATTCTTTAACGCATAGCATTCCAGGCCTTTATGGTAGTAGATTTGTATTACTAAATTTGAATTTACACAAATAATTCTCTTTGATTAACCAGAGTTACACACACAAACTAAATGCTGAGTGTCCTCCTAGTATATAAATTCAGCTAACACAGTATTCCAAAAACTTACCTTGTTACTAGAATATGTGACATGATGAACTTTTCATGTTAAATAGTTTAAATACTTTGTGTTGAGAGTTAAGCAATTTAATAATTTTTATTTATGCAGGCGTATAGCAAAATCTGATCGTCATGAAAAAGGAATAAGGCATTTTGTAATAGCAATTAACTGATTAGTTCCTGCTGTATTACTGACTGATATTACAAGACCAATTTTTGTTTAATTGAAAAGATATATTTTAACTGTTTCTTTTGGTGCAATCTGTAAATTCCTTGACACACATCCATAAAGGTTTGAAAATATGCTTATTGCAGTTTGATAGGAACAAATTCTCAAAAAACTAATACAAATTTGTTATGACTGATCACACCAGCTATCCTTTCTATTTGAAATGAGCCTTTTATCCAAATTTATTACATAGTATTGTGCCAAGATATATCACTACATTTGTATACTGTAATACAGTAGTGGTAGAATATTATCATTCCACTAATATTACCCTAACATAATAAATGAAAATACATTATATACACATTTTTTGACATAATCATCCTTTCACTTATCACTTTTTGCTTATCAATTTATTTGATGAATATATATTTAACGATTTATGTAAAATGCAACAGGTGTTTAACGGACACGTACTATGTGTAGACCTCTTATTTCCCTCCTCGGCAGGTTGAAGCTCAACTGGCACTAGAGTTGGGTATGAAATTATACTATGCTCATAGTCTGTCTGTTACCAGCTAGTGGCATCTATTGACATTCACTCATGTCAAATTACAGAGCCGGTAAAGGATGTTCAAAATTTGAATGTAAACAAATTAATAGTTAAATAATTAATATAATGGAAGTATCACATATATAATGTATGTAAATGTAATTGTGAAAAAACGATGTAGGGCCTACTTCATATACAGATCAGAAGTAAATGATGAACTATTCTCTTTATGTAATAAGCCTTGTTACTAAACAATATATATTTTTAAAAGCTTCTTATCATATTGAGATGAAATGGAGCGGCATTTGAAACATCTCTTAGGTATAAAAACAACATAACGACCTTTACAAAATTTGCCGCCCGTAGGCAGTAGCCTACTTTGCCTATGCATAAATCTGCCTCTGGTGTACATGCTAAATGCATCTGAACAGTAGTAAGAATGACTTAGTATCCTGTTGAGTTATTCACATTTCTGACGGATGATACGCAAATACTGGAAGGTAGGATGTGAGAGCCAGCAATAACCTTAAATAAAACTCTCATATATTTCAGTTATTACAGACAAGTGCTTGATTTGATAATTTTTTTAAATAAAATTGTATATTTTAATGTAGCTTTACAGTAGCTTGACAGAAAGTGTAAAAATGTAAAATAAAAACGGCATGACTTAGGTGTAAATAAAAAGTGAACACTTTACAGTAGCACAAAAAATTACAAAAAACTGAGACAATGAAATGCTACAGTTCAGTTGAAAATTTTGCAATCTCCCTCACACAAAATTTTAAAGAATAAAGACATCAACACAACAAAATATTTTTTTTGGAGCAAAAGGAAACACAATGGAAAGGCATCTCAGGTAGTATCACTTTGAAATTATGGTTTCAAAATGTTTAGGGAAAAGAATAAAAAAATGCTAGCATTAACAATCCAACAATGTATCTAAAAGATCAGGATCTTGCTAAGTACATTATAGGGAAAATTGGTTTTGTAGCTGCTAGTGGATGTTTGTTTCTATAAAAAATAATTGCAGTATCTAATAAATTATGGTACATATTTAATCATTTATTGAATAATTTGTCATTTATATAATTTTGTTTTTTTTTTAATTTCTATAGATACTTTTGGTGTGTTTGTTGTAATTTTGTGTTTTACATAATCTTTTGTGATTAAATCATTTGGTATAAAATGTTCCAGATTATAAAATACACCTCACAGTTTTAACATACAATATGTATAGTAACACCTCTATACATAGTAACAGGTATATCAATATGCCTGTAATCACAGGTATAGGAAAGTAATGGCAAATCTTGCATAATCTTGTTATCAGTTATTGTTATTATTCGGCTAGTGCTATTAAATTCATATTGGCCCAAAGTGATCACAAAAGGAATTTATTGTATTTGTTTACAGTCAACAGTGTAGATTCCGGTGATGATTTGAGATTTATATAAATTAATTTTCACTCACATGAATGAAGTTGCAACCGTAAAGAAATACAGAATATATTTTCTATGACAGCAGACAAGACAGAACACTTGTATTTTGCCTGTTATGTGTGTACTTACATTCAGACATAATTTATTTGGATTGACTCTGCAAGCTTGAAATCAGATAACAATAATGTTTTATATTTTACATTAGTGTATATGTAAAATTATAATCCTCAACGTATAATATTGAATTAATTGGGATGTTTCATTAAATTGTTACGACGGTCTCACCGATCGTCACATAGTACAGTGGAAACCAAAATAAAACACACTTATGAATTTGCTAATTTATTGGTGTTGTTATATTTTCATTTGCTTGTTCAGTTTCATACATTTTTAATTAGTGTTGTGTTGTAAGTAGCTATGATGGTTGAGTGTTATTGGTACAAAAGAGGATGCTGCAGTTTCTTTTCTTCAAGAAAAAGGTTTGGTTCACAATCCTCATCAATGTGAACAAGGACACGACATGGTATTAGCCCTTGGCCAGCAACAGCATTGGTGTTGCAATAAGACGACTTGCCATGAGTACAAGGTAGTTCGCAAGGGCACATTTTTCCAGGGGTCCAAATTACCGCTGGGAAAAATAATAAAATTTATTTATTTCTGGTGTGAAGGCGTAGTAGTGTGAAAAACAGTAAAAATCAACTGGAAATCAGTGTCAACACACACACAGAGTGGACGGCTTACTTAAGATATATCTGTGCCGTAACGTCATGAGAAACCCACGGAAAATTGGAGGACTGAATTTAACAGTTGAAATTGACGAGAGTGTGTTTGCCAAGAGAAAAAATAATGTTGGCCGGGTGTATCCACAACAATGGGTATTCGATGGATACGCCGAGAAACGAAGGAATGCTTTTTGTGTAGTGTGGAAGATAGATCAGCAGCTACCCTCCTACCTCTCATAGTGGCAAATACTGAACCAGGGTCTACTATAATGTCAGATGAGTGGCGTTCGTACCGTCAAATTGTTAATTTGCCACAACAGTACAGTCATTTGACTGTAAACCATAGTTATAACTTTGTGGATCCTGAAACGGGAGCGCATACACAAGGCATAGAAAGCATGTGGCGGTCCTGTAAACGCTGAAACATGATTGAATGTGGTACGAGAAGGGAACGCTTAGATTCCTATTTAAGTGAGTACATGTGGAGGTCCACAGAGGTCCAGAATATCTTTCCAGGTGATGTATCGAGAAGCGTATAGAGTCACCTCCTTACCACTCACGACTACCTGTGGCTAGCTGGTGTTTCTGTAAAAACAATATTCAATGTCTAACATTTTCTAGATAAAGAAGGAACATGCATTATGGTTAATAAGTTAGTATTATTAAATACACAGTTTTAATAGGTTAGTATTACATATCTACCACTTTTTAGATAAAGAAGGAGTATGCACTACGGTTAATAGCTTATGCTACAAGATACATGTGTTTATTTTAAAAATTAGTACAGTAACATACAAGACAGGTTACAAGAACAATTGCTGGAAGAAACGGAGAATAAACAGTTACAGTGAGGTCAAAAGACTTAGAATTGAGCACTACAGAGTCAATTGGGTTTGTAAAGAAACGTCTAACCCAATGTACTATCATTACACACAATAATGTACTATCATTACCTAACCAACCACAACATTCATGTAGAGTAGACGTATTATTTAAGAAGTATCTGTGCCTCAACCCAGTACTAAATCCAGTATACTGTAACAGATCTACTGTTCCACACTGTAAATAAAGAAGACACGCAATAATATATATCTATGTGTAGGCTGAGGAGATTGGAATGGCTGTTTACTTACCACTTTACCTGGTATTTTGGTCACTTAACCAAATATCGGTATGGAGAACCATACGTGACTTCCATGTTCTAAGATTTATATTTAAAATGCAAAATGAAATGTTTCCATAGAAACTACTTCTTTCCACTTATTGCTTCAGCCTTAACCACAGTACTGTAGTCACTAACGTATACCACCACACGTTATCACACTCGATTTTCACTGATGATGGCAGTCGACGGCACTGCGGAAATGTCCGGTTTTGCTGAAAACATTGGACTAAGGCCAAACAGCCCGGGAAGGAATTTTAACAACAAACTACTACTATGTTGCCGATAACGTAGTACACATATAAAAATTATCCCCTCCCCTTCAACTATAATTTTCATTTATAGAAAATTACCCCCACCCCGTTCAACTAGCCTCTTCATTTATAGATATTTCATCTACGTTTCTACAGTGGATTATTAAGATCTTCTTATCAGGATACTTTATATCTAAATTAAGTACTTTACTCTTATTATTATATATATAAACTTTCACATATGAACTTACTTTGGTTATCATTTTCCCATACGTTTCAAGGTGATGTGCCTCTTCTTCAGTGGGAGTAAATACTGAATGTCATTGTTACAGAATGTTACAAACTAGCTGCCTTCAGAACCATGATACATAGACTTAACAACATCCCCTTAGATGAAAAAGACTACTAAGACGAACTAAACACGATAAAATATCTAGCAGAATCTAATGGATATGACAGAACAATAGTCAGTAAACTCCTACACAAAACACAAAACAAACAACAGACAAAGACAGAAAACAACAAATTCATAACACTAACATACATCAACAAACAAATTGAAAAAATAGCCCACAAATTTAAAAAAGCAGGATACAGAATCGCTTACAAAACTACTAACAAAACAGAACACACACTATCAAAACACACACACAAAGCACAAAACAAATTCGATCTACCCGGTGTTTACAAGCTAAATTGCTCAAATTGCAATAAATTCTACATAGGCCAGACAGGACGTTGCTTCAAACAGAGATACATTGAACACACAAAGGCACTCCACTCCACTACAGAATCCACCTTTGCAAACCACCTCATTGAAGCAAACCACACATATAAAAACATCGACAATAACATGAACATTCTACACGTACACACAAAAGGCCGAAAACTAGACACTCTAGAACAATTGGAATATACAAACACACAAAAACAAATAAAAACGACATCCTAAATGAACAGACACAATTCAAATCACACGCATTATTCGAACATATCTCACCCCACACACACAGCATCGATCTTTCGAAATTCGATTCCGTCACCCACAACAAGACGGGCAGCGCTACCAGCGGCAGCCTCTGAAGAAGCCTTTTAAAGGAGAAAACCGGTTCAGGCTGTAAGGTAAAACTTTACGCTTTTACTTATAAAAAAAATAGTGTTCCGAGTCGTTAATGTAATAGTGATATTTAGTTAAGTAACGGACATGTCATGGACAACGAAATCCAAGAAATAACATAAGAATATAGAATAAAGTAATTTGTAAATATCGTTATACTTCTGACATGTAAAGTAGTATACATCAATAGTCTACTCTCATACAGTATACGAATTTGTTGGAAAATATCAGGCACACTACTTGGCAAGTGTTCAACACTGATTTAAATGTTTTGTTTAATGCAAACACTGAAACACACTATACACAAGAAATAGAACTCATCATGAACATAACGTGATTATATTACTTCTTATGGTATACGAATATGATATCGGTTTTTTGTTTAATATCCACTTGTAAAGGAAAAAATACAGCAGATAATTATTTTATAAATAACTTTGTTACAGCTGCTGTGAAGTTGTTTAGATTAAATAATGTAACCTAACCAACTTTTAAGTATTGAATATTAAAGTATAAGTATATTTAATCCTGAGAGAAAATGAACAATTAACACCAGTTTTTGAAAGAACCATGAAAGGAGAGAAGATGAGCTTGTGTACGAAATGCAAAGTGGAGTATCTTATGTAGAGATGAAAGCTCAAAAGTTCAAGGCAAATACATATGAATGGAGATGATTGGTAATATCTGGGACCTGTCACACAACAGAACACCATACAATGATGATACTGTGTATGTATGATGTAATGTGCCCGCTTTTAATATTTTCAAAGGATTTTAATACTTTGTTTCGACTGGTTTCACTGTTTAAATTACAAACCTGAATATAGTGCTAGAAGTTTCAGTTCCTCAGCCTGCGTAATGATGATGTAGGCCTAAATGTTTCTACCCTTTTCTTGTGCCTGCAAAGAAAAATAAATTAGGCCTACATCACCGGACACACAAAGTACTGACATATGAACATTAATCAATTATTTTGTTTAATCAGTCAACATTCTAGGAGACCAATATTAAAGGGTTTACAGATTATTGACCCGTCCACCAAAACACACACACACAGGTTCTGATATGTGTTACAATTGTGTCTTATTTTCAGCCAACCGTTCTTTTACAAGTGAAATCAGTACAATTATACCTCGTGAGTATAAGGTTAGTTTAATCTGTAACCTATGATATTAAAAATAATAATACACTGCACATGATTATTACACTTTATATGATATCAGCTTTTTGGCTTAATATCCACTTGTAAAAGAAAATATACAAAATGATTATTATTTTATAATTAACTTTGTTACAGCTGCTGTGAAGTTGTTTAGATTAAATAATGTAACCTAACCTACTTTTAAGTACTGAATACTTTTAATGTGTCATGTACTGTGTTCAATAAGGAAACAAAATACTTTTACAGAATACTTAAAATCCTTGAAAATGGTATTGGATTAAGCTTGAGCAATGAATAATTAAACTAAGCAAGTGATTTCAAAGTCAATATCATTATGAAAACGTATTCTAAATAGAACATACTTACCAAAATTTATAATACTTACCAAAATCATATTTGTTTTTAGTAAGAAGGGGGCTCATATTTGTTGATGGTTTCCAGCATTTTCTGGAACAAATCCTCATTTCTATTTCTTGTTTGCCACATGAACTCACTTAAATAGGAATCTAAGCGTTCCTTTCTCGTACCACATTCAATCATGTTTCACCGTTTACAGGACCGCCACATGCTTTCTACGCCTTGAGTATGAGCTCCAGTTTCAGGATCCACAAAGTTATAACTATGGTTTACAGTCAAATGACTGTACTGTTGTGGCAAATTAACAATTTGACGGTACGAACGCCACTCATCTGACATTATAGTAGACCCTGGTTCAATATTTGCAACTATGAGAGGTAGGAGGGTAGCGGCTGATCTATCTTCCACACTACACAGAAAGCATTCCTTTGTTTCTCGGCAGTATCCACCGAACACCCACTGTTGTGGATACACTCGGCCAACATTATTTTTCCTCTTGGCAAACACACTTTCGTCAATTTCAACTGTTAAATTCGGCCCTCCAATTTTCTTTGGGTTTCTCATGACGTCTACGGTACAGATATATCTTAAGTAAGCCGTCCAGTCTGTGTGTGTGTTGACGCCGATTTCCAGTTGTTTTTTACTGTTTTTCACACTACTTTGGCCTTCACACCACAAATAAATAAATTTTATTATTGTTCTCAGCGGTAATTTGGACCCCTCTAAAAATGTGCCCTTGCGAACTACTTTATACTCACGGCAAGTCCTCTTATTACAGCACCAACGCTGTTGCTGCCCAAGAGCTAATACCATGTCGTGTCCTTGTTCACATCGACGAGGATTGTGAATCAAACCTTTTTCTTGAAGAAAAGAAATTGCATCCTCTTCTGTACCAATAACACTCAACAGTTCATCGTAGCTAATCATTTTTTAATTAAATGAATGTCAAACTCACAACACAACACTGATTAAAAATGTAATGAAACAAGCGTCATACCTATTCGCGCGTCAGCCATCGTAACAACACAATTTTACCGCGTGCTGTAAAGTGTAATGTAAAATAAAAGACCACGTGGTGTCTTTGGCTATTCTAAGCAAAATTAAAGAGCTTTAGGAAAAAACTTTAAAACAAATTTAAAGACTCCCTGTATTAAGTCTTTTAAAGTCTACTAAAATAAACGTTTCTTTTTCATACATGTTATTTCAATTTATTTTCATAGCAATTAAAATTAAAAGTGCTAACTGAAGATAGCGACACACCATACATTTGTGGTTAGGTGGGGTAATTGTAAACGGAAAATGGATTGAAACATTTTGATTGATTAAAAATTGTGTATACATTTTAAAATTGAAATAACTGCAAATATTTCAACCTTTTGTTATTATGTTGCGTACAAAAAATTGTTTAAATATAAATAATAAATACAGCTCTAAAATTCAATTTACGGGTACCCCAATTTACAATTACCCTTGACATCTTAGAAGTAATTGTAAACAAGTGTTTTCTTTATCCTTTGAAACTAAAAAACTGACACTCCTCTTGAAATTGAAAAAAGATTTTAGGGTACCCAGATTTTAATGTACTTGTTTGGTTATACGTTAGATTGTACTAGGTTATAAATTGGAAGTAAATTCCGGTACTTCGAATAAATACAACCTTTATAATTCTACACACGGATATTTTTATTATTTGCATCAAATAGTATTATTGTTTAATACACGTTCAATGAGGCCAGTCCAGTTTTTTAAGGCTAGGAGAAACCTTGAAATGTTTGGAGCATCAGTAGGTCATCATGATGGATCTAATAATCAAACTTCAGTTTCTGTGAAAAGCTGGCAGATTTGAGTAGCCACTTGATAAAGGATGGTATTGTAAAAGCAACAATTCTTTCAGAATTATTTTATAACCCTGTCAGTCTGCAAATAACTATCACTCCTTTAGATCATCAGCAGATTTAAACTTTTCTTATTTGTGCTAGGAATGTATCATGTAAAACTGCTGGAAGCATGGTATACAAAGTTTCTATTATCCTTTTCAAGGTTGATGACCAAAACAAAAAGTACTACTTATAATTCATCATTGTAGCAGTTACACAGCAGTATACTAAACATCTCTTGGTTAATACCTGTACTCTGGTCAGGTAGGACACAATGAATCATTCAAAACAAGTACAATTCAGTGTCAATGTCTAGTGTTTATGTGTCACTGCTACCCATAGTGAATCATTTGTATTGTACATAACAAATAGTATTCTGACTGTACACGTTTTTCATCTGACAAGAATTTTATACTTAGGCAAACTCATTTAATGGTGTAACCTTCTGTAATATGTGCCAAACAAGTATTCATAAAATTAATATTTGTGTCAAATTGTGTTTTATTTATTTCAAACAAAATCTGTTTTGTGGACATAACTTTATGTCCAATACAATTATTATGTTATTTCTTTTTAGTATCCCTTATAGATTTGCGTGATCAAAACTTTTAATACTAAAACTTTTTTTCAGCTGATAACCATGCTTTGTTGAGATTATTAAAGAAACGTTTTGCTCATTCAGTGATGTGGCATCTTCAGTGATAAAGTTGAGTCTCATCGTGGTAAAACTACTGAAGACTTCATAGAATTGGAAAATTAATGAGAATAATATTCTTACAACCAGTGACAAGAATTATGAACTTAAAACAGTGGAATGAATTACTGAATACCAGATACTCTCAATTGCTAAAACAAACACACTTATATTACAACAGTTCTCTTTATATAATTATCCAGGACACACTGTATAGCCTACAAACAGTAATAAAAAAATCGCAATAGTTTACAACACAAGTAAACAATTGATCATTTGTCACTTTTATTAAAAACTGCTGTCTAATATCATCCTATCTGAATGCACAACCTACTACACCAACTTTCTAAAACTCAGCTGGTGGCAACATCCTAATTATCAGGCTAATGTGATAAAGTTCCAGATGAATGCCAAGAGTGTGGCTCTAGAATATTCTGCAGTGCTGCTGATTAACAGTATGTGATCAGCATCACATAGAGTACTACACATTTAAGCTATCTAATTGACTTGGTATTAGAATATTAGTAAAATGTGCTTGTTAACCAAATAGTGTGTTGTTACTCCTGAAAATCCCATTTCACTAAGAGCATTTTAGAAGTCTGGGTTATCTTTTATGTTTCACTCCACAAACATGCCTTTAGTTCAGCATTTCTTAACCTATTGGGCATGAGCCACTGCAGGGTCCCGAGAGGGCATTTGGTGGGTTGCAAAGTCAGGTTCGGAAATGTATTTACTGTGTCTTAAAAAGCTACTACATGTAAATAACTAAGATATATCATTTTAACAATTTAAATTCAACCTGTTTTGTACATAGTCTAAACTGTACATTTTTGTTATTCATGCTCTACCATTGTTTTTTACCAGCTCTGATGTTTAACTCTCTATAACCAGATTGAAAGTTGCTTCCCAGAGGGATACAGTGAATTCAATTGGATTCAAGACCCATTCTTGTATTTTGAAAGTTCTAACATGTTGCCAGTAAAACTAAATGAGCAATTGTGTGATATCATCTGTGATGCTGGGATTAAAACTAAATTTTTAGTAAATTATTTTGTATAGTTAGTGATAACATGAGACATGTCATGGACAACAAAATCCATAAACTTTTAGATTCTGACTTAACAAAGTTCTGGATATCTTTAAGAGATGAATATCCTGAACTTTCGGAGTTGCTCATCCCATTCACCACCTCATTCTTGAGTGAAATGGGATTTTCATCTCAAGTGAAAAGCAAGCACACAAATAGACTTGACGCACACTCAGATTTATGACTTAATTTAACCACTCTTGAATCCAACATACCCCAGCTTTTGCAGATAAAGCAGCTCCAACTGTCACACTAGTAACTAATGATTAGTTAGGCAAGTAAAAACTCTTTTGTTTTTAACTTCAGCATGTGTTTATTAGAGCAAATTAGTCTTTTGAATTACATATTTGCTTTTTGGTTTTCTATAATTAAGTGTATATATAATTTGTTTAAGCATAAAAGAAGGCTTAAAGTTCTCAGTGTTACCAAAAAAATGATTATAAAGTGGGTGCACAAGTAGTTCTGCCATGCACACCCCTACAAGTCTAATTAATTTTAAAAATCTAAAAGGTTAAGTTAGATAATTAAACGTAGACACAACCTCCCAAAATCGTCTCTGTACCGTAATTATGTGCGATAAATGGAAACTAATTTCTGTACGTCCAATAAATACACCCTTTTAATAAAATATGTACCAATAAACTCCAATAAAATATTGTATGTACGAATAACGTAGCCCACTAGGTTATCCGTTCTAAATTGGAAGTACCGATAGGTTTTTAATTCGAATAAATACAGCCTTTAATGTATATACAGCCTTTTATCCATACAATAAATACAGCCTTTGAATGTACACTAACAAAGGAAATTTTTGTTAAATCTAATTAATTTTAAAAATCTAAAAGGTTAAGTTGCATTGTTAAACGTAGACACAACCTCCAAAAATCGTCTGTGTACCGTAATTATGTGCGATAAATGGAAAATAATTTCTGTACTTCCAATAAATACACCCTTTTAATAAAATATGTGCCAATAAACCCCAATAAAATATGCAAATAGGTTATAGGTCTACGTTCTAAATTGGAACTAGGTTTTAATTCCGGTACTTCGAATAAATACAGCCTTTAATGTTATGTACAGCAGCCTTGTATGCATACAATAATTTAATGTACACTAACAAAGGAAATTTTTGTTAAATCTAATTAATTTTAAAAATCTAAAAGGTTAAGTTGCATTGTTAAACGTAGACACAACCTCCAAAAATCGTCTGTGTACCGTAATTATGTGCGATAAATGGAAAATTATTTCTGTACTTCCAGTAAATACACCCTTTTATTGTACACTAACAAAGTAAATTTTATTTAAGTTACATTGTCTACATAACCTCCATAAACTGGCATTAGTTACTTGTGAAGAAAACAGTTCTAGTACACATCGAACACGGAAAAAATACAAACGTGGAGACGGAAGTTGCTTTGGCCGCAGGAAACAGTGAAAGACCCCCTTTTTTACCTCCTCTTAGCACTGATCTCTTGTTGGCCTTTCTTATAATATCAAAGTAATATAATTATTGTGATGTATGATATATTATCATCTTTCTAACTATTGACTATAAACCAACATTAATAGATATTTTAAATCCACTTCACCCACTACTTATAAAAAAAGAACATTTCGCTGCAATGAAACGTCGGGACATAAGGACAATAATTTACCAGAGATCGCTAGTTGCTAGACACTCGCTAACTAACCTCTATGGTTAAATTTTAGTTAAATCAAATGAGACCAAGTTCTAGATGCCTTTGTATTGTTAGCGGGATTTTTAATGATTTTTGTAGAGGTTAGTACTGATCATTTTCTGTACTCTTTATAGTGTCTTTATTGCTTTGTGCGTGAGTGGAATATAGTATGTGTAAAACAATTATATACGTTAAAATTAAGTTCTCATCGAAAGATCTGTATTGAATCTGGTTAAACTTAAGAGTAAACCTTACTTTCTAACCTCATCAAAAGAATAGATATTCTAATATTATATTATATTATCAGAAAGAATGGAAAATCCACATTATATATTTTGTAAACACCTTTCTATATCAGGTTTCATTAATAATAATACGATTGTATATTCCATTAATAGGTGATTCTTAGGTATCATGTAAACAGAATGGCAACACTGGTCTACAAAAAAAATTTTTTTTTTTGTCATAAAGACTTTATTGGCTGATCTATATAGTATTTTTGCGCTGAATTCGAAAATGCCAACTAATTTTCTCTATCACGTAAGGGTTTCGTGTGACAGCTAGGTAAATATTTTACATTAATAACATTTACAGTAAAGAAATTAATCAATGTTCAACGTACCTAAAAGGTGTTAGTTGAAGATTTCCCGGAGTACTTTGCTTCAGGAACATCCCTTTTGAGAGTCCAGCAGTAATCTGCTAACATATTTGAGCTCCACTTCCCTTGATATCTTTTTTCCATGCTTGAAATGTCTTGATGAAAGCGTTCATGTTCATCGCTTACGGCTCCCAGGTTTTCCGGAAAGAAATCCAAGTGAGAGTGAAGAAAGTGGATCTTGAGAGACATATTGCAGCCTAAATGTTCATATGCTTTCAGCAGCTGATTTACTAGATCCCTGTAGTTGTCAGACTTGTTGTTGCCTAAAAATTGTGTCACTACATTCTTGAAAGAAATCCATGCACATTTTTCTAAGTCATTCAACCGTCCTTCAAAATTTTCATCTTTTATTAGTTCTCTTATTTCTGGTCCTACGAAAATTCCTTCTTTAATTTTTGCATCACTAATTCTGGGGAACTTTTCCTTCAAATATATAAAACCTCTTCCATTTCTGTCCATTGCCTTCACGAAATTTTTCATCAAACCTAATTTGATATGAAGAGGTGGAAGATAGATCTTTTTCGGATCAACTAAATGAGCATTCATAACATTTTTTTCATCAGGTGTGAGAGATTTACGTGAAGGCCATATCTTCTTTTTGAAATGACTTTTGCGATCTCTGCTGTCCAACTCACATAAAAAGCAGCAAAATGTTGTGTATCCAGTCTGTAAACTTAGCAGCATAGCGATCACCTTAAGGTCTCCACATATGTTCCAATTGAATTTTTCATACATTATCTTGTCTAGAATAATCTTCATATTTTCATAAGTTTCTTTCATATTAATAGTATGTGATAGTGGAACTGATGGAAATTTGTTTCCGTTGTGAAGAAGCTAGCTCTAGACTTTTAGGCTAGCTTTAGACGAATCAATAAACAAACGCCATTCTTCTGGGTTATGAGAATGTCCTAGAGTATTCATCACTGATAAAATATCATTACAGTACACAAAATCCCCTTCTTGAGAAAAAAGGTTCTTGAAATCCTCTTGACGATTTCGAAAGTAGCATACCTTGGTTCCGCGATCAAGAAGGTTCCACCCTTTTTGATTTCAAAACACACACACAAAGCTCAAAACAAATTCAATCTACCTGGTGTTTACGAACTAAATTGCTCAGATTGCAACAAATTATACATAGGCCAGACAGGACGTAGCTTCAAACAAAGATACATTGAACACACAAAGGCACTGCGGAATCCACCTTTGCAAACCACCTCATTGAAGCAAACCACACATACAAAAACATTGACAATAACATGAACATTCTACACGTACACACAAAAGGCCGAAAACTAGACACTCTAGAACAATTGGAAATATACAAACACACAAAAACAAATAAAAACAACATCCTAAATGAACAGACGCAATTCAAATCACACGCATTATTTGAACATATCCATACCCCACACACACAACATCGATCTTTCGAAAATCAATTTCGTCGCCAACAACAAGACGGACAGTGCTACCAGCGGCAACCTCTGAAGAAGCTTTTTAAAAGTGAAAACTGGTTCAGGTTATAAGGTAAAACTTTTACGTTTTTACCCATAAAAAGTTTTGTGTTCCGAGTCGTAGTGAAATAATTATATTTAGTTAAGTAATGGACACGTCATGGACAACAAAATCCAAGAATTTAATATATCTTTTAAGAAACAGGCTGACACTGATTACTTTGGGAAAATGGAAGGAGTATTATAAAAATCCCTATTACAGGAGACAAGAATAATTTATAGCGACACAAAATTGGAATACACATGACAAAAATAAAGAACATAATATTTGAAGATGTGGTAATATAATTAAAAACAAAAAATAAATGGCAAAGATCGTGGACCTGGAAGAATACCAATACAACTAATTGACATAACTACTGCTTACTAATAAAGAATGCCTCAGGAGATGTACCTAAAATACTTGCACGAATTTTCACAAAGTGCTTTAAGGATGGAAGTCCTGTATAAATGAAAACAAGACAATTTCACATATCTGTATAAAAAGGGTTGTTGGCAAAAAATGTGAGAATTATCATGGCTTAGTGTGATGAGTTCTATTAGATGATTATGACTTGTAATATGGAAGATTCATAGAAAATTGAATAAATGCTGCCTAGGAACAAAGTTGTTTGTGTGCAGGAAGGTCTTGTGTTGACAATGTATTTTGCATGAAACAGATTTATGAGAAGGCTATCAGCCATGGAATGGTTGTGTACCTAATGTAAAATTTATTTCTGGAAAGTGTTTGATAGCGTTACCAAAGCTACCATAGTTTGTTTCCGTTACCAAAGCCCTGGCCAGTCATGCACTGAGCTGCCTATGTTACAGCAGTATGTAATTAGTAGTATGTAGTTAGTTGTTTAATCTATGTATGCACTGTAGCAATAAGTAAATAATAATTTGTTTATTTTTTTTTAAATTACATACAATTTTACGTGTTATATTATATTTGGTACCTATACGAGGACCAGTTCTCATGTTAAGGTAAGTCTAAAACATGAAGGATCTATATTTATGATACATTATTATGTATTACTTTATAAGCCATATATGTTCAACCTCCCAGTGAACACCAAATTTTATGGATTCTCATCATTGTCTGTAGTAAGCTGCATGTAGTCTGACAGAAGCAACTGAGGGTTGTTTTATGTCAAATAATATCCTTAAAAATCATGTTATTTTATGTAGTAACATTTGTTGTGAAATGTTGTAGAACTCACAGAAAGCCGTACTGGTATCCAACTAACAGCCAGGTGTTAGATGAAAACTAATTCAGAGGGTAAGTATTTATATATCTATAAAATATGCAGAAGAAATAATGTATAGAAAATGTATAAAGATTATGCAAAAACACTATAACACATGTATGTATAAAGATTTGTATATCTTCTTCTGTGGCATCTCACTGTTCGGAGTTGAACCTTAGCCTCCATTTTCTTGGCAATCGATGTCCATCGTTTTATTTTACGTAAAGTATCAGCATCCCTTGCAACTGCATCAATCCAGCGATGCTTGGGTCTTCCGACAGGCCTTCTAACCTTGATTTGACTAAACAGTACCTTCCTAGGTATTTGGTTGCCTTCCATCCTAATGATGTGTCCTACCCATTGCAATCTATGCAGTCGGATGGTGGTGGCTAGATCATTGTCTTTATATAGCTTGTATAGTTCCTCATTGTGACACATTCTCCATATCCCATTGACTTGGATTGGTCCATATAGTCTCCTCAAAATTCTCCTTTCAAAGGTACTGACTGTGTTAGCGGCTTGTTTGTTCAGAGTCCAAGTCTCGCTGCCATATGTTATCACCGGTCTAATCATAACTTTATATAATATGACCTTGGACTAACGGTGGATATTCCTTGTCTTGAATATAGTTGTCAATATCCTTTTCCTTATTTAATTTATCTCTTCATTATCTTCTGCCATCCAACTTCCCAAATACAGTAGAACTTGGCTAATTCGAAGCTGAAGGGACCAGTAAAAAATTCGAATTATCCAAAAATTCGAATTAGGAAAACTTTTAATAACGGTAGAAAAATCAAATCAAAAACCGAAATTCAGTAAAGCAATATGTTATTTTAATAAACAACTTCCTTATACATATGTATTACAAACGTATTAACATGTTTCAGTACAAAATATAGCATTTACAGTTTTTTAAAAAAGCTAGAAACTTTTGATTGCATTTTGCAGTTAATACACTGAGTTGTAGTAAACTCTTCAAGTTTATTAAGTGCTTGGAAAATAGCGTCACTTACGTTCTGCTGTCCTTCAACAAACCGTCTCAAGTCTTGAATGTAATTTGATGCCTGTGAAGCCGTTGGAATCGGTATCTCTGGAAGTTCTAGCTGGTCCCCTTCTTCATCTGAAGATGTACCATCATTTCTTTTGTTCATAACATCAGCCACGATCTCCGCATCTGTCTGTTCACCGCACACCGCCAAGTCTTCATCCATGTTTACAAACTCTTCGTAACGAATGCCTGCGTCATGTCCAACATCTTCCCAGTTATCCATAGTGGGTACAACTTCTCTAGCAGCTTTATTCTCCTCTTCACCTTCAATGTGGCAGAAACCACCTTTACGAAAACAATTAGCAATTGTTTTTTGCGTAACTTGGTCCAAGCACTGTTGCACATGCGGGCAGCTTGAAGGATGTTAATCTTGATATTTTCGTGCTCATCTAAATAAGCACCTGACAGAATGTTTTGGACCACAAGCCGTCTGTAAAAATGCTTAAAATTTTTTATTATACCTTGGTCCATAGGTTGAACTACTGAAGTCATGTTTGGAGGGAAAAACACAACCTTTACATTTTCCATCACAGGAATAGTGTTGTGCGCTGTACAGTTGTCAATAAACAAGACGATTCTTCTGTTTTGATTCCGAAATTTCCTGTTGATTTTCAAAAGCCATCTTTCGAAAATTTCACCTGTCATCCAGGCTTTATTGTTTGATTCATATTCAACTGGTTTCGTTTTTACATTTTTGAAACAACGTGGGTTGGCTGACTTCCCTATCATTAGCAAAGGCAGTTTTTCCAAACCATCCATGTTTGCTCCGATTAAAAGTGTTATGCGCTCCTTGCTGTGTTTGCCGCCACTACAACTTTCTCCTTTAAAAGGAAGTGTTTTGTCGAGGGTGCATTTGAAGAATAAGCCCGTCTCGTCTACGTTAAAAATGTCTTTAGCGTCTCTATCAGAAATCATTTGCAACAAATCGTCTTTCCATGAATTTGCAGCTTCAACGTCAACAGATCCACTTTCCCCACAAACAGTTTTGAAAGACATGCCATTCCTTTCTTTAAAACCATCGAGCCAACCAGTGCTGGCCTTAAAATCATTTTTCCCTAAGCTAGATGCGAATTCCTCAGCTTTGGCTCTGACAAGGGGCCCACTGACTGGAATTTTTTTGTCCCTTGCTTGCTTAAACCACTTCACTACACATTCATCCACGTCAGGATTTTCTGGTCCTCGCGCTCTTTTCCTATCTTTGTCGCTGGCTTTACACACACTATTCAAAATCTTCTCTTTATTTTTTAGATACGTTGACAGCGTATTTGGCGGTATCCCGAATTCCTTGGCAATTTCAGATTTCTTTTTTTGTCCCTTTTCCACTTCCCGTATAACGGCAACTTTTTCGGCAAATGTCAATGATTTGTATTGGGTCCGTGTTGGTTTTGAAAGGGCCATGATGAACACACAACACAATAAACCTGCACAATAAGTGTCACTAAAACACACCAGTCTGTATATACAGTACTGTATAAAGAAAGGAACGGTCTCTCACTACAGGACACAGCTCGCACAGTAGAAACTCAAAAAGACTTAACACTTCCACGAATGCAGACAGACTGAACTGAAAGCAACAGTGAGGGTGGCTGACTGACAAGGCGTGGAACAAGGGACAATGGCGGATGGTACCGTTACACGAGCCAGTCATGTGTCATCGCCAGATACTGACGGCAATTCTACGAATTTGACACAAAAGACAAGCGTCTGTTCACAAAGGGCGATGCCTGCTTGTCTGTTTCCAGTCGTGTCTATTGTTACGTGGTCTAGCCCATACAGCAGGCGATTTTTTGTAGTTAGAGCAAAATTTTTATTTCGAATTAACCAAAAAAAGTTCGAATTACAGACGATGTTTTTGCATGGTTTTACATAGGATATTCAAGGGACCACGGTAAAAGTTCGAATTATCCACGAATTCGAATTATGCACGTTCGAATTAGCCAAGTTCTACTGTATTTAAATCAATTAGGCCTAACTATTTTCAGGTTTAGTGGTTCGATTTCGAACTGTTCTGGTTTCCTGGTTTTCCTTTGAGTGGTGATCATAACCTTCATTGTATCTGTATTCATCTGTATCTGTAAAGATTTGTATGTACTCAACAAAACTATCTGTGTGTGTGTGTGTGTGTGTGTGTGTGTGTGTGTGTGTGTGTGTGTGTGTGTGTGTGTGTGTTTACAGCCATTAAGAGAAGTTTAATATTATAAGTAATTTATAAAAAAAAAAAATGTTACTTTATTGAGTTTTACCCTATAATTCACCCATAATAAAATGTCAGAAGTACGGTATGTGTAATTCAGTTTTTCATATGATTCTTTTCTTAGAATTGATAACCCCCTAAATTTTATAGGTTTGGTTTCCGTTAAAAACATATTTATTACAGTAATACGTATATAAAGACATTATTATCTTGCATGGACGTAGCCAGGATTTTGGATGGGGGGGGGGCAGAGGACTAAAGGGTTACCTAAAAATCGCCGGGGGGGGGGGGGGGGGATAAGCAAATTGTTTCATCTCGGTATGTTATTAAGCCTCGTCAGTATAACTATGGCATACCTATTATAGGAATCTAAGCTAAAAAGAAATTTTTAAAATTAATCCAAAAGGGAATTTAAAAAAGTTTTACTCTATTGATCCAAAGCAGTGATTGTCGGATCTATTTAAAAGACTTTTATGTTACTTTATTTGTGAGTTACCTCTCACATAAAATTTTTGTTTATTAGCTACTTTTTAGTAACACGCACCGTTATCGAGTTAAAAATTAAATTTTTCCTTTATTTAAAAACTTTAGGAATTTTTTCTCTGGGGTGAAGAATACTACGAAGAAATGTTTTAGATTTAACCATAGTAGTGTACACTTAGTTTTGATATATTTTACTTTCGTGGCTGTACTAGGCACTGTTATATTCTTGGGCGATTACTTCTATTTGGTTGTTAAGAGGGTACCCTAGATTGTCAATATATACCGCAAGAAGTTCAAAAATATTTTAATTCAAGGGATATTACTTGATCCAAGAAAAGATGTTCTGGGGTGTCTGAGACCCCAAGATGCTTTAAGGGTTAAATAATCACCAAAAGTCACAAATAATAATGTGATTTTAATTAAAACGTGGCAACAATGAAAAAACAGAATTACGTACAAATACCATGATGAATGAAAAAATTAAAGTTTTATAGTATGATATAAAATTAGTATAGTACAGTATAATTTTATACAATTATATATTTTTAAAACAATATTAGTTTTTCATATGCAAACTAGCAAAGGATATATTATCACAAAGTATTAAACTAAAACATGTTACTAAAATAAGTTAAACTAAAATAAAAACTAAATCAAAAAACTAAAAAATGTTAAACTAAAATAAGTTTTCTTGGATTTTCAGAAAACCTTTTCAGCACTTCCTTCTCCAATTGCTCCTTTTTTTCTAAAGCAGTTTTTCTGTGGACACTCATTAAGCATAGTCCATTGAGACACTCCCCTGTCATCGTCGACCTAAGCTCTCCGCAACGTACTAAACGACCGCTCTACAGTACAAGTGGTGCAAGGCAGAGTAATAGAGATAAGCAGCGCTTTTTTTGTGGCCGGGTAAAAGATTTCAGCCTCTTTTACTAGATCTGCTATTGTCAGTTTTTTTAGCTGCTCTTTATTGAGTTTCTTCTTCTCCCACATAGTGTACCATAATTAAACTTTGGAGACAACAGCTTTTAAGTTATAAAAATCTGAGAACTCCTTGACTTTTATTTTAAAGTCTTTCATGGTTATCTCGAGCATAATTAACGGATGTAGAGACAAAATTGAAAAGGCAGGTGAGTGTTCATCTGAAAAACGTGCCTCCAGTGAAGAAACTAATGAATCCAAGTAAGGAATTACCAAGGATCTGTTCCAGTACTCTAAAGGACTGGAAGCTGGAGGATTGGACCAATGTTTTTGTTTTTTGATAGATCTTGGGACTGTCAATTCCACTCTAACATCTTTGGTAATCTCGTCGACACCATTTACAAGCTCTGTAGTAACTTTCTCTGCATCACTACGATGAGTTGTTATCACTCCAAGGATCCATTTGATGTGTTTAGAGCATTGGACCAGGTCCAGGGTTTTAAATTGAATAGCATTTACAACAGGTTCCAATAAGGCAGAATATTTGGCTATCAGAGCAACAGCAACAATAAATTCAGGTTTTGTGGCTGCAGAATGGAATTGAAATGTCTGATTCCTCGTGCTCGAATTTCCTTCTTCCAGTGATAATCTCTTCAACCCTTCAACAATTTTTATGAAATGCTTGTTAAAAACTGAAATACTCTTGTATTTTTGGGACCATTGCGACTCACAGAGCATTGGAATGTTCGGGGCGTAGCGTCTTCTCAACACTGACTCTCTGAAGAACCTTATAATGTCTTTGATAGTGGCGATGGTGTTGCGTATTTGTGGAACACTATTCAAGTCATTTACAACAAGATTTAATTTGTGTGATGCACAATGAAAGAAGATAGCTTTCTCATACTTATTTCTTATAATTGATTGTACACCTCCATACTTGCCAGCCATAGCTGAACATCCATCATAACCCTGACCTACACGTTTCTTCGGGTCAAGTCCTTCTTTTTCCAGAAACTTGTCTATCGCTGTTGCAATCGTGGTGGCATTGAGGGCAGGAAGGTCCACAAAACCCACAAACTCTTCCCGAACTTGCATTTCTTTTTCATCAAAGAAGCGCAAACCGATAGATAGCTGCTCTTTCCCTGATATATCAGCAGTCTCATCTGCCAGCACGCCAAAGGCAAATGCCTTCTTTGCTTGTTCTATAATGTCATCTTTGATAACAGCTCCGCAGAGATTAATAATTTCATTCTGGATCTGAGGGGACGTATATGTTGCATTTTTTCTCATATTAAGGATATCACAGTGACGTTTTAGTTCTTGGTCACCAGCATCGATTCGGAAGTGGATCAGGTCTTGAAATACACCTTCATGCTGCTCATTTCCCCTCAGAGGCAAATCATGGGTACCACAAAATATGATTGTAGAAATTATCGATGCTAAGATTTTTTTGTTTTCTTCTGTTAGTATCTTGTGGCCCGATATCACCTGAACGTCGACAGGAATTTTGTCCATAAAGGTTTTGGCTGCACTGACTGCAGCTTTGTGCCAGCGGGTGGAAGCATGACTTTTGCAATTTTCATGTAAATGTTTGTAACGTATAAAAGGAGTTACAATGAACGATCCTAAAACACCCTTCACTGTACCAGGAAGGGGTGGGAACAGCACACAGAATTTGCAGAGTGTGCCTTTCGACCCCTTCGAATATGCTAACCAAGGGGAGTAAGTTTGAAGCCAACCGTGATCAAACTTCCTGCTTGAGAGGCCGACATCTTTAGCAAAGTCATTAGTAGTGGGTGGAACCCAACAGTTCCTTTTTTTTTTGGTGCTGTCATCTGAGACGTCCGTCCGATCCACCGACCCAAATCATTCTCACACTCACAGCAGTCTTCAACATCAGGTTTAGGTGACTCGCTGAGTGTTGGAATGGAAGAAGGCCGTGGTTGAAGCTCAACAGGGCAAGGTGCTGGTGAGGTTTTAACTTTCTTCTCGCTTTCACGTTTATCGCTGTCATCTAAAACCCTTTTTTTGCTCCCTAAAATAAAGAAGAGAATTCCCAAATAAAGAAGATTATGCAGGAAAAATTAAACAAATTTATTTTTACATTACCGCATACAGGAAGGTGTGTCCAAATTTCTTTTAGTTTGTTACTTTTCTTTTAATTTTTTATTAAATGAAATAACTTTACATTTTTCTATATAAATATAATTTTTCACCGTTTAGACATTTCATCAAGAAGTCGCTAGGGCGGCGCTGCTGATGCCGAAACAAGGCGAATATAATTGAGCCGGTGAGAATGAAAGTGGCGTAAGTCACTTTATGGCTAATTGGAGAAATTTAATGTTTTGTTAAAATTGTTATTGAAAAATCAAATAAAAAGATACTGTAATACTAAAAACTGATCATTGTCTACATGTAAGTGATTAATCTGATTTATAAATATGTATTCTGCATATTTTTATATACTTTATATATTAAAATTTTATGACTTATGCCACTTTCATTCTCACCGGCTCAATTAACATAGCAGTTTTGAATATGGCAGAAACCAATCAGCAAGTAGGGATGGGTATCGATCGCCAACTTATTAATATTTGATATCGATAAAATATCAAGTCATTAACATCAATATATAAATATTATTGAAGGAAAACCATCGATATATCGGTCATGATTTAAGTTCAAGTTGGAAGTACAGAGATTTATAATTTCCCCCAAGTGAGTCTGTTCCGTCTTTGATTCTGTTTATCTTTTATGTGACTTGGATTGAAATAATGTAAAAAACAAACATCACTTAGACCAGTTGTTATTATAAATAGTAAATATCGATACTTGGACACTCATTTAAATGGATGTTGAATAGATGAGTGGTTCCTAAACTGTGTTCCGCGAAAAAACTCAAAAAAGCTAATTTGAAACTGATTTTAAAATAAAACTACATGAAGTCAACTATTATCGTATTTAGCTGTCGAGGACATAAAGCTCGATTTCAAAGCTAAGAGTATTTTAAATAATTAAAAAAATGAAATAATTTCATGCATCACATTTAGCGTGCCGGTAAATTAAATATTGTCTTGTATCAAAATAAATGCTTGTGGTTAGGCTTACATATAAAAATCTCTTTAAAAACGTTTTCTCTTTATTTTAAGTCCTACTAAGACTACGTTATGAAAAACACTCATTCAATAAAACTAGATGAAGGAAGGTGGAACGTTGTGGTCCACAATGCTTAGTAAAAATCAGGAATAGAGTTAAGGCATGACGTTGTTGATTAGGTTTGACGTCATTGATAATGTTCCATCAATTTGTTCGTCAATAGTCGGTACTTCATAGTCCATACAGCATTCACTTGGGGTCCCACCAGAGCGGCAGAGCACTTTCCACAGAATATATAAAATAGTAAGTTTATGGTACTTTATTATTTTTGGAGTGCCGATATCTGAGACAAAATATCGATAATCGAAGGGACAATATCGATATTTTGATATATCAATATATCGATACCCATCCCTATCAGCAATCTTAAGGTATCAGCACTACTATCCCTAGACTAGACTTATACTCTCATGCTTACTCTGCTACAACCCTGATCACAAGCATTGTGAAAAAATTATATCCGCCATATTTTTTCAAAAATTTTACAACCCTGGTTATTACGCCAAGTAAGTGAATATTCGCAAAGTGGAACGAGACGAAATGGCCGATCAAAATGTAATTTTTTTTTAATTTTTTTTATATCTTGTTATTGCGAGAGGTATTTTGAAATCATAAAATACACAACTGCTTGTAATTAGTGTATCCGAAATTTTAGTTTTGGAAATTGGAAGCGTCCGAATAATCGAAACTTAACCTAACTTTCTTCACTCAGGGAGAGTTCTGTAGTCTTGACTTTTTTGAGACAAACAAAATAACGTAACCACTATAGGTATAATTATAAATACTATTACGTGACCAATATATTTTAATACTATTCAACGTTGTAGAAATATCCTGAAATTTTAGAAATCGACATAAAAAATTAATGGCTAATTTACCTTTAAAAAACTTTCGTATATCCATTTTACTACTAACTATTGATGTGTCCTGTAGGTACTGTGGATGAAGTGAGGTCTCTGATGAGGTTAGACTATATTTAAATAAAGACGGAAACTAAAAAGAAGCTTGCAAAGCCGAGTTGAGCTATAACGCGACTGGTCTGTTCACCAGGAAAATGGCGGATGCTTTAAAACTAGGGACTTACAAAAGCGGGAAGTTCAAAACTGTAAATTAACTATATATGTTTCTTTAATTCTTTAAAGTAAAGTAAGGATAACTGTCCATCACTGCTCCTGTTCTAGCACTCCTCGCATGTGTTTTTTATCTACTTTTATTTTATATTTTTTACTTTGTAACTTGATCTAGGGGGGCAGCTGCCCCCCTGCCTCTTGGCTACGCCCCTGTTATCTTGTGAATCTGAGTTACCGAGCTGTTTTGAGAAACTTACAACTACTGACTGACCCGTTTACGTACTCATTACACAACATATAGAGCTAGCTTTTAAAATTGAATAAATTAATTATTGTTGTTTTGTATAAAGCCAATGTTTATATGCTGTGTGTAGGAGCCAAACAAAAGAAAGACTCAACTTATAATCCAAGCTTTCTCTATCGTACATAATTTGTTTCTCAAATTTTAGCACATAAATCACTTTTTGCTTAATTGTAGTTTTTCTAACAAAATGCAGGTTTTAAATTGTAGCTGAAATTGTTTTCATACTGATATAGTGTAATATTATGCAAGGGATACGGGGTCTCGTATTCGGATTTATTAAGCCCCAAGTTGCGATGCCATTTTGTAATATAATTCAATGAGTGTGGAAGTTTATTTAATTGTATTAATTAATTTCAGTTATTTACTTATATTGGTTTAAGTTTGGTTTCGATGCGATTGTAATATTATGAAGCCGTCGGTTCAATAGATTTCCTAATTAAAGATAATATTTTTTACTGTTTACTGGTTATCGTGGTTCATAGTTTAATGAGACGTTGACTTTTTATTCACTTGTAGAAACGATTCAGCTAAGTGGATTCTCACTGAAAGCATGGTTAGTTTGTGATGAAAGTACTTACTTGGTGTGATTCCCTGGATCTCATGTAGAGTATATAAGCTTAGCTAAACACAAGATTAATTTTAAAATTCTCTTGTTGGCGCTAGAAGTGGTGCCAACAGTCGCACGCGGTCCACAGAGCCTGTAAATGTATAGTCTAGTGAAATAATAGTCTCAGCTCTAATCTTTAGTGGAAATATAATTTATTTCTTACTAATACTCATTAATTTGGTTCTTTAAACAATTACAACAAGAATGTTGAACTTCATAATAGTAATTACATTTATAAAATTTCTCTTTGAATCTCAGGGTGGTCAATCTGATTTCGTGGCCACAACATACCACTTTGTATTAGGTTAAATTATTTAAAATAAACATGAGTTCTTTGAGTCTGCAAGATACTAAACTAGAAGATTGCACTACTATAATAATAGATTAGTAGGAGAGTGATTACATTGTAATGGGACAGAATGGGGTATTTTGTTTTATTAAATTTATTTCATGGTCAATTGTAACTCCCATACATAAAACAGTTTCAGTCTGACAAAGAAAGCAATGATATAGCCTTGAGAGCGAGGTGTGGCGATACAACGCCATATGGTTCTGAGAAATCAAGCTTTGTGTTACGCACTCACATGCGCGACATGAGCACGCGCGCGTAAGGGACACCGACAAGATGTCTAGTTTATAAAATTTCTTTCACCACATGTTAGTGAAGAATTTCACCAAATGGTGAGCCACGGCCTATTGTATTACCATAGAACAGCGTCGACGATCGAAAAGAACCAATGAGCTGTCTGGACATCATTGTATTCCCGCTGACATCATGTAGGTGGTGCAAACGGAAATGCTCGCCAGCCTTTAGGTAAGCATGCCAGTCATCGATACAGTTCCGCCTGGACAGGTGCGTATCAAGACTCCGCGAGTCGAAAACTTTTTCAGAATTTAAAGAAAATGTATAGGAAGTGACAAACAGACATAAACAGTGACACAGTATCTCAAAATCAAGTAAGTGTAGTGAAGAAAGCAAAATTGACAATGTTGTGAATTAATTGAATATTTGGACATGTACGCAGGGCTGCACGTGGCCGGAAGGACGCCGTGAGTTAGTAACCGACTACCCAGTTCATAATATCAATAATTTCATTTTAAAGAGCTCTAAATAAAAATAAATGGGTATTTAAATTGTATGACAGGGAGAGAGTGAGCAATCTGGGTCGTTTTATTATTATTATTATGATCATAATTTAAGATGATTAGCAATAAGTAACTCAAGTTTTTATTTCATGTATAATAGATAAATAACAGTGTTTTCTGAGAAGAAGTAACGTAAAGTCAAATGTTTGAATGAATGTAAAATAAATAATAGTTTTTTGAAGACAGTGAGCAATACATAAATTAAAGTTATTATCCAGCAGTTATTAGCGATTTAATGTAAAAGAAATTGTTGATGTGGGAGTTTTGATATCATTTGACGATAAAATAAGATAACAATAAAATGTGTTAATTAGGCATATAAATATGTGTTTGTTATTGCACCACCTGTTGTTTTTTCTCTGCCAAAGTACATCAGACGACACCCTGGTAGATTATCAATAAAGGTAAGTGGGACAAATTGAAATATTCCAATTATTAATTAACTCGTTATACTTCAAATGGTGCCCTAAACAGGGACAAAATTCAATATTTTAATAACTAAAAAACAAGTCATACTTCAAATGGGCCCGAACAGGGACGTTGTGAAATAAAAATTAAAAATAAATTAATTTACAACCTGATCGAAAATGGCAGAGAAAGGCAAGAGGGCAAATTTATGTGAAGATGTTGTGGAGGGGTCAATTTAAAATGTTACGCAAGACAGTTTGATATCGACAAATATTGACGAGCACGTAAACGATACAGACAATACAACAGACGAAATAACAATTGAGACGGTAAACGCTAAGAGTAGCAGACTCGAAAATGTAGACGTACTTAGTCAATTAGCATTATTTATGGAAATGATGAGTAGTAAATTTGATCAACAAAACATGAATTTGAATGAGTTTAGAACGGAAGTAAATGATAAACTTGACAAACAAGACGAGAAAATGAAATCAGAAAATAATTTAAAATCTGAAATTAAATCAGAAATAAATGCCGTAAATATTAAACTTACCGATTTAAATAACGAGTTCATGAACGTAAGGAGCGAATTGAGAGTGAGTGAAATAAATATGAATAGCCGTTTGGAAAGTATGAATAAAACTATTGCAGGCATGAAAGGTGAGATAATAATAAATATAAACAAAATACAAGACGAAATAAACGGAAGTAGAACGCTGAAGAAGGAGGTAGAAAATGACACATTTATGGGAGATTGTGATGAAGTAACAGACGACCAGGGTAATAATAAAATAACAAATAATTACGAAAATGAATTAACAATCAATAGTAGTAGGATAGTTGAAAGCGAGATATATAAAAATAATATCGTGAAAATAATTAGCAACCATAATAATATAGAAACAGTGAGAGAGAGAGAGAGAGAGAGAGTATGAAGAGAATGATTTTATGAATATAGGGCAGAGGGTAAATTTTCCCCAGTTTATTGGTAAACAAAGCTGGTTACAAATTTTTTTTGAAGGGCAAGAGTCCCTTACAGGAAAACGATGTGTTTTTAAGTAATTTTTTAATTTTTAGTAGGCGTTTTAACGATTTAATACCCTCTGTACGGAATGACAGAAAACATGTGAATTGGTGTTATGGTGAAAGGTATGTTGATAAGAAAATAGAGTTGTTTACGGTTAGTAGATATTATGACGAATTAATAAAGAGGTTAGATATGGAAAGAGTTAGTGATAGTAAGTACTTACCTTGTGAAATAGTACAGCAATTGATGATATTGATTACTTACTTTATGACAAAGCAAATACAGCAGCAGATAATAATGATAATGAAACTGTAATTAACATAACTATGACAGATCATACTAAAGGTGACTGGACTATACTTGATGATAAT
This sequence comes from Magicicada septendecula, assembly GCA_034769895.1. Classification (NCBI taxonomy): domain Eukaryota; kingdom Metazoa; phylum Arthropoda; class Insecta; order Hemiptera; family Cicadidae; genus Magicicada; species Magicicada septendecula. Next base: position 86,385,264 of record CM068371.1, on the reverse strand, counting down.
ATATTATATGATTTAATAACATGGAATAATCCTGTTGGTATGGTGGAAGAATATAAACATTTGGTTTAATCTTTATATTAATAAAAATGATATAGTGTGTTTAATAAAAAATGAACTGTGTAAATGTAAGACCAGGTTTTTGTATGATGATTAGGGGTAAAAACAATAAATGTTTATGAACGTTTAATTATGTAATTAATGGTTTTGGATTGGACTGCTTTACAAAATGAGGTGTGGTAAACAGAATGAGGTGTGGTAAACAATAAAATAATGACAAAGAATTGTAAATAAATTTAGAGTGAAATTAATTGTGTTTGTGTTGTAAAATGTATTGTAGGTAAACAATATGTGTGTGTAGCTGAAATTAATTTAATAATAATAATAATATTTTGTTAAACTAAATAAATAATGAGAGGTTATAATCAATGAATTGTAATTGTTTTGGAAGAAGGTAATTAAAGTAATGTGTTTTAAATAATTGATGGAATTAAAATAAATTGAGATGAGTTAATTAATTAATGTAAAATGTTATATAAAGAGATTTTGCTAATGAATTTAAATGATTTTTTGAGATTTGAACTTGGTAATAATAAGCAGTAATTGAATAAATGTAAGATGTATTTGGTTGTAGAATCATATTATCGTTATTGTTTCAGAAGGTACATGGAGATGTATACATGATTTGGTGATGAATTGTTTATAATTTTGTGTGAATAACAGGAATCATATGTTTTGAATGATGTACTTTGAGTATGAATTTTATAATACAAGTTAAATAAAGTAAAATGTTTACATGTGTTGAAAAGATTTTAAACTCAATGATGAAACTAATTTGAGATAGTTATACTAAATAGAAACCATAGTTAAAAGGTAATAATAATTGAAATGTGATGTAAATTAAAGGTTAATAATAAATTTGAAATTTTTGAGGGATCTAATCGTAGTAAGTGATAAATAATTAAATGATGATATATAAAAGAGTTAATAAAAAATTTCAAGTTGTAATGTTTATAATTTTCTATATAAATTATTTAAAAGTGAATTGTTTGTTTAATGTGAATGTAGCAATGCTAATGTTCAAGGTTAAAGTCTATTTGTTTATTATGTTCTATTATGTTACCATACAAGGTTAATGGGTGATTTTGGGGGGTTGTTTGGTGTTAATCGAAGTGAAATAATCATGGAAAGTAGAGACTGCAGCAGTGGAAGGGTTTAAGTCTAGCTATTAGTTATGCTATTGCAGTGGCGGCATGTGCTACTGCAGATAGCGATGAGTGTTGGTGGTAACATCAAAGTATGTTACCATCATCGGAGGCCAAACTGGCGTAATATACACTGCACAACTTGTTATATAATTTCATATTATATGTTGATTTGTTGCCGTGCAGTGTATTATCAAATGAAGAGAACATGCATGAAATGAAAGTTGATTTCCCCGCCTTTTCGGGCGATTACTGCCTTACCAGCACTAATCGTGGTTTTGGATGACAGCCAGCTGTGGGCAGCAATTGTAAAACTGACCATAGTTGGTTGCCCTTGAAATTGGTGTAGAGTTGAAATTAATGGGGGGTGACTTAGGGGAAATCCCCGGAACTATGGAACAGCGGCTATCACTCTGTTCGCGTGGGAACAGTTAACCCGGTGATAGACCCGCATTAAGGGTGTATAAATATTGTAATCTAAATAAAAGATTATGTTTTACGAGCGTAATACAATTGCGGGTTTATCGTTAATTCAGCCCACGTTGAATTAACCAATCTGTTTATAAGGAAAATATTTATTATGTTGTTGCAGATGAGAGCTCCTGCAAATCAACATTAATTTATAAAAAGAAAACAATTATTTATTATATGGTTGCTGCATCTCGTATGTTGAACATAGCCCCTGTGTTAATCAATTACTAAGTGTTTCACCAGAGAATAACGCTATATTACGGGTATTATAGTTAATAATTCGGTAATTCTCTCCAACCCTATTCGGTCTGTATTATTTAAATTGAGTCAAAGTTGGCGAAGAGAATACGTTAGTTCTGCACTCTCCCGTATTAACCAGCTGTCTGCAACGAGTGCTGTTATTAGTAATTAACTCGTGCTTATAGGTTAGTTTGCTTCACTTGATGGTTTTATCACCTTCTTTCTCTGTAAATTACTCCCCAATCAAAATACAATACAATAACTATTCTACAATAACACAAAACATCATCACATACAAGAAGAATTCTTTATTATATTATTTTTTAAATTCCAACAGTTGTCTTCATAGATTACCGGATCGTAATATCGATCATACAATGCTGAATCGATTGGTTAGTGGACTAGTGCTGTATAATACAATTTAAATATAATTTTCGTTTTATCTCTTATCCCAGGGTACATGTGATTCTTTTAACGATTAGTAAGGCCAGGTAATGCAAAATTAAGGTTACTAAGTATTACAAATGGTTATTAATTCTTAATGTATAAAATTAAATATAAGCTGGTTTGTTACCGTACAATACTATACTCGAGGTAGCCGCGTCTGTTTATAACCGCATGAAGGTGTACTGATGAGGTTACTTTGACCAAAAAATGCGTCCAGATTATCAATAAAGGTTGAAAGGTGATGTCCCGGAGGGTAACAGGAGTTCTTCGTTCTTCTTCGCGATCCTAGTGGTTGCCGGTCCTAGTGAAATTGGTGTAGTATTACGATTTCTTCAATCTCTTGAAAGTGAGGTTTAGTACTTCAATACCAAAGGTTCTTTATGTGTGTTTGGTTAATATTTGCATTAATTTTGACTTCTTGTCCATTCAAGAAGGATCTTGGTTTAATTGTAACTCAGGTTCATCATCATTCCTTTGATGGAATTAGTTTGAAGAAGGATTTATTAATTCCGCAACTTTGAGGATGTGTAGAATTATATTTCCTGAAATCTAGTTCAGTAATTATTACTCAATTCTGTTTTAATGGATTGGCTTTAATACATTGGATTTATTAAGGTTGATTCGTTTTTATTTTATTTTTTTTTATGTTTAAATTTGTCTACTGAACTGTTCCCAATAGCATATAACAATCAAATGTTGAAATCAACAAAATTTCTTGCATTTTAGTTACCCTAACAACCATTACTTTCTGTCATTGGATAATATTTGATATCCTAGAGCCAGAATTAGAAAATATTACTACTCTTTTTTAATAAAATACTCCATGCTTGGAATTACACCAAATCACATAAAACTCTCACTTAATCTTCCTTATTAAACCATATACATTTTACTACATTTTCATCTGACTGGACTTATTAAAAAGGTATTAATTTGCTTTTACAAATATAAATTTAGGCCTACTGGTTTTATTACACATGTTATAATTTTGCTTTGTTTTTAATTTAATTTTTCTTTACCTGACCTACTGTACAAATAGTCACTGGCTTATAGTCACTTATATCAATTTTAATTTCCTGGTTTCAATTCATTATATTATTTAGTTCATAATTGAACCCTTCATTAGTTTTTAACATAATTATAAGAACTACTTGCCAACTTATTAACACTTATTGCCTTTTGGCCAAGTTTACAAATATTATTTTAAACATCTTCATTAATCAATTAAAGTAAATACATTCAACATAATATCATACCTAATAAATGTACTTGTACTTAATTATTTAAATACAATTTTAACATGAATGAAATGAGTACCTACGACTTAGTTCTTCCTTAAAGCAACAGCTCTACACTTACTACACACAAAACATAAAATAAATATCCTGTAAACACTATATCATAATACAGTACAACACCAAGTACATTTTATAACACATTAAATATTAATTGAACAGTATATTATACTCAACTCCTACACTTTAAACTCATCCCACTAGACACAATGTTTATGTTTTACATCTCATACTACTCATTACATATTTTAGATTTAGGTACACTTTTGATGTTTTATTACTTAGTAACCTTACTAGGTACCTTTACTGCATTTTTCAGGTGAGATGGGCCCTCTTGTATTTAATTATAACATGCTTTGGGCATTGTTTTAAGTCAGGTTTACAAAGTTTTTTATGTAACGTCAGGAACCTCAACTCTGTTACGTTACATAATACTCCCCTTTCGAAAGAAGTTTATTTTGGCTGAATGAAGTTTAGTTAAAATAAACTTATAGTTCGTCTATGATAAGGTTATCTTCTCTTTCTATTCTTCAAACTTTTAATTGGACCGGACACTCCTTGTGTATCTGGTCATTAATTCACTACTGGTACCTCCCTCAGTTGTAGACCTGTCCTTTTCTCTGGAACTCATAACTTCTTCTAGCTTTTTACGCTATCATTTTTTATTATCATTTTTATATTTAATTACCTCTCTTGTTGTATAATCCCTAAAATACTATATTCCCGAATATCATAGCTGGTACGGAATCAGAGGGGCACTATTGGCTTCCATTACTCTGCCGTTTCCCTAACTATATCTTCTGAGATCAGAGGAACTTCATCTCTGTCCAGAAACAAAAATAAACGTTGCACTATCACAACACAATACATATAATAAAATTATTACCTATAAGGTAGCTCATTCGCTACAAACTTATATTCAAGGGATGATTACTATTATTTCTGAGGTATCCTAATACTTTTCTTAAATTATTTATCTCGTTCTGTAGTTCCATTTATCATATTATTCACCAGTATATTAGTTAAAGCTGTTCAATATTCATTTTAAATTCTTCTTAGTTCCGTGCTGTCAATTAATTATTCTTTAGCATACATATTTTACTATTTTTAATTCACTCCCATTTACTTCTGCAATTAAACACTGAATCTCCTCCTTATCATAAATTGTATGGCATATTCTTCCTTCATTTAACTCATTTCTAGCCCTTCTTTCTCTTCTTTTATGTTTATTAGTTTAAAATAATTTCTTCTGAATTATATAGCAAGGTGTTCTTACTTATTTTTGAATTTTTTGGTTTAAAATTGATTCCAACTAACTCATCTTAACTAATTTGTATTGGCCATTGTTCGGGCTGCTTTACCAATATGGTTTTCCGGTGGATTCCGTAGATTATATGCAGTGGTAAATCTTTCAATGGCATCGTCGCAGTATGGATCATACACATACGGTTCTATGTCCTCTTCGTTCCGTCTATTCCTTCCCTCAGCATTCCCAGAATTGGGATTAGGTTTACGGTTTCCACGATGATCCTCTTGGTTATTCCTCTCATCAGCCATGATATAGTTTACTCGAGCTATATGGGTTCCCTGGTCATTACTTAGTTGATTTTCCGAGGGTATGTCTCTCCTTTGTTCCCTGCTTCCTCCATCATTCTCGACGCTCCTATTTCTGTTTTGATTTCCTCCATCATTGTTCCCTCGGTTGTTATTCCAATAGTCTCTCCCGTTATCGAAATTCCTGCGGCCTGCGCTGTATCTGTTATTATTATAGTTATTATACTGATTGTTTTGGTAATGATTATTACGATAGCGATTATTCATAAAATGGTCATTAACCCTTCGGTTAGAATTATTGTTGTTATCTCTATTTATTCCCGGACACGACTCTTGATTTGGCTCCTCCCTCCTATTGTTTGAATATTCACTTTGCCTTCGAGACTTTTGATAATAGTCTTCCATTTCGTGACTGGCCAACAAGGTTTCCATTGTTCCCACTGTCTTCACTTGTCCACTGCGTCTGGCACGAACTGTCTCTTCTTCAAAATGGTAGGATAGTTTATTTACTAAACATTCCTCTGGTATTCACGGTTCCAAATGACGCGCCAAACACACCTTTCCCAAAAAGTAGGTAGTTGGGGACTGCTCTTGCTTAATGTTGAATCTCCCGTTGGTAATGTTGTCCCTAATCATGTTCTGTATGGAATCCGACCAGTATTTCGACCTAAAAGCCTTTTTAAACTCTTCATAATTATTCGTTTCATTCCGGACCGCTGACCACCAATTATCATGTATGCTTTTAAAACAATCGTCCAACAAACTTTTTATTATGTTCCATCGGGTCATCTTAATCCTACTAAACCATTCATCTATTCTCTCCAGAAATTCTATAGGGTTTCCTCTATAAATTTTGAAATTGATATTTTCTTTTTGCTCAGAGGCTATGTGATGTGCCAGATACATTGGTCGATTTTGTAAAACTTCTATTGACTCCTTTATATTAATCAATTCCTGATTCTGTATATTTTCGACGGTCCCCTTATTTTGATCCACTTGGGTTTTTATTTGAGTTATTTCGTTGTTAACTATTTCAATTCTCCCAGCTATATTAATTTGCATTTCGTCCAATTTCCCTTGGGTTTCTAATTGTACTTCTTTTATTCTAGTTTTGTTATTGTTTTCCACTTGATTAATTTTGGCCTCTACTTCCACTGCGAGTTGTATGATGGTTTCATCTGTCTTTTCTAGACCCACCTTAGTTTCATTTATTTGCTGTCTTACGTCCTCTTCATAATTATCCACCCTTTTGTTAAGTGTTTCATTGACATTTGCAACCCTTTCATTGATGACTTCCCTCAACGCTTGGTTTTGTTCATTTATAATTTGCCGCAACTCCTTATTACTGTTTTCAATTTTCCCGTCTATTTGTTTGTTATTTTCCTGAATCTGCCTTAAGCTCTCATCGTTCCTGTCAAACCTTTCATTAATTTGGTTTAAGCTTTCAATTATCAGCCGGTTATTCTCATCATTTTCCTCTTTATTTTTGTCAAACTTCTCATTCATTAGTTTGATTAAGTTCTCACTCAAAATTTCATTTTGTTTTTTTGAGTTTTCGTTAATACTGTCTATTTTTTCATTAGTGTATCTATTATCTTCTTTGATACTGTCTATTTTTTCATTAGTGTGTCTATTATCTTCTTTGATACTGTCTATTTTTTCATTAGTTTGTTTATTATCCTCTTTAATACTGTCAATTTTCTCATTAGTTTGTTTATTCTGTTCCTCCATTCTACCCATTAATTCCATTAATTTTTCCCAGTTTACTCCTCCTCTGGCTTCCTCTTTATCGCCCACCTGTTGTTCCATTTCAGTGTCTGTAACTACCTCTGCTTCTTCTTCCCGTCTATCTTCTTCCGTTTCTTCGTCTTTCGCTATTCTTTTAGAAACACCTTTGTATGCATTCCTGTGCCTCTAATAGTTGCCTGCTCCAGTTAAGTAATAGCCTAATTTTTTACTTAACTAAAGCCCACTCGTTGAGCGCCAATTTGTAATCTAAATAAAAGATTATGTTTTACGAGCATAATACAATTGCGGGTTTATCGTTAATTCAGCCCACATTGAATTAACCAATCTGTTTATAAGGAAAATATTTATTATGTTGTTGCAGATGGGAGCTCCTGCAAATCAATATTAATTTATAAAAAGAAAACAATTATTTATTATATGGTTGCTGCAACTCGTATGTTGAACATAGCCCTGTGTTAATCAATTACTAAGTGTTTCACCAGAGAATAACGCTATATTACGGGTATTATAGTTAATAATTCGGTAATTCTCTCCAACCCTATTCGGTCTGTATTATTTAAATTGAGTCAAAGTTGGCGAAGAGAATACGTTAGTTCTGCACTCTCCCGTATTAACCAGCTGTCTGCAGCGAGCGCTGTTATTAGTAATTAACTCGTGCTTATAGGTTAGTTTGCTTCACTTGATGGTTTTATCACCTTCTTTCTCTGTAAATTACTCCCCAATCAAAATACAATAACTATTCTACAATAACACAGAATATCATCACATACAAGAAGGATTCTTTATTATATTATTTTTTAAATTCCAACAGTTGTCTTCATAGATTACCGGATCGTAATATCGATCGTACAATGCTGAATCGATTGGTTAGTGGACTAGTGCTGTATAATACAATTTAAATATAATTTTCGTTTTATCTCTTATCCCAGGGTACATGTGACTCTTTTAACGATTAGTAAGGCCAGGTAATGCAAAATTAAGGTTACTAAGTATTACAAATGGTTATTAATTCTTAATGTATAAAATTAAATATAAGCTTGTTTGTTACCATACAATACTATACTCGAGGTAGCCGTGTCTGTTTATAGCATGAAGGTGTACTGATGAGGTTACTTTGACCAAAAAATGCGTCCATATTATCCTTAAATGTTTTAGTGGATGGTTAGTGAGGATCGGTCAATAATACAACTTTTAGTTATTTTGCGTCGACGTTTCAACAATATTTATTGTCATCTTCAGGACCTGTGTATGAAATACAATAGAAATATCAAACATAACGAAACAATTAAATATTTGGGTGAACGTGTTGGTGATGTGAGTGTGTGCGTGGGTATGTATGTATCATTTTTTATGTAAAGACTTATGATAGTTTGTTTACATCTTCAAATTATCTTTAAGAAAGCGAGCAAATTATAGAGTCTTTAAAAATGCGCACACACTCACATCACCAACACGTTCACCCAAATATTTAATTGTTTCGTTATGTTTGATATTTCTATTGTATTTCATACACAGGTCCTGAAGATGACAATAAATATTGTCGAAACGTCGACGCAAAATAACTAAAAGTTGTATTATTGACCGATCCTCACTAACCATCCACTAAAACATTCACTGATTGACGGTCACTAAAAATTTAAGGATTATCAATAAAGGTTGAAAGGTGATGTCCCGGAGGGTAACAGGAGTTCTTCGTTCTTCTTCGCGATCCTAGTGGTTGCCGGTCCTAGTGGAATTGGTGTAGTATTACGATTTCTTCAATCTCTTGAAAGTGAGGTTTATTACTTCAATACCAAAGGTTCTTTATGTGTGTTTGGTTTATATTTGCATTAATTTTGACTTCTTGTCCATTCAAGAAGGATCTTGGTTTAATTGTAACTCAGTTTCATCATCATTCCTTTGATGGAATTAGTTTGAAGAAGGATTTATTAATTCCGCAACTTTGAGGATGTGTAGAATTATATTTCCTGAAATCTAGTTCAGTAATTATTACTCAATTCTGTTTTAATGGATTGGCTTTAATACATTGGATTTATTAAGGTTGATTCGTTTTTATTTTATTTTTTTTTTATGTTTAAATTTGTCTACTGAACTGTTCCCAATAGCATATAACAATCGAATGTTGAAATCAACAAAATTTCTTGCATTTTAGTTACCCTAACAACCATTACTTTCTGTCATTGGATAATATTTGATATCCTAGAGCCAGAATTAGAAAATATTACTACTCTTTTTTAATAAAATACTCCATGCTTGGAATTACACCAAATCACATAAAACTTCACTTAATCTTCCTTATTAAACCATATACATTTTACTACATTTTCATCTGACTGGACTTATTAAAAAGGTATTAATTTGCTTTTACAAATATAAATTTAGGCCTACTGGTTTTATACACATGTTATAATTTTGCTTTGTTTTTAATTTAATTTTTCTTTACCTGACCTACTGTACAAATAGTCACTGGCTTATGGTCACTTATATCAATTTTAATTTCCTGGTTTCAATTCATTATATTATTACTTCCATGTTCCTTAAGGAAATGGAAGTATGGTGATGGCAAAAAAAATCATGTTCGAGATTATTGCAGAATATGATTGTACTACACTCAAAACATGAAAAAAAGTCATTTTTCGAAAAGTGTCTGTGTGTCTGTAGATTTTTTTTCTATGGCAAACGATAACAGCCGCAAATTCAAACAGAATCAAATAATTTTTTGCATACAGCCCTGATTTGTAGAGTACTCGCGACCTATTGTTTTTGGTGAAGATCGGTTGAGGGAAAGGGGTAGTTTACCTTGAACGTTTTTTTTTTATCAAGGGTAATTTTGTTTGTTTGGCAAACGATAACAGCCGCAAATTCAAACAGAATCAAATAATGTTTTGCATACTGCCCTGAATTGTAGAGTTCTCAAGATCTGTTGATTTTCGTAAAGATCGGTTAAGGGAAAGGGTAGTTTACCTGCAACGTTTTATGTTTTAACAAGGGTATTTTCTATGGCAAACGATAACAGCCGCAAATTCAAACATAATCAAATAATGTTTTGCATACTGCCCTGAATTGTAGAGTTCTCAAGACCTTTTTTTTTTTGGTGAAGATCGGTTAAGGGAAAGGGGTAGTTTACCTGCCACATTTTTTGTTTTATCAACGGTATTTTGTATGGCAAACGATAACAGCCGCAAATTCAAACAAAATCATATAATATTTTGCATACTGCCCTGAATTGTTGAGTTCTCAAGACCTGTCATTTTTGGTAAAGATCGGTTAAGGGAAAGGGGTAGTTTAGCTGCAACGGTTTTTTATCAAGGGTAATTTTTTACTTCCATGTTCCTTAAGGAAATGGAAGTATGGTGATGGCAAAAAAAATCGTGTTCGAGATTATTGCAGATTCTGATTGTACTACACTCAAAACATGAAAAAAAGTCGTTTTTCGAAAAGTGTCTGTAGATTTTTTTTCTATGGCAAACGATAACAGCCGCAAATTCAAACAGAATCAAATAATTTTTTGCATACAGCCCTGATTTGTAGAGTACTCGCGACCTATTGTTTTTGGTGAAGATCGGTTGAGGGAAAGGGGTAGTTTACCTGCAACGGTTTTTTTTTATCAAGGGAAATTTTGTTTGTTTGGCAAACGATAACAGCCGCAAATTCAAACAGAATCAAATAATGTTTCGCATACAGCCCTAAAGTTTAGAGTTCTCAAGATCTGTTGATTTTGGTAAAGATCGGTTAAGGGAAAGGGGTAGTTTACCTGCAACGTTTTATGTTTTAAAAGGGTATTTTCTATGGCAAACGATAAGAGCTGCAAATTCAAACAGAATCAAATACGTTTTTGCATACAGCCCTGATTTCTTGAGTACTAAAGACCTATTGTTTTTGGTGAAGATCGGTTAAGGGAAAGGGGTAGTTTACCTGCAACGGTTTTTTATCAAGGGTAATTTTTTTCTATGGTAAACGATAACAGCCGCAAATTCAAACAGAATCAAATGATGTTTTGCATACAGCCCTGTATTGTAGAGTTCTCAATACCTATTGGTGTTGGTGAAGATCGGTTAAGGGAAAGGGGTAGTTTACCAGCAACGTTTTATGTTTTAAAACGGTATTTTTTATGGCAAACGATAAGAGCCACAAATTCAAACAGAATCAAATACGTTTTTGCATACAGCCCTGTTTTGTTGAGTACTAAAGACCTATTGTTTTTGGTGAAGATCAGTTAAGGGAGAGGGGTAGTTTACCAGACAAGTTTTTTGTTTTATCAAGGGTATTTTATATGGCAAACGATAACAGCCGCAAATTCAAACAGAATCATATAATATTTTGCATACAACCCTGAAATGTATAGTTCTCAAGACCTGTTGGTTTTGGTGAAGATCGGTTAAGGGAATAGGGTTGTTTACCAGCAACATTTTATGTTTTATCAAGGGTAATTTTTTTTTGACGAACGATAACTGCCGTACAATTAAACAGAATCAACTACACTTCTGCATACCTTTTTGAATTATACAGAACTCAAGGTCTGTTGATTTTGTTGAAGATCGGTTAAGGGAAAGGGGTAGTTTACCTGTAACGTTTTATGTTTTAACTAGGGTATTTTTTTCTGTGACGAACGATAACTGCCGTAAATTCAAAGAGAATCAACTAATGTTTTGCATACAGCCCTGAATTGTAGAGTTCTCAAGACCTATTGTTATTGGTGAAGATCGGTTAATGGAATAGGGTAGTTTACCAGCAACGTTTTATGTTTTATCAAGCGTGTTTTCTATGGCAAACGATAACAGCCGCAATTTTAAACAGAATCAAATAATTGTTTGCATACAGGCCTAAATTGTAGAGTACCCAAGACCTGACGTTTTTGGTGAAGATCGGTTAAGGGGAAGGGGTAGTTTACTAGCAACGATTTTTTATCAAGGGTAATTTTTTTCTATAGTAAACGATAACAGCCGCAAATTCAAACAGAATCAAATGATGTTTTGCATACAGGCCTGTATTATAGAGTTCTCAATACCTATTGGTGCTGGTGAAGATCGGTTAAGGGAAAGGGGTAGTTTACCAGCAACATTTTATGTTTTAACAAGGGTAATTTTTTATATGACGAACGATAACTGCCGTAAATTCAAACAGAATCAACTAGGTTTTTGCATACCGTTTTGAAGTAAAGAGAACTCAAGGTCTGTTGATTTTGTTGAAGATCAGTTAAGGGAAGGGGTAGTTTATCAGCACCGTTTTATGTTTTAAAAAGGGTAATTTTTATTATGACGAACGATAACTGCCGAAAATTCAATGAGAATCAAATAATTTTTTGCACCCTTTCCTCATTTGCAGAGAGCTCAAGGTCTATTGATTTTGGTGAAGATCGGTTAAGGGAAAGGGGTAGTTTACCAGCAACATTTTATGTTGTAACAAGAGAAATGTTTCCATGACGAACGATAACTGCCGTACATTCAAACAGAATCAAATATATTTTTGCATGCTTCCCTGAATTGTAGAGGACGGAAGGTCTGTTGATTTTGGAGAAGATCGGTTAAGAGAAAGGGGTAGTTTACCTGAAACATTTTATGATTTAACAAGAGTAAAGTACTTAATTTTTATAAATAAATTATCCTGATAAGAAGCTCATAGTAATCCACTGTAGAAACTTAGATGAAATATCTATAAATGAAGAATTTAGGTGAACGGGATGGGGGTAATTTTCTATTATTAAAAATTATAGTTGAAGGTGTAGTGGAGAATTTTTTATATGTGTACTACGTTATCGGCAACAAAGAAGTAGTTTTTTGTTAAAATTGCTTCCCGGGCTCTTTAGCCGTAGTCCAATGTTTTCTGCAAAACCAGACTTTTCGGCAGTGCCATCGACTGCCATCATCGGTGAAAATCGAGTGCGAAAACGTGAGGTGGTATACGTTAGTGACCACAGTACTGTGGTTAATGCTGAAGCAATAAGTAGAAAGACGTAGTTTCTATGGAAATATTTCATTTCGAATATGATTTTAAATATAAATCTTAGAACATGGAAGTCATGTATGGTTCTCCATACCGATATTTTCTATGGTAAACGATAACAGCCGCAAATTGAAACAGAATCAAATGATGTTTTGCATACATCCCTGTATTGTAGAGTTCTCAATACCTATTGGTGTTGGGGAAGATCGGTTAAGGGAAAGGGGTAGTATACCAGCAATGTTTTATGTTTTAAAAGGGTATTTTCTATGGCAAACGATAAGAGCCGCAAATTCAAACAGAATCAAATACGTTTTTGCATACAGTCCTGTTTTGTTGAGTACTAAAGACCTATTGTTTTTGGTGAAGATCGGTTAAGGGAAAGGGGTAGTTTACCAGGCACGTTTTTTGTTTTATCAAGGGTATTTTATATGGCAAACGATAACAGCCGCAAATTCAAACAGAATCATATAATATTTTGCATACAACCCTGAAATGTATAGTTCTCAAGACCTGTTGGTTTTGGTGAAGATCGGTTAAGGGAATAGGGTTGTTTACCAGCAACATTTTATGTTTTATCAAGGGTAATTTTTTTTTGACGAACGATAACTGCCGTACAATTAAACAGAATCAACTACACTTCTGCATACCTTTTTGAATTATACGGAACTCAAGGTCTGTTGATTTTGTTGAAGATCGGTTAAGGGAAAGGGGTAGTTTACCTGTAACGTTTTATGTTTTAACTAGGGTATTTTTTCTATGACGAACGATAACTGCTGTACATTAAAACAGAATATACTAATGTTTTGCATACAGCCCTGAATTGTAGAGTTCTCAAGACCTATTGTTTTTGGTGAAGATCGGTTAATGGAATAGGGTAGTTTACCTACAACGGTTTTTTATCAAGGGTAATTTTTTCCTATAGTAAACGATAACAGCCGCAAATTCAAACAGAATCAAATGATGTTGTGCATACAGCACTGTATTGTAGAGTTCTCAATACCTATTGGTGTTGGTGAAGATCGGTTAAGGGAAAGAGGTAGTTTACCAGCAACATTTTATGTTTTAACAAGGGTAATTTTTTATATGACGAACGATAACTGCCGAAAATTCAATGAGAATCAAATAATTTTTTGCACCCTTTCCTGAGTTGCAGAGAGCTCAAGGTCTGTTGATTTTGGTGAAGATCGGTAAAGGGAAAGGGGTAGTTTACCAGCAACATTTTATGTTGTAACAAGAGAAATGTTTCCATGACGAACGATAACTGCCGCACATTCAAACAGAATCAAATATATTTTTGCATGCTTCCCTGAATTGTAGAGGAAGGAAGGTCTGTTGATTTTGGAGAAGATCGGTTAAGAGAAAGGGGTAGTTTACCAGAAACATTTTATGATTTAACAAGAGTAAAGTACTTAATTTTTATAAATAAAGTATCCTGATAAGAAGCTCATAGTAATCCACTGTATAAACGTAGATGAAATATCTATAAATGAAGAAGTTAGGTGAACGGGTGGGGGTAATTTTCTATTATTAAAAATTATAGTTGAAGGTGGAGGGTAGAATTTTTTGTATGTGTACTACGTTATCGGCAACAAAGAAGTAGTTTTTTGTTAAAATTGCTTCCCGGGCTCTTTAGCCGTAATCCAATGTTTTCTGTAAAACCAGACTTTTCGGCAGTGCCATCGACTGCCATCATCAGTAAAAATCGAGTGCGAAAACGTGAGGTGGTATACGTTAGTGACCACAGTACTGTGGTTAATGCTGAAGCAATAAGTAGAAAGACGTAGTTTCTATGGAAATATTTCATTTCGAATATGATTTTAAATATAAATCTTAGAACATGGAAGTCATGTATGGTTCTCCATACCGATATTAACAATTACCATTGTTTCAAAAAGTTTAAATAAATTTTCAAGTACTTTACTCTTGTTAAAACGTAAAAGGTTGCAGGTAAACTACCCCTTCCCCTTAACCGATCTTCACTAAAATCGAAAGTCCTTGAGACCTCTACAATTCAGGGACGTATGCAAAAAATTATTTGATTCTGTTTGAATTTGCGGCTGTTATCGTTTGCCATAGAAAATACGCTTGACAAAAAAACGTTGCAGGTAAACTACCCCTTCCCCTTAACCGATCTTCACCAAAAACAATAGGTCTTGAGTACTCTACAAATTAGGGCTGTATGCAAAACATTATTTGATTCTGTTTGAATTTGCGGCTGTTATCGTTTGCCATAGAAAATACCCTTGTTAAAAAAACGTTGCAGGTAAACTACCCCTTTCCCTCAACCGATCTTCACCAAAAACAATAGGTCTTGAGAACTCTGCAACTTAGGGCTGTATGCAAATAATCTTTTGATTCTGTTTGAATTTGCGGCTGTTATCGTTTGCCATAGGAAATACCCTTGGTAAAACATAAAACGTTACAGGTAAACTACCCCTTTCCCTTAACCGATCTTCACCAAAAACAATAGGTCTTAAGAACTCTACAATTCAGGGCTGTATACGAAACATTATTTAATTCTGTTTGAAGTTGCGGCTGTTATCGTTTGCCAAAAAAAAAAAATTTCCCTTGATAAAAAAAAACCGTTGCAGGTAAACTACCCCTTTCCCTCAACCGATCTTCACCAAAAATAATAGGTCGTGAGTACTCTACAAATCAGGGCTGTATGCAAAAAATTATTTAATTCTGTTTGAATTTGTGGCAGTTATCGTTTGCCATAGAAAAAAAATCTACACACACACAGACAGACAGACACACAGACACTTTTCGGAAAACGACTTTTTTTCATGTTTTGAGTGTAGTACAATCAGAATCTGCAATAATCTTGAACACGATTTTTTTTGCCATCACCATACTTCCATTCCTTAAGAATATGGAAGTAAAATTCACGCGACACGATTATTCCACGTTCCATCTCGGAGGTCTCGTGCACCCATGGCTATCTTTATTTAAAAATTTTGGAACGCCGGGGTCAAAAGTGAGTGAATATTTTGATAAAATCGCATAAAAGTCTATGTGGGGTATCGAATTAAAAGAAATTTTAACTAAAATTTGAGTGTAGTGCTGGTTTTTTAAATTTATAATTTTAGGGACGCCATGGCTAAAAAGTCATGCAAACGTTTGATAAAGTTCCAAATTCCATGATGTGAGATATCAAATTAAAGAGAATTTTAAACTCTGAATATAGTGTACAGTATTGGAAATTTCAAAAGTCTTTGACCCCAGCCCATAAATGAGATTACAAATTTTAAAATATTGTAAAAATCCTACCGGGTGTCAGACTAAATGATATTTTAACACAAATCCGATTGCTTGGAATCTTCTTCTTATCTGGCGTTACAGCCTTTGGTGAGCTTTTGCCTCCTCAACAATACTCCTCCATGCTTCCCTATTCTTCTCCTTTCCTTTCCACCCTCTGATTCCCATGCTAGCAAGATCTTCTATTACGCCATTCGACCATCTCATCTTTAGTCTGCCTGTATGTCTAGTAGTATATAATCTTCCCTTCAGCATTCTTTCATGCATTCTTCCCTCAGACATTCTTTCCACATGACCCAACCAACGCAACCTCTGTGATTTGATTTCATTATGTCTTCTCCATGCTTGAGAGCCTGTAGTTAATTGTTACTGCGTATTCTCCAACTGCCTTTTTCTTTTATTAGGCCATAAATTTCATGCAATATTTTGGGCTCGAATGATTTTAAAGCAGTTTTGTCATTCTATGTCAAAGTCTACACCTCAGATGCATATGTAAAAACTGGTCGCACAAGAGAATAATATACTTGAAGCTTATAACTCTTGTAACAAGATTGTTTTAAAGATGTTAATATTTCCAAAGTAGGCTATATTTCCTGCTTGTATCCTTTCTCTTATACTCATCATAATGTTATTATCATTTTATACCAATGCACCTATAATAATAAGGCACCTTATAATCTTTTGATAACTAAAGCAGGACACTTCTTTGAAACAGTTCCCATTCACATTGAAATCTTAGGAGCCCTTCTGGTTTCTGAGTTGGACATTACCATGTATTTTGTCTTGTTTTCATTTACAACAAGATCAGTTTTCATTGTTTATGCTTCCATTAATGCATAGATTGTTCGGAATATTTACCATTTATTTTATGATTCCTCTACAAGACTTACTTTACTAAAAAAAAATATATGTGGTGTAATAGGGAATTTAGTAATATTTCTGATAATTGAATAGTAATTATAATAATAATGTATAATATAGATTTATTATTATTTAAAAAACATAAAATTTCTGATAATTTGGATCACAATCATTTATCCAAATACAAAATAGGGAGCGAGTTCTGCAGCTCAGGAAGCATGCTAGTTTAGTTGCACTAAAGTAAAGCTTGCGGTCTACGTAACAAAACTGTAGGCGATTCACGTGTAGCCGTGCAGCGAGGCCATTGCGAAATGGTCTTACCTAACGCCAAAATGGTTGAAGATAAAAGCAGTGCCGGATTTACCAATAGGGCCCTCAAGCTACAGATATTTTTTTTTAACAGAAGTATGTCATATACTATATATGAAGTTTTTAACAAGTTTGGTATGTCACTGGTAAATAATATATACAAGACAGGTCCAAGAACCCTGTGGTACTCCCGCCTGCACGTCTTTTAGGTCTGAATATGCTTCTTCTTGTTTAACTCTAAAGAATCTATTAGATATTTACGAGGTAAGGATTTCTACATATTGTGTAGGTAAAATTTTATTTAACTTGTAAATTAATCCTTCATGCCACACCTTTAGTAATCTAATGCTACTAATAAATATACTACAAACAAAACGACAAATACTGTCTGAGGCTTTCATGCACGGCCGGCTTCAATGTTATGAGAACTTCGGATTGCCAAGCTGTAAGAACGTGGTCCAAGGTAGTTTTGAGGAGAAGACCAATCTTCAAGCCGACCAACACAATCCAGCAGTTTCTGAGACCAGTGAAGGACGTCAGAGACCCGCTCTCGTTGTGCGGAGTGTATGGAGTTACTTGCTCAAGCGGCCAGTTGTACATCGGAAATACGAAACGCAGTGTCCATGCCCGCGTTGATGAACACAGCCGCTACTGTCGTTTGAGGCAGCCGGAAAAGTCTGCTACAGCGGAGCTCGCACTCGCCAATGACGACCATCGCATACTCTTTCAAGAGACGAGGCTTCTGTCATCGGTGATTGCGTATTTCCCTCGCCCGCATACGGCGTCTGTCCAGATTCAGAAACACGCATCTGTTGCAATGAATCGGCGGGGTAAGTCCCTCTCATTGAGTGCTCTTTGTGGCGAAGTAATACGAATTTGCTTTTCTTCTGATTTGCTGGTGGTGTCAGATAACTTCGTGTGGACACCAAAAGTTTATAAATATGGGCGTCCTATTCACAGCCACTAGCCTTAACCACAGTTTAGTGCCTGACTAAGAAACCTTTGTCAGTGTTTTGCAGCCTTCTGCACTGAAGATGGCCATCGAAGGCACGGCCGAAACGTTTGCACAGAACAACCTTGGACCACGGCCTTACATTCCAGCAAGCCGACGTTCTCATGAAACGACAAATACTTTAAAATATATTTACAGTAACTGAGTATCTAACTGAC
The DNA here is from genome assembly GCA_034769895.1 of Magicicada septendecula. Lineage (NCBI taxonomy): Eukaryota > Metazoa > Arthropoda > Insecta > Hemiptera > Cicadidae > Magicicada > Magicicada septendecula. The sequence goes on along the minus strand of CM068371.1, from coordinate 86,366,765 downwards.
AAACCAAATTTACTTAACTTAAATAAGAAATTTATGTAACAAAACGTAATTGTTACGATTGTTATAAATTATTCTGTTCCCAGGAAACAAACGAAAATTGAAAAAATTATTCATTTTAATTCGAATAAGTGAGCTGCATGGATGTATTACAACTGCTTTAAAATGATTTAGTCCAGCTGAAGATGTCTCCACTAATAAATCAACTGTTGCTTCACATTCCCGTTATATAATGCTTCAGGTATGTATGAATGTTTTTTGTTATGAGTGTCGCAACTGAAACTCAGGCGTGTCCCCCCCCCCAATCCCTTGTCGGATCGATTAGAAAGCGTTGAGAGTAGTAAGGCATGAGAAAGTGCGTGGGGTAAGCTGGTGCGTAAGTGCAAGCGGGAAAGACGGTTTAGAGAGTAGGTGGTCTCTCACTAAATCGTCTCTGCTTGCTCTTCTATACGTTACCAGACCTTACTCCATCCTTTCCATAGCCTACTACTCTTAACTCTCAGCGACCTGCTCTCAATCCTTCCCAACCCCAACTGTCTTCTGCCCCCCCCTTTCTTTGTTTAGCGTTCTACTCTTATGTATTATATCCCTTCCCCTTCACCTACATTTACTTGATCGTTTACCTTTCGCGCGCGCGCACACACACACATAACGTATACACATAAACATGTCTCGTTTTGATGTTTCAGTTGTGACAGTCATAATATAAAATATTTAATCCCGAGTATTATATTACTGGAGAATTGAAACACCAGGTTGATATATTTTTAGAGACGAAACCATGTAATAAAAGCTATGAATGGGGACCAGAACATTGTTAGGCCTTGCTACAGCGCTAACGATTAGTACGGTTAACACACGTAAAGCGTATTGTAAATATCTGCAAAACATGTAAACATTTCAATAAAAAGTGTTTTTAATAATTATACTGTGTACATTTCATCTGCTTTACATAGGCTATATGTAACGTACGTTGTAGTAGCAGACTTGAGACACGTAAGGCGAATGGATAACGAAGAATGGCTAAGAGAATTGCAGATTGGAGACCGGTAGGAAGCAGAATAGGCCCTATTATTATTTTTTTAACAAGTATTTTTATAAAAGTAGGAGGCACTTTGATTTATTTAAATATGGTTTTTTGAAATTAAATATGATCAATTTTTGTTAATAATACAAATGGAAGACAGTTCTTATTTAAATATTGTGCGCTTATTTTTAAGATGTTGGCATCCTTGAAAACTAATCTGCGCATGCGAATTTTCAACGTCCCCGAATTTACACGACCGTGGTACCACCCTTGTTTGTTATCATTCTTTATCTTCGTTATGACTAAACGGTTTGCGATTTGACGTTATGTTTTTATTTTGTTTTGAATGTAAAGAAGGTGTTTAGCTTTGTGTGGTGGGCAGCGTGTTGTTTCGTTGATATTTATTAGCGCGAAAACTTTATGAACATAGAATTGAATCCGTACACTAAACGTTAATATTTTGAAATAGTTTGTTAAATGAAAGCACGCTTTTTTATAGTAGCCTACTGGTTTTGACATGGAATCCATAGCTATGTAATGTCTTACTCGCACGTTTCGCGAAAATCGACCGTTATGTTTCAAATATACTTTCGGCATACCACTATCTCACGAACCGCTCAACCAATCCCAGCAAACCAGGTGTCAGGTGATCGAGTCACTCGGCCCCCTTCCAACAATAGTACTGAGAATTTTGACAACTGACTTCAGTCGCCTCTAGGCTTTGTCTGCGTGAGGGTGTTTTTGCGCCGAAAATTTCTAAATTGCTCCACTAAAACTTAAATATTTCGGGAACTACAAGTCCGATCGCGAAAATACAAAGTGCGTTGTGATCCTCAGAACTAAATCTCTCCAATAACACCAATTCCGAGTACCAGAAGCACTCACAGAAAATAATAACATTTGAACTCAAAAATTTGAAATGCCTCGACCTAAAAATCGCGATAAAACTCGAACGAAAAATTTCAAACCGAAAACCGGCAAATCCTATGCAGAGCGTCAACAGGCCTATCGTTTGAGACTAAAATCAAAGAAATCGGCCGAGAACTTAGAAAATGGCAACCATTTGAACATTGACGAAACCCCGTCAGCGCCCAACATTACATTGAAACTTATGTAGCTGTTTATTTAACCAACCCTTCATTCCTTCCCAAAGCACAAGTCTGCCCATGATTCCATGTCTACCGGTAGTCCCACGACTACCAGGTTTAAATTTTGTTAATTTTTATAGTATTAATCTGACATCAAATTACTTCTGCAGTACAATTACTTCAAAGTCACAGCCGTGGGCCGCTCAGAAAACTTGGCTTAGGGCCTCAAAAACCTTAAATCCGGCACTAGATAAAAGTGCTTGACAACCTCACTCTAGTCAAGAATGAATAACGTCTCTGACGTCACGTCATTGTAGTCGAGTACACGCGACGAATACGTAGTAGAAGACTGAAATCGAGCCACTGTATTCATTAACGGAACTCCGTGGATAACACGCGTAACTTATCGTTTATCACCAGCCAGGGGTGGCCACAGCATGGTGTAATGGTGCATGTCGGGGGGTGCGGATCTATCATTCAAGGCGATTTTTGTAATTTGGGGGGGATTTCCGCGTGTTTTCAAAATTTAGTAGATTTTTTAATTTTATTACTAAACCTTCCCTGCCATTAATAATCATCTTTTCCCTTTTATAATCCCTTGTTGGAAATAGGAGTTACATGAATTTAAACCAGTTGCGTAACCAGGGGCTCAACTATCCCTTTACAAGCGTCGTAAATCAAACAAATCAGTGAAGAAAAAAATGCAATTACAAAATCGAGTTAGATTATCTTGATAAGGCCTAATGTACTACTAATTATGTTAGGCCAGGTTTGACCAGGCTTTTAGATTTCTCATAATTTAGTTATTAATTAGGCTTACTAGGAAACCGTTTGGTATTGATAAAAAGAATAACATTAGCTTTTCGATTCCAATAATTGCTTAAATGGGTTTGGTTTTTCAAAAAATTTTGGATAAAGCCACAAGATACACCGTTAACTGGGGGGTTATTCCATACACCCGTATTGTGTTCCCCCCATCCACGAAATCAAATTTGGGGTGATTTCGGAATACTGGGGGGGGGGGGAACTGCACCATGGCCTTAGGGGGCGATGGGCACCTCTGTCCAGCTATAGCTTATGCTTGTTGTACCGAATTAAAAAATCGGTATGGAGAACCATACATGACTTCCATGTCCTAAAATTTATATTTACAATCATTTAAATATTAACTAAGTGGAAGCTTGAGTTCCGAAGAAATGACGTATCAGCTAAAATGGTACCCCCATGTCAGGTGGGTGAAGACTATCCTCAACCTTCGTGAGGAAGGACTGTGCTTTTGAATAAAATGTTTGTAGGTCGAACGAAGAGCTGGCCAAAGGGAGCTGCGATCTGATTCCTGTAATGAACTTAGGCTCTCGCTGCAAGTTATCGGCCGAGGGTGAATGATGTCTATAGTGTTATCAGAGTCTTTCCTGTTAATACAAACTAATCATTTTTCTTTTTTAAAATCGAATCTTTCTTTCTTTCAATTCTTCTTCTGAATTCCAGAACGTCGATTCTGTTTACCCGTATAATTATAAATTTCTCAGCAAAACATTTCTTCCTTAATACGTTTGTGTCTTCTATTTAACACCCACCATTCTGATCCATGTCATAACGCTATATTCCACAAAGGCTAGTAAATAACTAGTCATCAGGGAGGTCAACATATTTTCTAGGAGGGGCAACAATTTTCCAGAGGAGAAAAATATTTTTCATACATACACACATGCACATATGAGTTTGTAATTCTTATATTATAACAGAAATAAGTACACAGATTGTATTAATTTATTAAAACATTTATTGATTCAAAATATGCATAAAATTAATGGCTTGTAAAAGTTAATGTTTGATCTCCATTAAGTAGTGTTCAGGTTTCCAAAGTTTTAATATTATTATGTCCGTAATCAAAACAGCAGAGCAGGTTTTAGTGTGTAGGAGGGTACACCGTGGAAAAAAATTCAACATTCCCTATCTGAACGTAAATCTATCTGAGCGTTGCTCAGAGTAAAGCTGCGAATCTACAGTGTACGTTTCACAGAACAAACACGCGGAAAAGAAGGATCCCTCCGAAGTCTCTCATGGACCCTGAGCATCTTGCAGAGGGTTCACTCCCTAAAGACGAAGTCTGTCTATGAACCGTTCCTCTGTAAACACGTGCAGTTACACTGGTGAGTAATCCACAGGAAGCAAATCGCTGTTCACGCTGGACACCTTTTCGGCTTGCACACGTTGTGTTGATGTGGGTTTCGGCACTTTCCATTTAAAAAGCGTGTAAACGTAAGAAAATAAAAATGAGTGAGGCCAGAAATAACGCGAATTGTGTGTGTGTGTGTCCTGCCTGCCTTTTATTTCCATGTTCCATAAGGAAATGGAATTATGGTCATGCCGAAAAAAATCGTGTTCGAGATAATGGCAGATTCTGATTGTACTACCCTTAAAACATGAAAAAAAGTCATTTTTTGAAAAGCGTCTGTGTGTAGATTTTTGTTCTATGGCAAACGATGAGCCACAAATTCAAACAGAATCAAATAATGTTTTGCATGCATCCCTGAATTGTAGAAAACTCAAGACCTATTGATTTTGGTGAAGATCAGTTAAAGGAAATGGGTAGTTTACCTGCAACATTTTATGTTTTAACGAGAGTAATTTTTTTATGACGAACGATAACTGTCGTAAATTCACACAGAATCAAATAATTTTTTGTATATGTGCCTGAGTTGTAGAGTACTCAAGGCCTGTTGATGTTTGTAACGATCGGTTACGGGGAAAGGGTAGTTTACCTGCAACATTTTATGTTTTAACAAGAGTAAAGTACTTAATTTTGATAAATAAAGTATCCTGATAAGAAGATCTTAATAATCCACTGTAGAAACGCAGATGAAATATCTATAAATGAAGAGGCTAGTTGAACGGGGTGGGGGTAATTTTCTATAAATGAAAATTATAGTTGAAGGGGGAGGGGATAATTTTTTATATGTGTACTACGTTATCGGCAACAAAAAAGTAGTTTGTTGTTAAAATTCCTTCCCGGCCTGTTTGGCCGTAGTACAATATTTTCTGCAAAACCAGACGTTTCGGCAGAGTCATTGACTGCCATCATCAGTGAAAATCGAGTGCGATAACGTGAGGTGGTATACGTTAGTGACCACAGTACTGTGGTTAAGGCTGAAGTAATAAGTAGAAAGAAGTAGTTTCTATGGAAATATTTCATTTCGAAAATGATTTTAAATATAAATTTTAGAACATGGAAGTCATGTATGGTTCTCCATACCGATATTTAGTTCATAATTGAACCCTTCATTAGTTTTTAACATAATTATAAGAACTACTTGCCAACTTATTAACACTTATTGCCTTCCTGGCCAAGTTTACAAATATTATTTTAAACATCTTCATTAATCAATTAAAGTAAATACATTCAACATAATATCATACCTAATAAATGTACTTGATTATTTAAATACAATTTTAACATGAATAAAATGAGTACCTACGACTTAGTACTTCCTTAAAGCAACAGCTCTACACTTACTACACACAAAACATAAAATAAATATCCTGTAAACACTATATCATGATACAGTACAACACCAAGTACATTTTATAACACATTAAATATTAATTGAACAGTATATTATACTCAACTCCCACACTTTAAACTCATCCCACTAGACACAATGTTTATGTTTTACATCTCATACTACTCATTACATATTTTAGATTTAGGTACACTTTTGATGTTTTATTACTTAGTAACCTTACTAGGTACCTTTACTGCATTTTTCAGGTGAGATGGGCCCTCTTGTATTTAATTATAACATGCTTTGGGCATTGTTTTAAGTCAGGTTTACAAAGTTTTTTATGTAACGTCATGAACCTCAACTCTGTTATGTTACAATATGTAACTTTTGGATATGATGATATCTAGCATTTTGAAAAATGTAACGCAGAAGCAAGGACAAGGAGATGACACAATTCCTCCAAAACCTCAGTCCTTGTGGACGCCACAGTCCAGGGGGGGTCATAGTGTGTGTGGCAGGGGGGTTACTCAGGGGAGTAACGAATAAAAAAAAAAAAAAAAAAAATTTTTTTGTAACTTAATGATGGTGACTGGCTACTGAGCTAATTAAATAATTTTATTTTGATTTGAGAAATGGTTACAGTAGATGTTTATCATATTGTGTTTATTATGTTTTATTGTGTTATTATTTTATCATGTTAGAGGGTAAGGATTGTCAGCATAAGTTATGTCTTTTACACAGTAGAATTGTTTGAAAGATATTCAGAGCAAGGTCATTGACCCGACCTAGAGGGATCAGCTGATGGATTGTATCATGGTCCATATGACCAATTCCTATATTCTTTTAATAATTCATATAAATTCAGGTTATATTTTCTTTGATTGATAATTTTCTTTGATTGTCCAAAGAGTGGTTTAATAAAATTTATTATATTTTATTAAAATTATTTTTGAACAAAACAAAAAAAAATTTGCATTAAAGTACGTCATTGTAAATTGTAATGTTCATTATAAGTAGGGAAGGTGTCAGCTGGTTCATGATGTGTATCTTATGTTATCTTTGTAATCAAGTGTAGCTATTTTCGAAGTTAAGGTAGTCATAGGTTGTTTATTATAAGTTTAATGTAATAAATTTGTTTATTATCATGTGGGTTACTATATTACTATATAGTTATGCTATTACATTGTTTATTTATTTATTAAATTAGATGCATTTGGAGAATTTGGGAATGCTTTTAAAGAACAAAAAAACTTTTTTATGATTAACATCACTAATTAAAGTAAACCATCTTATGTAATGGATTTGGGAAATTATTTTTGAGAGTTAATGTCAAGAAGTAGGGAGTTTGTGTTGAATTAATAACGAGAATGTGTACGCACCCAGTAATTGCTAAAAGCGACCCAGTATGCATTAAAGGGGGAACATATCGGTTGAGGATCTGGTATGGTATAAGGCCAGGGTTTTGATATTTTGGGCGGAATGTTAGACGATGGGGTGTATGATGGTGCGTATCTGTCCGAGTTTATGGTGTTGGGATCTCGAACAGAGAAGTCCAGTAATCTCGTACGGATGCAGCCATGGTCGCCGAGCTAGGGGGGTAGTTTACCCATGATGCATTAAGAAATAATGGGGGGTTGTTGGCACCATATCCTCACCGATCCTCTTAGGGGTTTAGCAATGAGAGTTCTTCTGTTTCGACAAAAGATCTCTCATTGGGGGGTATTGTAATGGGACAGAATGGGGTATTTTGTTTTATTAAATTTATTTCATGGTCAATTGTAACTCCCATACATAAAACAGTTTCAGTCTGACAAAGAACGCAATGATATAGCCTTGAGAGTGAGGTGTGGCGATACAACGCCATACGGTTCTGAGAATTCAAGCTTTGTGTTACGCAACCACATGCGCGACATGAGCACGCGCGCGTAAGGGACGCCGACAAGATGTCTAGTTTATAAAATTTCTTTCACCACATGTTAGTGAAGAATTTCACCAAATGGTGAGCCACGGCCTATTGTATTACCATAGAACAGCGTCGACGATCGAAAAGAACCAATGAGCTGTCTGGACATCATTGTATTCCCGCCGACATCATGTAGGCGGTGCAAACGGAAATGCTCGCCAGCCTTTAGGTAAGCATGCCAGTCATCGATACAGTTCCGCCTGGCCAGGTGCATATCAAGACTTCGCGAGTCGAAAACTTTTTCAGAATTTAAAGAAAATGTATAGGAAGTGACAAACAAACATAAAACAGTGACACAGTATCTCAAAATCAAGTAAGTGTAGTGAAGAAAGCAAAATTGACAATGTTGTGAAGTAACTGAACATTCGGACATGTACGCAGGGCTGCACGTGGCCGGAAGGACGCCATGAGTTAAGTAACCGACTACCCAGTTCATAATATCAATAATTTCATTTTAAAGAGCTCTAAATAAAAATAAATGGGTATTTAAATTGTATGAGAGGGAGAGAGTGAGCAATCTGGGTCGTTTTATTATTATTATTATTATTATGATCATAATTTAAGATGATTAGCAATAAGTAACTCAAGTTTTTATTTCATGTATAATAGATAAATAACAGTGTTTTCTGAGAAGAAGTAACGTAAAGTCAAATGTTTGAATGAATGTAAAATAAATAATAGTTTTTTGAAGACAATGAGCAATACATAAATTAAAGTTATTATCCAGCAGTTATTAGCGATGTAATGTAAAAGAAATTATTGATGTGGGAGTTTTGATATCATTTGACGATAAAATAAGATAACAATAAAATGTGTTAATTAGGCATATAAATATGTGTTTGTTATTGCACCACCTGTTGTTTTTTCTCTGCCAAAGTACATCAGACGACACCCTGATAGATTATCAATAAAGGTAAGTGGGACAAATTGAAATATTCCAATTATTAATTAACTCGTTATACTTCAAATGGTGCCCTAAACAGGGACAAAATTCAATATTTTAATAACTAAAAAACAAGTCATACTTCAACATTTAATAAATAAAAACCTTGATTAATTATATAAAACTTCAAAGACATCGGGCATCAACATATAGGTTAGACACGGTGTGTCAGCATAATATCAGTTCAATTGAAATAAAAGAATAATGATTTAATAACAAATATAATTCAAGTGCACGAAAGTTTATAAGGTCCTTTAGTGTGAAAACTAAACAAACATCTTAAACACTAGAGTGGATAACCTTCTGCAGGTAATTTATTAACTTTTGCAAACATGGTTGGCGATTAAGAAAAGGTTTGAAAAATAAAACAAATTAAATATTCAATAAGGCATAGCGTCCTTCTAATGTTAGTTAAAAAATCATCTTATCGTATAGGGTTAATAATGTTCACTGATTCTTATTACTACGAAAATTATTAATTATAAACTTCATGAGGTTTAATGCCTCTTCAATGTTCAGTTTAAATTGTCTTATACAGCTATACATGGTAATATTACCGTTCATTTTATAAATTTCTTAAGACTAATTCAAAGTCACTGTACTCCCTTTTTTATTTTATATTCCCGCGATTGCAAGGGATTGTACACTTGCAATCGAGTCGCACTGTCACTCGATTGAGTTACTAGGTTAATTAAAACCTTTAACACCTTTGGAAAAATTGGGTTAGGTTGTTCCCAACATGACGTTTGATACGTGCACAGGTTTGGTAGGCGCAACTTTCTCTTCTGGCGTCTGGAGCTCTCGTCTCGTCTCCTTCATCAACAGTACAAGAATGATGCTTAGCTTGGCGTCGCTTTTGGGCCAAACCTCGCTATAACTATTTTGATTGGTGGGATGATCGACGACATTCCATCGAACGTGCCTACTCCCTTTATAAAATTATTTAATTTTCTAAAAGAGCTTCTGACTTTGGGTTGGAGAGTATGAAAATGATGCTTAGTATTTTATCCAAATTGATACAAATATTTTTAAACTCAATTAACTTTCTTATGGGACTTGTGAGCTCTAATCTAACCTTGTCATCGTTTGCAATTGTCTTTTTGGATAGTTAGATACCCCACAAGCCATAATTCTGTTTATGTTTGACCAAGATCACTGTTATCACTTAGGTCTGTTACAATCTTTTTTTATTAAAATCTGTCTTATATTTATTTTATTTACAATCTGATTTCGCTACTACTTGTTTCCACTAATATACAGTCTATTTCTGTTACTGGGTTATATTATAATCCCTTAATGGTGAAGACAGCACTAAATTTGGTACTAAGCTTTACTATGCCAATAGCCTCATGACTTAGATTTAATTATTTTTGTTCAATGGTTGTACCCTTTAAGTGGGTTACATTACACACTTAATCATAAACACTCAGTACAACTTCTGTTCACTTTAATTTGGATTTCTATACAGTTATTCTCGGGAATTTTAATCTTTTAACTCACGTATAGTTTAGGCACTATATGGTGTTACATAACTTACCTTCACTCTCCTTTATATACTTAATTTTGGAGTCATCATCCTTTACAAAATACTTACAATGTTTATTCTAAAGTTTTACAATCTTTTGATTGGTAATAGGATATACCCCTTTTCTGATACTTCAGTAAAGGTTCTTGCATCTAGTCTCATTATACAAGTATGTTTAAATTACATTATCATGACAGGTTTCTATGCTAATTATAATTGTGTCACATCATATAAGTTACCTTGAACATTACTGGTGCTATTGATAACAATCCTTCATCTCTATTATTTATTAAAGTTAAGGTTTATTAATGTTATTTTGAATGTTCATCCTCTTCTTTCACAGCACGTAATGAATATTAATTACTACACTTTCACATGTGAAACTTACTTTGTTTATTTTCCTCGTACGACGTTTCAGCGTGAAGTTCGCCTTCCTTAGCGAGGTATGATACTGAATGTCCGGAGTTTGTAACGGCTTTTTCTAGTTGGTAGGTTGTGTGGGGTGGTGTGGATGTGGAAGGGGGTTGGCACGGGATTCCGAAGTATTGTATGTTTTGTGTATTATTTTGTCAAAGAATGCGTGTGATTTAAAGTGTAATTGGTCGTTAAGTATGTTGTTTGGTGTAATACATAATACACAAAACATACAATACTTCGGAATCCCGTGCCAACCCCCTTCCACATCCACACAACCTACCAACTAGAAAAAACCGTTACAAACTCCGGACATTCAGTATCACACCTCGCTGAGGAAGGCGAACATCACGCTGAAATGTCGTACGAGGAAAATAAACAAAGTAAGTTTCACATGTGAAAGTGTAGTAATTAATATTCATTAAGGTTTATTAGTTTGCCTATTAGGTAAATTTAGACTGTCCAATTCAGTATTTGACTTCACACTAATTACAATATGTCTTCCATGTTATGATAACGAATTTTATTGTTGGTATTATCCTTTATAACACATAAGTTCATTACCGTCCAACAGAAATTGGATTAATAACCATTTCATTATTTAATTCTGTTATTTTAAGTGCACAATTCACATTGAGTTAGGTTATGGGTCACCTATTTTTGGTTGACAACAATGTGTTCATCTCATGATGAGTTTTTATGTCTTTCATTTACTAATCTATAGTACTAACAACGTTAATTACTACTAAAAGTTTAGTATACAATTGTTTGTCTTTTATCACTCGTATTATAACTGTACTGATGATTATCGGTTCATAATTGATATCCCTACATTTACTCTAGTTACATGACTGGCCTACAAGGTGCACTTTTGTTATTCTTTCTGATACACAGTTAGTTTACATTTAGACTATTTTTATTTCACTCCCCTGACCATTATATATTATCATTAATTTATATTAGAGTTTTTTGTCAGTCAAGTCATCTCAATTAGTTTGTCAATGTTTCATTGTTATTAACTGTTCTTCACTCTGGGCTTCTTTTGTTATCACTCATTCATCTTGTATTGATTCTCATCTTGCATAAGGTGTAGGACATCTCTTATTTCTTCCTGCTTTTGTATATTGTGTTGGATTTTATAATGCAGTTCTTCAATCCACTTCATTTTTCTTCTCTTTGTCTTGGTTTTTCTCACTTTATCTAATCTATTGGGTTATTTATTAGTCACTTTACGTCTAGTGTATTGTCGTTTTGTCTTCATTTCTTTAACGATACTTTTTGTTTACTAAGGATGTCTTCTTTATTTTATAACATTAATTTATAAATCCTTAAATCTGTAGTGACCGTCAATCAATGAATGTTTTAGTAGATGGTTAGTGAGGATCGGTAAAAAATAACACAGATTTTAACTATTTTGCGTCGACGATTCGACAGTGTTTATTGTCATCTTCAGGACCTGTGTATGAAATACAAAAGAAATGTCAAACATAACGGAACAATTAAATATTTGGATGAACGTATTCTTGTATGTGAGTGTGTGTGTGCGTATGTACGTATCATTGTATATGTGAAGACTTATGATAGTTGTTTACATCTTCCAATTATCTTTAAGAAAACGAGCAAATTATATAATGACACAACTTAATTTATACATTATTACAATTTAAATTACTAAATGTAATGCTATTTTAATTAATTAAACAAACAGTAATCAACAATTGGATATTAGATTGGTACATAAATTGTTTATACCTACAGCATATAGCATATGCTATATAGCAAAGTAAAATATATTACCTATAACTAAAACAGATTAAGGGATGTTCACTACATAATTATTAAAAGTTATTTTTAACATGTTTCACTCCCTACTGGTATTAACAAACAATCATAATTTAGAAACATACAATTTACACAATAACTGTAGAACTTTATGACTTACATCAGATAGTTGACATAAGGTTACAAACAAAAGTTTCTGGTAAATTTTACTAACAGGTAAATGTGGATAATAATTGTAGTCATATTGTAAATTATAGTCAAGAGTACTATAGAATACTGTAATTTATGTATGTGTCCACAATCACACCTTCTCTCTCACGCATTCTCCCCCTACCAATCCTTCTCACAGCCTCACACTCTAACCTGAAATTGCTCTATCACTCACTATCCCTCCCACTCACTCTCTCTCTTACTACATCTCACTCACTGTCTCCCTTCTTGCCTCTCTCACTCTTCCAACCTTCTCTCTCTCTCTCTCTCATTGTCTCTCGATGATCAGATAATCAATATTCCAGACAACAGATTTCCAGATAATTGATACCCTACTGGATATTGGTTTTTACATCTGCTGGAGAAGGAAAAATTGATAACAAATTATTAGCATGTAATGTATGTTACGGACATTTCCTGCTATTGAAGTTTATCAGTTTGGCTAGGTGCGTAAGAGTGTATCAGTAATATGCCTATTTTTTTTTTTTAAGGCCATTACTATCAGACTTACAAAATGTGTAATGAACCTCATTTTTGAAGAATCACATACAATTTTGTCGTTTCTCAGCTAACACAACGTATATAGGATCACACCGTTGTTCTAAAGAACATGGTAGAAAGATCAGCATCCTTTGTTACCTTCTGTTATTTTACCTATGCCAGTGTAGCTTCAAATATGTTTGGTTCCTCATTTCATGTAAAGTTATAACTTTGCATTTTACCCTTCTGCATAAGTTTCTTCAGTGTGAGTTTAAAAATTATTGACATCAATATCATTCTTTCAGGAATTGTTTCTCTGCTTTGATAAAATAATTAAGTGGACTGCACAATAGATAAAATAAAATATCATAATGCTGACAGTAATTTAATTTTGTATATTAACATAAAATATTTACCTCCATCCCAGTAAAAATAGTTGTAAGAACATTTCATTAATTGTATTATGTAACATTGCAGGAGTCATAAGGTCTGAGAGAATGTGTACAGAAATGAAGTCAATAACAGACACCCCTAAACGTGACTCTAACAGAATAGATGATGGAGAGGACATAGACGACACTCAAGAGCAAAGAAAAATATGTAGACCATCAAAATACAACAGAAATTTTGCTCTAGGTATGTGATGATGGTAGTTATAAAAGTAGATATTTTACATTGAATTTGATATTTATAGATATTAGATTTACATGTAGCATGGATATTTTATATGCCATTTTATACGTGCATTTACATATGTTACAGTATGTTAAAGGATTGACAGCCACATGTTTATAATAGCCATTTAAAAAACTAGCTCTATTAAATTGTTATGAGCTGTAGACGTGTTAGAACTATAGCCTTGTTATACTATTTCAGTATAACAAGCAACAGCCATTTTTTGTACTTCTCATTTTTATTACCTAAAATCGTTTTGAAAATGACCAATAAAGTAACAAGAAGCCCTATATAAAATAGCACAAAAATCTGAAAAAAGTGTTTCACAACTTTGAAGGAAAATATCTATGTATTGCAATGTTCACGTTGACCACATAATCTCAAACATACAATGAAGTGAAAAGAGTTTATATTGTGTGTGTGTGTGTGTGTGTGTGTGTGTGTGTGTGTATGTGTGTGTGTGTGTGTGTGTGTGTGACAGTTAATAATAGTAATTACAATAATAAACACAACTTTGTCGTGTTTACTTGCTAAACCGATACGAGTCATGTTCTGGATGAGGCCTTTCAGTATTTCTACAATTTTCAAGTCCTAAACCATGACAAAAAATATCCCGCTGGGACACGTATTGTAACGAATTGATGTTAGCCATCTCTGTAAAAATGTATTTGTTGTGTGTTCGCCTCACACTGGTGTCGTTACTTCTATGTGTTGCGCTAACGATGTCTGTAGCGATCCTTCAATTACCAGTACAATGCGAGTGGAAACCTTACCTGTTGTTTCATAGGTGTTTAATAATCCCGGGTGGCGCCAAATTGTTTACTTAAAACAATTAAATGAATAAATAATATGGTTTAGCGATCTTAGCTAGGACGCCCTGGAGCATTCAAATTTATTCCCGTCTTCGTTGGACCTTCTTAATCAAGCAGGTAGTTCGTCGAGTTTGCGGTGTGAGCGCTGGCCGTCAATCCTAGTTGTTCGCTAAAATGCACAAATTATACAATACACTTCCCTATGAAATAAAAACAATGGTTACACTCTACTAGTTTCTTTAATTAGTGATTGGTAATTATTCAGTTTGACATTAAAATTATACTTGGTTATTCAACAAATTTTGCACCGACAATTAATATGAGTCTAATATCTCTAGGGTTTTGGCGAAGATCGATTTTGAACGAACTATTTATTCAAGTATGGCGACTGTGTTGTCTATTTACAGTTATTTTCGTTCAAAGTCTGGGTTCTTGTGATTACAAGAAAAATATTAATAATGATTACAATAAAAAGTACACTACCTTACATTATTTGTACTTAAATAATATAATGTGTAGCTACAATTTGTTCTTGCAGTGTAGTAAAGTGTGTTTCAAAAGTTCACAATTTCACAACAGGTTATTTTCTTAGTTAATAAATTTTCAGTGTTTTATGGTTTTACTTAATCTTTGAAAGAAATTATATTCATTTTATAGTGAGAGTTCAGATGACTGTGAGAAATATTTAAAGTGAGTTTATTTCTGGAATTTGGGTAATTTAATGATACTTATCAAATCAGTAGACTTGAGATAAACCGTTGTTCAGGTGAAATGGAATATTCTTCGTATTGTTTAAATTAGCAGCCATCCTTACTATTTCTTTTATGAATTTGCTAACTGTTATAATTTTTTATTGTTCGACTAAGCTTTTCGTCATTGCTGACATCTTCAGGTCTTAAACAACCTGTTGATGTTTAAAAGAAATAGTAAAAATGAAATGGAATAGTCATCAATTTTGAATGATCTGGGGCTTCTGGCATCTTTTTCATGTTAGTTGTGGTAATTTCTTCATTTAGATTTTATTTAAATTGGTCCTTGGCATCAGTTAAATGTTATCGTTTCTCGTCTGCTTCTTACTTGTTCATCTTTTTGAATTTTGATTACTTTTTATACATTTTAAATTAAAATTTAGGTCATTCACGACCTGGCGTCTAATCTGGATGAGCGTCACTTATTGAGTACCAAGATTTAATGGAAAAATCGTAACCAATGGTCTGTTGTCATGGTTATGAATAAATTCTGATTGGTTGATCATGTCTTTATAGCCATTGTTACCAATTTTGAATTTTTATTCAAAATTACTGTATATCTTCTGATTGCTTTTATTCTTCTGTCTTCCTTCCTATGTATTAAATATTATCACTACTGTTTGTATTTCCTTTCAAAGATTATTTTGATATCCCATAAGGTTGGGTTCTCTAAAGTATTAATGTTTGTACAATTATGTTAATATTTGTTAATTACATTTCTCTTTTAATTTAAGTCCTTATTCTAACATTTTTCTTTTAATATGATTCACAAATTATCCTTGGCTAGTTACTCGCCTTGGATTTGTTAATTTCCTTGTTGATTTTTTACAATTTGTAGTTATTTGTTTTTGACAGTTAGGCATTTCATAGGCCTAAGTAGGCATTGATTATATTTACTTATTTTATACAAATTATATCTCATTTTACTCTAATATGTTTTGTTTTGTTATTATAATTGATTGGTTTATTTGTTGATGTGTTTTGGATCTGTTTTTATACTATTTGTAGGTTTCTATTATTTTGTATCTCATGGCTTGTTAATTATTTCCTAACTGATTTTCCAGTGTAATTAGATCTGTATTGATTCACCTTCTTACTTATTTATTTTGCCCTCGTTAACAATATGGCTATGACTTACCATTCTTTATCACATAAAACATAACATCTAGGCCTATGGTCTGTACAATTCCTTCAGCCATATCCTATTCATAAATTTAATTTCTATCACTTTCTGCTACAGTCCGTTTCTTGATGTATATAATACTTTAATATTTATAACTAAATTATCATAAATTTAATTAAACAATTTTTTAACAGTTATTAGGTAATGTTTGTTTACAATTAATTTCATTCTTTCTTATTTTTTGGGTGATAAACATCATCACACTATTTAAACTTACTTAATTGATTATCCCTTATAACCTGGGGTGTTTATTGATTTCATTTTTAATTTCTTATTTCTTAAATAATGTCTACCTTCTATCCATGGTAACACTAACTGTTTACCTTCCATGGGATTCTCCCTTTTAATTACTATTGAATCCCTCTCTTACAATTAAACTTAACTTTATTAATAACAAGATTCTTTTTTTTTTTAGAGAAGTTATTCATCGACTACGTGGGACCACTCCCACGTAGCAAGTCAGGTAATTCTTTCCTGCTTGTTTGTGTGGATGCTTTCTCTAAGTTTGTCTGGCTATTGCCCTTATGGCAGGCAAACACTTGGTTAACCATTCTAGCACTCCAGACCAATATCTTTCAGCATTTCGGACTTCCGGCCATCTTTGTTTCTGACAATGGTCCACAATTCATTTTGGGCGAATTCCGGCGAATGTGCTTCGCAAACGGTATCCAACATGTAACCACTTCCCCTTACTACCCTCAGCCGTCCCATGCGGAAAGATTCAACAGGAGTCTCAGGTCTGCTCTGATTGCTCACCACGCAGAGCAACAGAATTGTTGGGACCAGAATCTCAAGTGGTTACAGCTACCCTTCAATACTGAGGAGTTGTTTTAGTTGAAGTGTTAATTTGGCTCTAGGGTTCTCAGTTTGAGAGTTTGGGAGGCCTTAGGGGGGTCATAGCTCTAGTGCTAGCACGATTTCTTGTCTCTTCTTCTGTCTCTCGTCTCTGTATGCTGACCCTGATCAAGTCAGCATGCAGTTACCACACACGTACACATGCACTCCCACAGTCCATTTGTTCCTTCTTCTTGTCTCGTTTTCCTCTGAGTCTCTGTCTTGCTGAGAGCGGTCTATTTTCCTGAGTTCCTGAGACTCCCAAAGCAGCCAAGAGGACTGTGATTGTCATGGTGAAGTAGCCAGGAGGCTGTGGATTGAGTTGTTTTTTGGGGGGAGGCAACCAGGTTGCCCTTTTGGGGTGGGGATGTGCCGGGTTTTGAATTTTCCCGGCGTGATTTGAATGTTCAGTGCAGCCAATGCGCGTAGCAGCTGTGCACCACAGCTAACTCGATTATTAAGGCCGTGTCTGCACCACGGCAACGCAATCTAGAAGGCCTAGTCAGATGTATCAGCTGCTTGCTGGACGCAGCTGTTAGTAAACAGCTTACCAAAGGTTATGATCGGCAAATTGAAACAAGTCGATTTTATATAGCATAGAGGGACAAAAGAATTCAGGCATCACTCTTATTTCTTCGCCAACCTTCCAATAGAGTGTTCGATGGCCTGATGGCTCAGGGTTAAGTACTTCGTAGACCTTTCAATATGACTTCGTAAGCCAGTAAACCCTTTTCAGGTGAGGCTCAACTATATTATTCTATGTTCATTTAATGATGGGTTATGTGTTATGTTTGTGTGTGGCCTCGACATCTGTAAAGTATATTTCATTGTAAAATCTTTGTATTGTAAAATTGACTTACACGTTACTTCCGGTCTGGAAACACGTGGTGACATTGTATTTAATGTAATCAAATTGTAAATTTAATCAAAAGTAATGACTATAACTGGATAAAATGAACCATGCTAAATTAATAAGAGCAGTTAGAATGTTGATAGAAATTCTGACAGTGAGTGTGGTGTCTGTGTTCCGAGGCGAGAGAGTGTATGGGTGGGTGTGTTGACTGACGGCCAATCTACAAAAAAAAAAATGTTATAGGGTCCCCGTACCAGCCAGGAGAAAGGGGAAGCAGAGAAATAGTAACATCGACACCGATCACTATCCGCAGAGCAGTGCACCAGGATCCTCCCCAAAGCCGTCAGGCCCAGAAATACTCCTGCTACAGAACACCGAAGGACATCTGCCAGAATGAGACTCGCTGGAAATTCACCACACTCTAAGGATTATCTGCACCACTCATGGTACCATTTGAGTTCATCAACAAAAGTACAGGTGGGAGCGTTCTAATTATTAAACTTCAATCAACAACAACTCAATAGACTGGCCCCCTGGTATTCAGGTTAAACATCTTGTTAATGCTCTTAAAGAAAATGGTACAAGAACTCCAGCTGTTTCAAATAAAATTGGAACTAAATATTTTGTGATAACTTAAATTCATGTTCTTAAAGAAAATGATACTAGAATCCATCTGTTTAAAAGACTTGTAACTAAATATTTTGTGATAACTTAAATTGATGTTCTTAAAGAAAATGGCACTAATAAAAAATTGTTACTGGTTACAAGAGTGTTGATTGCAAATCCTGTCACTCTGGGCTCCAGCACACTTTTCGCTTCCTCTAGGCCAAGTAGTCTAGTTATTAAACTTTGCGTAATGGCCTCAGTGGCCGTTACAAATGGTAGCAGAGCATGGTTTTATTATCTATGTGTGCTGACCTGAAGGTGGCAGGATTTGCAATTGGATTTAAGAGTTTAACATATTTTCTGAGTATGAAAGGTAGGTTGAGTAGTTATATATTTAATATTTGTAAAATGAAATGAGTTGAAATATTTTTTTTTTATTAGTGTTTGTGAACATTAATTGTTTTATGAATCCATAAAATGTTTGATATTTTATTGAAATATGCGTTATTAGCATTATTATTGTTAGTGCAGATTAGGTCCTTAAATGTTATTATTAATAAATTGTAAAACCGGAGGTAACATTATATAATTCTGTCGGGTCACACACATTTATATGTTTGTATGTCACGTATAATTCAAGTTTGCTTATGGGGGATGTTGAGTCTATTTCCCGGTTTGGCTTTAGTTTACGGTGTATGTACTAGACCGGGTACTTTCTATTTAAGGTTTTATGTATGTTTTGTGTTAGCCCTGAACAATTTTCTGCATGCCCCTGGTTTTGTCAAACCTTGTCGATGTTGGTCATAACCTGTCCGACCCTGTTACATGTTGATCTAAATTGTTGAAGTCTATATGGTCTAATCATACCTCAGGTCTGAAGTGATTGTCCTAATGGGTTTTATTTAAATTATTGAGTTATTGGGCCGCACAATTAGAGTTAGACTGATTAAGATATGTTGATTTTTTTGGAGAATGCAGTAATGGACGGAGCATGCACCCTTGTTGTTGACACATTAAGTTTTGGATTTTGAATTATCCTTGAGTATTTTTAAAATTTTCTAGAGTGAGAAGTGCTTAGTTGATTTAATGGATTGTACTTATTTAATTGGGTCTTGTGTAATATATTTATTCTAGTGTTATTGTTGCTGCGTGTTGTTTGTTTAATGAATTCAGGGAGGTGGCTCTGCCTTTCGTCTTCACCCCTTTCTCTTGCTTCGCTAGGGGACCGTGAAAGCCACTTGCATGAAGTCAAGTTTTTCCTTCTTCTGTCATGTGTTTGTGTCCATTTTAATTATATAATTTTTGGCGGCATAGAGAATGAGCTCAGTCCATGTTGACTACTATTTAAAGAAGATGATCTAGACATTTTTGTTTGTTAACGGTCCAAGTCACGTATTTTAATTTCTTATTTTCTTACCTTTGTTAGGTCCGTCTTGTGACTTTTATCTTTAGAATAATATTAGCGTGACGCGTTTCAGGTCATCTGACCCATCCTCAGACACTTGCTTGAAAAGAAGTCGTCATATATTAAAATCCAATTAAAATAAAAACACACATATGTAAACTCATTGTCAATAATTAATGTTCAAAAACATGAATAACACTGTTGTCGTGGTGCACCACGCGATTACCGATCGATACTCCGTGTGTCCGTGAGTATCGATCGGTAATCGCGTGGTGCACCACGACAACAGTATTATCATGTTTTTGAACAGTAATTATTGACAATGAGTTTACATATGTGTGTTTTTATTTTAATTGGATTTTAATATATGACAAGATGACGTCTTTTCGAGCAAGTGTCTGAGGATGGGTCAGATGACCTGAAACGCGTCACGCTAATATTATTCTAAAGATAAAAGTCACAAGACGGACCTAACAAAAAAAAAAGATGATCTAGAGTTCGTAGTTCGCTTACGCTTGGGGCTGTTCTTTCCCAGGTTGTTGGTGGTGCTAGGCAGCCAGTGGCTTTTATATCTCGTACCTTGACCCAACAAGAAAAGAAGTCATCTGTCTATGAACTAGAGTGTTTGGCAGTGGTATACGCTCTAGATAAGTTCAGGCATTTCTTGGAACATGCTGAGTTCCTACTTGAGACCGATAATCAGGCTCTCTCTTGGCTTCTTGCTCATCCCCGGCAACTGGGTAAAATTGGAAGATGGGTAGTAAAAATGTCATCCTTTAAGTTCAAGGTGCAACACATTAGGGGAACTCAGAATGTAGTTGCTGACGCTTTGTCTCGCATGTTTTCCCTACCCAGGAAGTTCAATCTGAGCAACCCTGTGCCTTATTATTAGACTTTCCGCTAGCCTTTACTGATGTGTTACCCCATCAACTGATGATGATGAAGAGTTGGGTCATATCATCAATAAGTTAAAAGAGGTTAACGTACAGGTCCCATATTTCTTTTCCAAGTGCGTCCTGTGTTGTAAAGAAAGAAAAGGACGAGTCCCTAAAATCGTGCTGCCTAGCAAGTTAGTGTCCATGGTCTTCAGCTATTATCATAATTCCCCAGTAGGTGGATATAAGGGGATTTCAAAGACCATTTCCAGCATTAGAAAGCATTTTATCTGGAAGGGCATGGATAGGGATATTGCTGCTAGAGTTAAGGTGTGTCATCTTTGTGGGTTAAGCAAGCCTGCCCAAAACACTAAGTTGGGTTCCTTGTCATCGGACGTGGCGGGCGAGCAGACCAATGGAGAAGTTATTCATCGACTACGTGGGACCACTCCCACGTAGCAAGTCAGGTAATTCTTTCCTGCTTGTTTGTGTGGATGCTTTCTCTAAGTTTGTCTGGCTATTGCCCTTATGGCAGGCAAACACTCGGTTAACCATTCTAGCAGTCCAGACCAATATCTTTCAGCATTTCGGACTTCCAGCCATCATTGTCTCTGACAATGGTCCACAATTCATTTCAGGCAAATTCCGGCGAATGTGCTTCGCAAATGGTATCCAACATGTAACCACTTCCCCTTACTACCCTCAGCCGTCCCACGCGGAATAATTCAACAGGAGTCTCAGGTCTGTTCTGATTGGTCACCACGCAGAGCAACAGAATTGTTGGGACCAGAATCTCAAGTGGTTACAGTTAGCCTTCAATACGGCCCTCCATGAGAGTCATAAGGCTGTTCCCTTTGAGGTCATGTTTGGATTCTTGCCCACACTTCCGTTGGCCAACTTGTGGAAAATTGAAGTTCTTCTGCCTAATACTCCCGACATTAGCAGACCTGCCAAGTCTCACGCATTGAGCGTGAGACACACGCATTCGAGGCCGATCTCACGCTTACACGCACGCGAACTGAAATCTCACGCATTTTATCAATGAAAGACATTAAAATTTTATTTTGAAATTAACTTTATTTTAACTCCTGTTTATTGTGTTTCACAGTCTCTGAATACCGGTCATTTAAATACTGATGTGAAAGATAAGTCCATAGTCACATAAAAGATTGCGATTGTCACTAACAGATAGCGGGAGCGCCTCTACCGGCTTCGAAGGAAACGCATACGGCCGATTCGATGCGTCACTCATAAGTTGTTTCATGGAAGAATGAAGCGTGTGCGGTCTGTGTTGTCTTCAGATTCAGAAAAGGAGGATGATCCTTCTCCGGTAGGAACTTCTCCAAAAAGAAATACAAATCCCAGATCTTTTGCGGGAGCTGCTAAATATAAAACCCGCTTCAACGTTGCCTGGGCAAGTAAAGTATCCTGTATCTGCAGTTGCTGATGATCCATCTGGATCTGCCTTTCGGTGTGATGTGTGTGCACGAACTTTGTCCTGTGGACATCAAGGTGAGGCGGATATCAAAAGACACGTTGACTCCGATGCTCATAAGAAGTTTATGAAATCTAGCAGAAATCAGCCTAAAATATCTGACGTATTCAGCAGACCTAAGGACGATCGAACAATGTTTTTTGATCGAACGTGTTTTTTCTATGATACGGAAAAATAAAACAGCTTTTAGACCTTCAATGAACGTGGATGGCACATTATCATCTGTCTTGACCATGAAAATGGCCATCCCTGAGCCATGCCACACATTCGAACCACCAAAAGAAGTGGTGGCTAATGCTAAGAAAGCAACATATCAGTATAATAAAACACATAGCAATAAAGAGTGAGATTTGTATTGTTTGCAATTAAGTGCAACATTTGCTATATATTAACTTGTGTTCTGTTGTTTTCCACAAAACTGATGAATATTACATAAAAATAATTTGCATTATAATAAAAAGTGGTTTGATAATGATTAATTATGAAATAAATGGATATATAAAATAAATTTGTTGTCTCACTCATTTTCCTTGAATCTCACTCTTCCTGACCAGTGATCTCACTCAGTTACTCTGGGGACCCTTGGCAGCTCTGCATTAGGACAACAGACAGGTGGAAAGAGGCCCGGAAGAATCTGCTTCGTGCGCACGAGCATGTCCGTGTTTGTTACAATCAGGGGCAAACTCCTAATCCCTTTAAGGTTGGGGATTTAGTCTATTGCCAGAGCCACTCGATCAGATCAGCCGTGGACAAAAGAGCCGCCAAGTTGTGTTATCGTTGGTCCGGTCCATACCGCATTCTGAGGTTTATGTCACCAGTGACGGTGAGGTTGGGAGATCCCAACAGTCAGTGATATAGAGAAGTTGACCACTCACATATCCAAGTTGAAGTTTTGCCATAGGGCGTAGGTGGGTGAGTGGTGAAAGAGGAGTTGTTTTAGTTGAAGTGTTAATTTGGCTCTAGGGTTCTCAGTTTGGGAGTTTGGGAGGCCTTAGGGGGTCAGAGCTCTTGTGCTACAACGATTTCTCCTCCTCCTCCTCCTCCCCCTCCTCCTCCTCCTCATCCTCCTCCTCCTCCTCCTCCTCCTCCTCCTCGGTATGCTGACCCTGATCAAGTCAGCATGCAGTCACCACACACTTACACACATACACACCCATATACACATGCACTCCACTCCCACAGTCCATTTGTTCCTTCTTCTTGTCTCATTTTCCTCTGAGTCTCTGTCTTGCTGAGAGCGGTCTATTTTCCTGAGTTCCTGAGACTCCCAAAGCAGCCAAGAGGACTGTGATTGTCATGGTGAAGTAGCCAGGAGGCTGTGGATTGAGTTGTTTTTTGGGGGGAGGCAACCAGGTTGCCCTTTTGGGGTGGGGATGTGCCGGGTTTGAATTTTCTCGGCATGATTTGAATGTTCAGTGCAGCCAATGCGCGTAGCAGCTGTGCACCACAGCTAACTCGATTATTAAGGCCGTGTCTGCACCACGGCAACGCAATCTAGAAGGCCTAGTCAGATGTATCAGCTGCTTGCTGGACGCAGCTGTTAGTAAACAGCTTACCAAAGGTTATGATCGGCAAATTGAAACAAGTCGATTTTATATAGCATAGAGGGACAAAAGAATTCAGGCATCACTCTTATTTCTTCGCCAACCTTCCAATAGAGTGTTCGATGGCCTGATGGCTCAGGGTTAAGTACTTCGTAGACCTTTCAATATGACTTCGTAAGCCAGTAAACCCTTTTCAGGTGAGGCTCAACTATATTATTCTATGTTCATTTAATGATGGGTTATGTGTTATGTTTGTGTGTGGCCTCGACATCTGTAAAGTATATTTCATTGTAAAATCTTTGTATTGTAAAATTGACTTACACGTTACTTCCGGTCTGGAAACACGTGGTGACATTGTATTTAATGTAATCAAATTGTAAATTTAATCAAAAGTAATGACTATAACTGGATAAAATGAACCATGCTAAATTAATAAGAGCAGTTAGAATGTTGATAGAAATTCTGACAGTGAGTGTGGTGTCTGTGTTCCGAGGCGAGAGAGTGTATGGGTGGGTGTGTTGACTGACGGCCAATCTACAAAAAAAAAATGTTATAGGGTCCCCGTACCAGCCAGGAGAAAGGGGAAGCAGAGAAATAGTAACATCGACACCGATCACTATCCGCAGAGCAGTGCACCAGGATCCTCCCCAAAGCCGTCAGGCCCAGAAATACTCCTGCTACAGAACACCGAAGGACATCTGCCCAGAATGAGACTCGCTGGAAATTCACCACACTCTAAGGATTATCTGCACCACTCATGGTACCATTTGAGTTCATCAACAAAAGTACAGGTGGGAGCGTTCTAATTATTAAACTTCAATCAACAACAACTCAATAGACTGGCCCCCTGGTATTCAGGTTAAACATCTTGTTAATGCTCTTAAAGAAAATGGTACAAGAACTCCAGCTGTTTCAAATAAAATTGTAACTAAATATTTTGTGATAACTTAAATTCATGTTCTTAAAGAAAATGATACTAGAATCCATCTGTTTAAAAGACTTGTAACTAAATATTTTGTGATAACTTAAATTGATGTTCTTAAAGAAAATGGCACTAATAAAAAATTGTTACTGGTTACAAGAGTGTTGATTGCAAATCCTGTCACTCTGGGCTCCAGCACACTTTTCGTTTCCTCTAGGCCAAGTAGTCTAGTTATTAAATTTTGCGTAATGGCCTAAGTGGCCGTTACACAGGGTTGATCAACATAAATATAAATTTAACTCGATTATTTATTAGTATAATTAATAATCATTTGGCTTATTAAATAATTTTGTCTACTGATTGATTTAAGTAAGTAATTTACTAAACAATAAACTACATGGCTTGCAATTTAATACAAGTCGCCCTAAGAAACCAGTAACTTCAAAAACGTACACTACCTCGGAATTTGAAATAAAATTTTTGTTGACAATTTAATTTACTTTTCGGTTCTTGTATGGTTTCAAATAATAAAAAAATCATGTTGAAGAAGAAATAAATCAACTTAAAACTGAACTTTGCTTTCACAGTATTACCAAAGGAATGAATCCTTATGGTTTTCTCTTGTTCATTTCTAGGAGGAAGAAATTCACTCAATCCATACCTGTGTTGCGTTTGTTACTGTTCATATTCATCTCAGTCAGTTTTGAACTGGCATATGAAGAAAGCCCATTCACTAGAGGCATGGGAAGAGCCCAGTGAGGAGAATGTTTGCTCATTATGTAACACTACTGTTTATGAAGGGATGCATTTTATTCAGCACTTAAAGGATGTACATAATATAGAGGAAGATGCAGAGGAGGATTACGTGTATGATCCATTTGAAGGTATTGCCTCTAGCTTTTTGTGTCTGATCTTATAGTAATAATAACATTTAATGCTGAATTTTTAAATACAATGTTAATTCTTACATGTTACCAGGATGTGTTATGGTTTTTAACATTATTTTGTTTATTTATAGAAGAGGAAAAGGTTTCTAAAAAGTACCCATGTTCAGAGTGTCCCCGTTCATATTCAACACAAGCTGTCCTGACTCGGCATATGGTAAAAGCCCATGCACTACAGAAACCCGACGGAAAGAGCATGTGCTCATTATGTGACACTCCAGTTCGTATGGGTCCAAATTTCAGTCGTCATTTAAAGGAAGTGCATAATGTGGAGGAAGATATTGAGGAACTCACATTTAATTCACTTGAAGGTTAAAACCAGTTTTTTACTTTGCCTTTTTGGTTGAACTCATTCAGTTTTTATATTCTTCAATATTGTGTTTTCTGTATTCTAGATTTTCACACATGGAAAGAAGGATTGACTAGATTAACGCATACCAATTACGCAAGAGTAAGAGGTGTAAAATTAGTAACAGGTGGAGAGAGGCTTTATTTCCATTGCCACCGGTCAGGTAAGTTTACTTCCAGAGGGAAAAATTTAAGGAATAGCAAACCCAGTGTTAAAATGTCACGTGCATGCCCTTCTCGGATTATTGTTACCAAGCTAGCAAATGAAGTTGAAGTCAAGTTTTTTAAAAACCATGTTGGCCATGAAACTTCACTAAAATACTTGACGCTTACACAAAATGAGAGGGAAGATATTGCTGAACATCTGGCAGCTACAACACCAATGCAAAGTGTTTTACATGACTTAAAAAGAAATCACGTTTCAACCTCCAAAATAGAAGCTTTAACCAGGAGAGATCTGTACAACATGCTTAGAGAATTTAAGACTGGTTATGATGTATTATGTAAAAAGGATGCACATGGTATTATCAGTGGACGTGACAGTACAGAAGAACTGCTGGACTCTGATGAAGAAGTTACTGGAAATTCAAAAGAAGAAGATATGATTGCACAACCAACGAGTACAAGAGCAGACGATATGACTGCACAGTCATCAGCAAATACACAAGTAGAAGGTGTGACTGAACAAGCAACACGCAGTACAGAAGTAGCCGACAGTATTAATGATTTTAATGGTTTTGACAATACATCTAGATTTGAGACTATTCTTAACATGGCAACAAATATTGTTTCCCAAGCAGAAGAGTCTGAACTACTAAATATGATTGAAGCAACTGAGAGGTTCCTGGATTTTATAAGGAAAGCAGTGAAAAGCAAGAAGTCAAGTGAATATTCTCAGAACGCAGATGTGCTAATGTCTGATAAACATGATCAATGTATTATACCCAGTACGTCAACAAATGTGGAGCAAAACGTGTTACCCAAACAAACAGACAGTTTAGCATTCAGTGAATCATCATCGTTTCATGTGATTTCTGATAATGCTGTTGATTCAGAAGAAGAAACATTTGTAATTCATAGAGGTTTTGACCACACATATTGAAACACTAAGACCTGACTGTGGCATGGAAAAAGCTGTATAGAAAAACAGAATAACAATAAATGTTGGAGTATGAGGCAGACACACTGGTAAGCATGTGTACTTAAAATGTTTAACTTTAATTTAACTTGTTAAAATTTTCAGACTGCAGTTCTCTGGTGCAAATTAATGAAAATCATGGCATATTAAAATAGATTCAGTTTTTTATCTTTTGTTTTCTTTATTCAAATTTGTTAATCATCTTCTAATCATAAAAAAAATTTGAAATAGCAAAACCATGATCAAACAGAAAAAATTAAAGTTTTTGACATAGAAAATTGGAATAAACTTTGAATTAAAATAATTTTTTTTAATGGAACTTTATAGTTTTATGATTAAATAGAGTGACTCTGAGTTGTGCAGGTTGCGCACAGACTAATACAGAATTATAATTCATGTCTGAAACTGTATTTTAAAAAATATATAAAATGGTTTCATATCTGAAACTTAAAAACAAAAAAGAAAACAAAATTTTGCACAAATTCATTTACAGAAATTATTGTACATAATTTTACCCTTCAATTTTTTCAGACATACTGTAATAACTTACATCTACAGGTTAACATCAGATTTGTACCGAGGTCTATTGTAAACAGCATGTCTGTAACAGAGTTATTCTGCAACAACACTGCATAGAATATGAAGCAAACCAAAAACTGTCTTCCAGATTGGTCCAGTCAACAGATTATATGGAAGTACGTAAAATATCCCCAATAGACTATAACATTAGGTATGACAAATTAGATTTACTCATTTTAACTTCTGTAGGAATTAAATTGTATACTTATCCAGAGGAGGGAATAGAAGAATTTTGATGGCACTTGGAAAATCAAGTTTCAGGGAATTACATATTTATAACCTACAAATATGTAATTATGGTCATCTAAACTCTGTGTGTGTGTGTGTGTGTGCGTGTGCACGTGCGCGCTAGAAAAATGAAAATTTTGTCTATAATGTTAATTACAGTTTTTGAATTTTAGTGGTATATTATTATTATTTTTGTTAACATTTGTTTCTCTCTGAGAGAAAAATGTGCTGACTTTATACCATAAAATATTGGTATGGAGAACCATACATGACCTCCATGTTCTAAGATTTATATTTAAAATCATTTACTTGAATTTGGTTCGATAATTTCTAAAAAAAAAATATTCCCCACCCTCAAACTATTTTCATTAATTATAGATATTTTTGTAATTATGAGGTAGTCGTTTAATATAATTTTATTTTTGAGTCATACTATCTTTCAAAATTAGGTACTTTATTCTTATAAAGAATCTGAACTTCACAGTTAATCATCCCTCCTCCTCCCCATCATTAATGATATTTACACGTTAGTTTTATCATATCAGGAGCTCGGAGGAGAAAGGGGCGAATAAAAAAAAATCAATTTTTTTTTTACAGAAACCTATTTTCTGACATGTTAAGAACACGGTAATACCACTATCACATATATATTCGCTCTTAGTATTTTGTAAATAGCATTGAAATGTATGGACTGCATAAAACCAGCTGAGAGCTTAGTGCTGTAATATTGGAGGAGTAAGGGCGAATATATTTTATATTATTATTTTTTTAGTTTACTTATCATTAATTATTTAAAAATAAAGGTCTAAACTAATCAGAATCTATGTTTTTTAATACTGAAATACATATTTGCCCTTTCTATCCTGAGAGCATTCACAAACTTTAAACATGATTTCCCAACACCATGATTTTCATATTCACCCTTTCTACTCCCAGCTCCTGATATGTAATTGCTAAGGTATCTTATCCTTCAAAATTAAGTACTCTTACTTTATTGATATCAGGAAAGAAATTTTCAAAAAATCACCCTCGCCCTTCAACTACCCTCTTCATTTATAGATACATCATTTACCATTTTACAACGGATTAATATGACTTCATTTTTGGGGCACTTCTTTATCAAAAGTAAGTACTTTACTCTTATTAAACACAAAACAATTCAAGTAAACTACCCGTTCCCCTTAACCGAACAACCCCATTTTTGATATTTACACTTTTGTTGAGCAATAGTTTCATTATATGTAATTACTAAAGTATCTTATCCTTCAAAATGAAATAGTTTATTCTACATGAAAAAGGTAGTTTTCAAAAAATTACCCCTCCCTCTTCAACTACCCTTTTTATTTATAGATATTTCATCTATCTTTATACAGTGGATTATTATGACCTTCTTTTCAGGATACTTTAGTTATCAAAAGTACTTTACTCTTGCTAAAACGTAAAATGTTGCAGGTAAACTACCCCTCTCCACTTAACCGATCTTCACCAAAATCAATAGGCCTTGAGTCCTCTACAACTTGGGCAAATTGCAAAAAGTTATTTGATTTTGTTTGAATTTGCGGCAGTTATCTTTTGCCATAGAAAAAATTCTACACACACACTTTTCGGAAAATAACTTTTCATGTTTTGAGTATAGTACAATCAGAATCAACCCTTATCTCAAACACGATTTTTTTCACGACCACCATTCTTCCATTTCCTTATGAAACATGGAAGCAAAAGGGAACCTCCAGGTAACATAGAACTGTATGTACACCTGAAAACATTACGTGCACAAGAGCTGCTATCCTATGCTAAAAATTCTGCCTGTTGCCATACAGTTTCATGTGGCCGGTCAAGTACCAGTGTTCAAAAAATTCTTCACAATGATTTAAACATCCATCCTTACAAAATTCAAATATTGTAAACCTTAAGTGACAGTGATATAGTAAACCATGTGACTTTTTTCTGCCAGTTCTCGTATGTCATAAATAACAACGTAAACGTGATTCACAATACGCTAATGAGTAATGAAACATATTTCCATCCGAGTGGATATGTAAATAAACAAACCTTTCGGTTCTGAGAGCCAAATAACCATCGAGAAATGCTTTGAGAATCATTGCTCACTGCTAAACTTACTGTATGGTGTGCAATAGCTTCCTGTGAAATAATGTCTTCACTTCTTTGAGGATGAGAATGGGAATGCCATTACTGTCACGTCAGAGCAATATCTCCAAATGATTAATGAATTTTTGTGTCTCCCCAAGTCCCAGAAAAGTCTGAAATCACACCAAATAGTATGGGGAAACCAGCTATAGGGCTAGGCGATCAATGGATGCAGTTTAACGAGTTACCTTCAGGAGTGGCAACATTCTGTGGCCGGCGAGATTACCAGCGTGCCATTTATTCTACTGGGGATATTTTGAGAGTAAGGGATACAATGATCCACCCCCATGAAACATTGAAACACTCAAAGTTGGCATAACTTCTGTTCACATGTTACACCGTGTAATGGAAAATGTAAAAACTTAACTTCAAAAGTGTGTGAATTGAAATTGTCGCCACATTCGGGGGGCGTAGTGTTCAAAAACTAGTTTCTGCATCTAGTTAAATGTTATTATGTATACTTTCAATTTAGTGTAAATGTTAATTTTACAATCCATAAATAAAAACACAACTGAATTTTTAAAATCACCCATATCATTGACTGATCCTGTATTTTAAGAATTATTTTTTACAAACGTTTAAAGGAATTACATTATAGTGGACATCATACTATGTTATATTTCCTACAAACCCAAATTATAGCACCTAATTCTCACTATATGTTTAAAAGTAAAGCTTTTAGGAAAAAAAAAAAAATTTTTCATTTTTGTAATTGTTAATAACAATAAGTTGTTCGTTTCTAAGCAATTTATATAAATTAAATGAAATTATTTAGTTTAATTGAAACTGGCAACAATAACAGATGTGTTTGTGTTGTCTCTGCAGATAAATTCAGCTTTTGGCTCCTTTACCCACTGTTAAATACTCCAGGTAATGGAATTGTTGCTACTCTGACTGTCTCGGTTAGGATATGGGCATCACACTCACACACACCCGTTTGGCAGACACATGTCCTGCGTTATAGTCTGTGTGTTGGGAGTCAGTGCAAGCACGCGCCTTGCATTGCCTTCAACATTGCCTGCGCGCATGTTGCCCACGCATACAGACACACCGCACCGCTGAGCCAACACGTGTCCTGCGATGCAGTCTGCGTGTTGGGGGTCAGTGCAAGCGTGCACCTTGCATTGACTCCAGCATGCACTCTGGTACGTCACACGCATGTGCGCTCACGGTGTACACACATGCTTCGTTGTTTTAATAGTGGCAATCATAGTAGTAAAATTTTGCAACGAGTATGTTCGCAATGGGCACATTCAGCCATGGTTGAATTTATTGTAGAGACGACATACAAAACACTATGATTTTGTTCATGTTCTAGACTATGATTCGACAAAATAAATATATACATTTCTGGTGGATGAGCACGTACACCATGTTGGACTTATAATAAATATATTAACAGAAACTACAAATTTGAGTTTTCTTATTACTTCATTTAATGTATTTCTGTAGTTAATAGTTTCCATATTCCTTAATACATTTGTAAAAAATTCGTTAATATATTTGTTTAATTTTCTGTTGTTAGTGTTACTCGTGTCGTAGAGTCGTAGAAGGCGGCGTTGTACAATATAGGTTGTACTTTGTAAAAGGCTTAACTTTGACACATGAAAGTTAACTTTACGTTAAAGTTAAATGACATTTTTAGTTGTAACGGGACAATTTTGATGGGTTTTATTTTTTATTGCAATTATAAATGTAACACAAGGTCTACCCAAACAGGGCCTCCGTTTTGAACAATAAGCATTCTTTGTCGGGGCACCAAGACGCACATTTTGTCAGCGCCCTGCAATAAGCACTGTTTCTTAAGGCGTTGGAATGTGAACTTGTGCGCGGATGATTGCGCCTCCGTTGTTAAAAAAGCATGAAATTTTAGCGAGCCTCTGGACTGTGATACATTACCCAGACTCGCTTCCACAAAGGAAACTGCAATTTCACTAATAACCTGTCACGTGAGTGGATTAACGAATCACATAGGAAGCTGGTGAACCTATAGCGGAAGTGGCCAGGAGAGACGCTCGGATAGCGGCAGTCAGTTCGTCTAACCACCATGGCCGCAGCCGGATGAATACAACCGGCTAGCGAACCGAAAACCTTTTCAAATTTTAAAAAATGTAAAAAGTATCAGTTAAAAGTGTAACTTGAAGTGCGAAAAAACGGAAGGAAACATATAACATCAAATTTAATTATTAAAAGTGCGGGGTGACCAAAAATGTGGACGAACTAGATCAACAAAGTGCGACGCGTGGTTGGAGGAGACGCCGAATGAGTAACTATTTATCATATAAAAATCAATCATAAAATATTTCAAAATAAAGAGCGCTATATTTTGGGGAAATTATTTACGTATGTCTGAGCGTGAGTGAGTAAGCTGGGTTGCTTTTCATAATTTAGTTAGTTATTTAAGTTAAGGTTTTACTTACATTTATTACTAGAATGTTGGCCATGTAACAGTAACCGAAAGATTTTATAATTTTTGAAGAAAAATAATTCAGATAAATCGTAGTAGTTTGAGAATATGAAAAAATAAGTAAATAAATATTGGATTTAATAAATAAGATTTGTTTTACAGCATATAACCATGTGTTAGCGTAGTTATTTCGTCGTTACCATTTCCTAGTGTTCTGTGCTGAAAAATTCGTCTAACGTTTCCGGGAATCTTCTGAATTGGGGGGAAGTCAGATTGCAAAATTATCCCGTTTTAATTAAGGAAGAGTGTAAAGGTTTTGATGTATAACCTAAAACATCGTAGCGACCCTGAACTTCTGTTGGTGTTTTATAACAAGGTAAGTCGGCAAGAAAAGTTCGCAGGTAAGGTTCTGGCAGTTTTGTATTTCAGTTATTTATTTCTAATTTGGATGTTTATTAACATAGTTTCTTCTTTTTCTTCTTCTTCTCCTCAACCCAGAGGTTAGTGGGCTTGCAATTTCTTCCTTTATGTAGACAGCCTCTTGATCACCACATACTGTAACGTGTCAAAAATGGGGTATTTTTATTTTATTTCATTTTCGGGGTTTCTTAAAAAAAGATATTGTAAAATTTAATTCCATTGTAACAGACCCAGTGTATAGAACAGTGTTGAAATGCAGCAGCAACGCAATATAACGTTGTGAAATCAGTACCGAGGTATGCACCACCCTCGATTTCCAAGAACTCTGTTTCTGTGTGACGCACGCACGCACGCGTCAAGTGAGTATACGCTCGGACTGACGCGGTTGTGAACCACCCAAAATGGTGAAAAGTACTCTTTCTGTTTCATCTACTTGACCGAGCTGAAGGAAACGTAGCTAAGTCACCGCCCCTTTTGGTGACATCAAGCCAGAAGTGCCTAAATATCGTCGGCACACACTACAGAAAAGACCACTATATATCATGCACATGGTCGCTCAACTGCAACAAATCAACTATGAACGTCGACGGGATCCGTTGGCAGTGAACATTAACTTCCTCCCGCTCGCAAAGGATGCTTGCCCCAGTTCATCCCTGATTGTGTCGGCCGACACAGAGCCAAGTGGGCTCTACTAAATTTTATCAGTCTTTTAAGTTCAAAAGTGAATAAAAGTAGTCAGAATGTGTCAGTGGTAGTGATGAACATGTAAGAACCATCAGATCAGTTTTATTGGACGGCAACAATTATTTAACAAAGCGAACCGAGCTTGAATGATCACCGCGTGGCCGGTCGGGATTATTATTATAAAAATGTTAAGGGCATCGTAAATTTTTCTGTGTGTTTGTGAGAGTGTAAAAATTTGCAGGCTGGGCTCTGTCTGTATATATGTATTAAATTGTGATCAGTAAGGTAAGATGTTAGAATAAGTTAGTATGTAGCAGATGATAAACCGAACAAAGAAAACTGTAATTCAATCTATAAAACAATGAGCAAAAGTTTGAACAAAATTTTAAATGATTCTGATTAATTAAAAATCATAATTTCTCTTCAAAAAATGTGTTGAGTTAGTTATTTCGATAACCTTTAACACAGGTTTGCATCTGACGTACATGTGATC
The DNA here is from genome assembly GCA_034769895.1 of Magicicada septendecula. Classification (NCBI taxonomy): domain Eukaryota; kingdom Metazoa; phylum Arthropoda; class Insecta; order Hemiptera; family Cicadidae; genus Magicicada; species Magicicada septendecula. The sequence goes on along the minus strand of CM068371.1, from coordinate 86,332,488 downwards.
GAATTCTGGACCCTGAAAGAACCGTTACAGGTAGATGAAAATAAACTGTATTTTGTATTTCATATATTTAAAAGTGATAATAACGTCACAAATTGCGCCCGAAAGAACAGGGACATAGAATAACGTCACAAATGGCGCAGCCGATTACAGGGACGATTTTATAAATTAAAAAAATGTGCTGATATAAAATCCATATCTACAAAGATGCAAACGTGTGTTTTAGGTTGGCGGAATACAGTGTGTCATTCACACAAAATTGGCTATACAGTGTATTACATATTGATTATATTATATGTACGCACAAGTATCAATCATAAAAAATAAGAATGTCAGATAACGAAAATAACGTAAATGACACGACTAGTGTCGCAAATCTTGATGAATCAAACGTGAGTGATTTTGAGGTACATTCGACTCCAAGTGCGAGTCAAAACAAAATAGAAATAAATGTAACAGACCAAAACAATGTAACTGAAGAGTCGGGGATTCAAATAACCCCAAAATTGAGTAGGGAGTGTACAACTAATAATGAAGAAGTCAGCTTCACTGACAGTAATAGCCAGTTAACAGAATCAAAAATAATGAAAGATGTCGAACATCAATCAACACCTATCCAAAGTAAAAAACCTGACGATAGCTATGAAATGTTTAGAATAATACAAGCAGTGATAGAAAAACAGAGTGTAAAGTTTGATGAACTTAAAACTGAAATTAATAAAGTACAAATCAAATGCGAAAGTTATTGTAACGAATTGAAACGAGACATTGAGAAAATAGTAGAGTCAGTAGGAGAACGGAGTAAAAGTAAAAATAATAATGATAATAAAAAATTTACAAACGATGACAATAATGTCGAAAATGAGAATATAATTAACAATGTGGTAGTAGAGAGTAAGATAACAAATGTTAACAATGATATTGAAAGTGGTAATGTGATTGGAAGGGTGGTATCAGAGAATGATACAGTGGAAGTAGATAGTGAAATAGTGAGTGAGAGAGAGAGAGAGCGCTATATGTAGTAACGAAGTTGTAATTAGTGTTGATGAATTAGAAAAAGAATGGAGAGAGAGAGAGAGAGTAGCTGAATGTGTAGGGCAGAGGGTAAATTTTCCCCTTATTTGTGATGAACCAAGGTGTTCAAAAATGTTATTATTGGAGGGCAAGAGACCCTATTTAATGGAAGATTTGAGTTGTATCCCTTTTTTGTATAAGTTAGTACCCTCTGTGTGGAATGATGTTGAAAGTATGATATGGTGTTATGATGAGAGAGATTTAGATGGAGAATTGTGTGTTGATAAAGAAATAGAATTATATAAGTTGCAGAGAAATTATAATGAATTGAAAGAGATGTTAAATGATATGAAATACTTACTTGTTAAAATAGAGAGTGAAGATTATTTTGATGATACAGTTTTAAATAATAATAACTTACCTTATGTTGTAATGAATGATAAAATAACTGACTGGACAATGAATATAATTACTGATGGAGACTTAACAAATGTACTTAACGTTGATTTGTTGCATGATTATCTTAGTAAAATGAATGAATTTGGTTTCTATGGTTATGCCACACAAGAGAGTAATTGGTGTGTGAATGAAATTGAACAATGTTATATAAAACCAAGGTTAATCTATGACGATGGAGGGTAGGCTATAAAACAATAAAAGACTATTATAAACATTTTGTTTTGTGGTTTTGACCTGGCAGATTTGGACAATGAAGTGCGAAAAAACGGAACAGTTAATAACAAAAGTTTGTAAATAATTGTAGTAAATTTATTTGTGTGCATTGTAGAATGTTAAGCTAAAAAGTGTGTGTAGAGGGTTGTAATAATAATATTAATATTTTGGCAATTTAAATTAATAAACAGAATTAATTTTGAAAACAGTAATTGGTTAATTGTAATTGTTTTGGTAGAAATGTGATTTGTATTTTCAGTAATCAATTTAATTTAAACAATTTGATAGTTTTAAATATTCTGGGTGATCTGAATGTTGTATAATTAAACTTTTCTAAAGAATTTAAATTATTTTTTTCGAGATTTGTGAATTTGGTAATTAAATGATAAATTGTTTGATGTAAACTAACATGTTTGTTAAATGTTTCAGAGGTGAGGTGAAAGTATTGGTATGATGAATATGTTTTGTGTGTGTCATTTTAAATGGACTGTAAGTATAGAAATTTTATAGTACGAATCATGTATAATTAAAATGTTTACAGGTGTAACTTAGAGGGAAAGATTTTAATTCTATAATGAGATGATTTGAAATAATTGTGGTAAATAAAAATGATAATTAAAAGTTTTAATAATAACTGAAAGATGATATATAATAATTATTAATAATAAATTTGAAAATTGTAAGAAAGTTCAATGGTAGAAAGTGATGAATGATTTGAATGTTGATGGATAAATGGGTAATGAAAATGTTATGACAGAATGTATATAAAATTTTAATTATTTAGTTAGTAAGTTGTTATTGCGTGGGTGGCCTGTGCCCTCGTAGATAGTGAAATGGGTTGGGGGTAACAGAGAGTTACCCCCAAAATGGTGAAAATGGGCGACACACCTTTTTCGTGCAAATTCAATTTGTACACTGATAGACGTTCGTGTCGCACATATTAATAACGATGTAGAACAGGCGTTGAAATGCAAGTAGATTTCCCCGACTTTTTGGGCGATTACTGCCTTACCAGCACTAATCGTGGATTTGGCTAGCGGTTAGCTATGGTCATACCAAGTCCCTTGACCATAGCTGACTTGAAATTGGTATATAGCGTAACGTTAAATTCGTTACGTAAAATGTTATTAGGAATAGGTTACTTGTAGTTTATGTTGTGTGCCCTTAAATTACGTACACCGCCCGTTGGAAGTGTCAATTTGTAACAAATAAATAATGTAGCGACAAACTCGCACTGGAGTCGTCAATTTGTAATTATTAATGTGTTATGTTGAACGGCGAATGGTTTTGTAATTTGCCGCTTGCTCCCACTATGCCGCTCGTTTCCGTGATGTCACTCAACGTTGCCAACGGTCGTGGTGTCCGCTGTAATCTGTGAATTTATTTCCTAAATGGAACAGCAATAATAACGACGCAAATATAACATCAAACATATATCCTTATAGAAATCCTTTATTCAGAAAAACACTGGTTAATTGTTTCTTAAATTTGATTATGATAATCACAATTGTGGCGCAAATTATACGTCTTCTTTTTACCAGTTGGTAGTAGTAGCCAACATTAAGTATTTTGTCAGACCAAAAGAATGCTTTCGTTAATGTTTCTATTAAAAATAAGTATCTCAGGGCGTATATGGTTCGGGGATTACATTTAAACAAAATATTATTCTATAAATCAAAATACAAGTTTTACAATTAAAGGATATTACAATGTTAGAGTGTAACGTGCACACAGGCAGTCATATAGTGATTACTAGTTATAATAGGTTATGTCCAGTTTAGGTGTTTAATAATTATTATGTAAATCAAAGGTTCTTGTGGTGTTTGAAAAGGTGTCAATCTCAAATCGTATTATTAGTGAGTGTTCTTAGTGTTTGTGTGATATGGTGTCTGTAGTTTTAGTTGATTAGTACTTAAAAGTCATGCATACAAAAGTGAGTGTTGATACACAATATAATAAGAGGTCAAAATCACCAAATCCTCTTCTTTGTATGGTTCTTGTCGAAGACAGGGCCCACGTCCGCTTCAGTCCTTCTTCCTGGTTCTTGGGTCTTCTATTTCATATAATGGGTGTTCTTCACTTGGTGTAAAAAGTTCGTATTATGTATCTGTGTCTATATCAATATGTCTGTAACGTTTTTTCACAGTTTATTTTATAATTATTTAGGACGTTTTACAAACGCGTCTATCCGCTATGATCGTTGTCAAAGAAGTCTCATTTTATTTATCCGAAATTTCTGGTTGCTAAGGGTAAACTTGGAATCTGGTTGGTTAATTTGGATATACATTGTCCTATACTTTCATTATTTCAAAATCTAAATTTGTTCAAAACCAAATCTAATTAACATAATTTTTCTGTACTGATTGGGAATTTAAAACCATTATCAGCATTATTTTGATCTTTACATTTATTACATTTAGACACTAAACATGCCTACTTTTACTTAAGAACTACAGATGTTACAATTTTGTTATTTGAAATTTTGGTTCTATATTCGTTGTGTACACAATTAACTATAAATATTTTTATCCTTCCACATTTGTTTTACAAAATCTCTAACATTATTATCTGAAATTTACAAAAGTTGGTTTTACCTGGCCTATGTACTGGTGTTACTTTCATCACCATGTTTAACATCTTTAACAATTAAATTAACTTTTAACACTCATCAAAATTGTTTAACATATAACACTATTTTAACCAAAATAAAAAGATATACTATTCTATCAGTTTAAATTCATGCCCACATGGCCATGATTCTACAGAATCCTTGAACAAATTAACTGTTTTTTACTTAAACTATACAATTGTTTGACACTTAGCAATAACATCTTTTTATAGTCTATTTTGCTTTGCCAATCAATTTATCACTGTTTAACACCAGTTCTATGGTTATATTTGTTAACATAAAAAAATGAAATTAATATCATTTAATTGATATTCCCTTAAAACAATGCTTCACCTGCTACATAAAAAAAACAACACAAATCCATGATAATAAAACAATGTGCTAAAACATAATAACATGCACATTTTTATAAAATAAATTCTGCACTAATTAATTAGTCTTTTGTCAGTTAATTCATTAATTACTCTGAAACTGTCTATGTTATGCTTCACATTACTTGTCACTATGTTTGTCGTTTACCCTTCTCACTAAACACTTAATAGTTTGTATTTATGAACATACTTATTGGTTTTTTATTGGGTTTTACATTTTATTGTCATTAAAAGAACTTTATTCTTGTTATAAAAATGTTATTGTGAACAAGTTATTATTTGTTGTTTTCTGGACAATCTTATGAACACTATTTGTTACAATTAGTTGTATGGTTCATGTATCTATAATAAGGTGTGTTTTATTTTCATTACATCATTTAAATTAATCATTTACTAATATTTCTTTTACATAGTATTACATGTTTGGGCCTATTATCCCTCAATGTGTATTTTGATTATCTTGATATTATGATACTTTGAATGAAACCATTTGTTTCTTTATAGTACTGGTTCATAAGCCGTCTGTCTTTATAATTATTTATTTTGTCGTTATTGAAAGTTCATGTCATAATTGGGGTTGAATGTATTTTGCATCACTTTGCCTAAATCATTAATTTGGGTACGGTCAGTTGTCTTACTAGTCAGTCTAAAATGGTTAGTCGTTCCTCTTCACTATCATCTGGGAAGATATTGTTCTTCTTGTTTAGCTTCTTATCCAAAGTCTTCATTAAATCAGGTACGATATTAAGTTGTTCCAAATGTAATGTTACATACTACCCTGCCACCAAATTTGATCATTTTAATAAAATATTGTTTTTGTTGAAATTATCAATTATCTTGTCTTTCACATTATCATTTGTTATTCTTATTATGATCTGGTATACTTGTCTTTAATTATAAGTGTTCTATCCCTGGAACATGTTACTTCCCTAACAAATTAATCACCATATATTCTGAAATCAGTCGGGGGGCTCTCTTGACCTAATACCCCGCTGTCCTTACAATACATAATACATAAATAATATCGATTGCTGGAGCTATCTCATCAGTCAATCACATTTAATAATCACTAGTCTATTCACGACTAAATAAAATAAAATAATATAATATATTCTTGGGATGGTTCACTCAGCTTAACTTCTCAGATCTAAATATTTCTTTCCATTGATTCTTTCAGATGTTTATTGTCTTGTGGCGGTATTAATAACATTTTCTATTTTCAATTGGTACTATCTTCTTTCCTTCTTTATCAGTACTCCTTAATCTTCATTTTTCATTCACTTAAAACATAACAAGTATTTGCATCTTTAGTTGTTGTTAAATCTCTCACAATCATGATAGGTTATTTGTAGTAAATTCGTTTCTAGTCTTGTCTTATTTTCATCGTCGATTGTCTACATTTGTCTTTTCTTATTCGTTTTATAGCACTATGGTTTCTTCTGATTTATGGATGATGCATCTTTCTTTTATATTCCAATAATAAGTTCATAATTATATTTAATAAGAGGTGCTTATTTTGTTTAGAATTTGGAAATTTATTCCCAGTTGTTTATCCGCTTGATTCATAATAACATTATCAAACTGTACTGTAAGTTGTCCTTACTATTTATTTGAATTCTGAGATATTCAAATTTGTTTATTTGGCTTCATTTAAAATTATATTCTGGATTATCAAAGTTGGTAAGATGAGCTTACTATATTCTTTGAATTTTGAGGTATTATAATAATAAATTCTTCAGTTCCATATTAATTCTCATAAATAATTAGTTGTAAGTTGATCTTACTATTTCTTTAGAATTTTGTGGTTTTATAATAATAAATTCTTCAGTTCCATATTAATTCTCATAAATAATTAGTTGTAAGTTGATCTTACTATTTCTTTAGAATTTTGTGGTTTTATTCAACTTTGTTTATTAGGTTCATAATACATTTTTAAGGAAACTTGGTTGTATGTCCCCTTAATCTTTTTTGTTTCCACATCACTAATGACATAAGTATTATTGTTATTGTTTTTTATAACAACATATAGTCCATTATACAGTAATAATAGCTTTTTTTGCTACTCCTTCCTTAGAACTTGGCAATTCGCGGTTTTTTAACAATACCTTGTCTCCAATCTTGTACTGGATCATTTTCTGCTGAATTATTTTGTATTTTTTCCTTCTTTTCTCCACTTGTTCATTCAGTTTGCTATGGAATCTCACGTTGTCGAACTGGTAAGCTGGGTTGTTTGGGAAGTTGATTATTTCACTAATTTCTCGGGGTGGTAGTCTTTCATGCATTATGGTATATGGAGTATCTTGTATTGCTTCATGGTAAGCTAAGTTGATAAACCTCTCTGTTTGTGTAATGTAGTCACTCCACTTCTGGTGTTTATCAAAACAATATGTTCTGAGTATACGGCCGACCTCCCTCAGTACTCTTTCCGCCGGGTTGCTATTTGGGTGATAGACAGATGTTTTATATGTCTTGATACCTAGATCTAACAAAGTCTCCTTCCAAACCCTTCCTCGAAACTAAGTTCCGTGATCAGTAATAATTGACCTTGGAGCTCCTAACTCTGGTATGTATTGTTGGATCACTATTTGCAGAATCTTTTTTGTAGTTGCCCGATTAATGGGGTATAGTTTTGTAAATTTGGAGTAATGGTCGAACATGATTATAATAAATTTATACTGTTTTCTCCCTCCACTACGAGGTAACGGTCCACACACATCTAAAAATACTCTCTCTAATTTACCAGTTGATGTAATAGGTTGCATAATTCCTTCTGTTTTTTCGTTATTGCATTTTGCCAATTGACAGATGTGACACTGCCGAATACATTCTCTAACTCTCCTGTTGATATTCTTAATGTAAGTGTGTTCCTCAAGTGCCTTCATTACTTTTAATGCACCCATATGTCCATATCGACTGTGGTAGTCCAGTATTAATTCTATTTCTAAAGCTTTAGGTATCACCACCTTCCATGATCCTTGGTTATTATTTGGTTTGTAAAATAATATGTTTTCATGTAGACAGTAATATGCAATGATTTTTTCATCCTGTTGGATCAGTCTTTGTCTAAAATTGTTGATTTTTGTATCCTCTATTTGTTGTTGTGAAATTGATCTCATGATGTTTTCCAAATCTGATTTGTTTTTTATTATAGTATATACCTTGATGATTGTTTCTTTTTCCCCTTCAAAAGTTTATTGTTCTATGTTAATCCGGGACAATATATCTGCAGCAATATTCTGTTTTCCTGGAACATATTCCCAATTTATATGGTACTCCTGTAGTGCGAGTATCCACCTTGCCAATCTCCCATGGTTAATCTTGCAATTTTTTAGGAAAGATATTGACTTATGATCGCTCCTCACAGTTATCGGGTATCCAAGAATGTAGGTTCTGAATTTCCCACAAGCGAATACAACGCTTAATAACTCCTTTTCTGTTACACTATAATTGCATTCACATCCATTAAGTATTCTGCTTGCAAAACACCACCTGATGTTCTCCCTCACTATCTTCTTGATATAATACAGATCCTAAACTTATATCACTGGCATCACAGTTCATAAAGAAAGGTTGGTTGAAATTAGGATGTTTTAATACAACTGAACTTAGGACATTATGCTTGATCATTTGGAGTAAATTGTCTTGTTCCTGTCCCCAGGACCATTTGTTCTTAGAGGATAATTGTGGAGAAAACTTTGCTGTCATTTCAGAATAATTTCTCTGAAACTTCCTATAATAATTGCAAAGTCCCAGAAATTATTGAAGTTGTTTTTTATTTTTAGGACTTGGGAACTTCTGGATAGCTTCAATTTTTTCATTGGATGGTGTTATTCCTTGCTTTGTTAAGTTAAAACCCAGGAATTGGACTTCACTGGCGATAAGCTTGGATTTTTGAAGCTTTAGGGTAACGTTATTGTCTGATAGTTTTTGTAATACTTGTCCTACTCTGTCACAGTGGTCTTCCCAATTCACTGAAGTAATCAACAAGTCATCAACATAGACTGTGGTATATGGAATAGTATCTGGACCCAACACCTGGTCCATACATCTTACGAATACAGCTACTGAGTTTACCAGTCCAAACGGTAGTCTCTTGAACTGGTAGTTCCTTCCTTCGAAAATAAAGGCGACGTACTTTCGACTATCTGGGTGTAACTCCACCTGCCAATACCCACAAACCGTATCCCAGGTGCTGATAAATTGTATGCCATTGAATTTTTTCAATATCTCCTCAATCTCTCCGGGAGATGTTCTGTCATTAACTATGATCTTATTAATCTCTCTAGCATCCAAACAGAGTCGTATTTTGCCATCTTTCTTGGGAACGGCTATTAACGGACTGGTATATGGGGAACAGCTATACTCAATAATATCTTCTGCTATCATTTTGTCTAGTTCAGTCCTCACTGCTTCTTTTAATGCATAAGCAACGGGATATGATTTTTTTATTAAAATTTACAGGCTCCTTGAATTGTAGTGTAAATTGATAATCTTTTACTTTGCCAGGTATATCAGAGAAAACATAGCGGTATTTATTATATATTGATATTAACTTTTCTATTTGTTGTGTAGTTAAATTACATTCATTTTGTTCTGACCGAAATTGTCGGATCTCTTCTAATTTTTCCAACCATAAACTGTCTTCACTCCCAAAGTATTCCCTTCTTACATTCCATGACTCATCTTGATTATTATTGAATTTTCTTATACTATTGCATGAAGGTACATTTTTATTTTCTACTAATTTTGCTGTCCATTTTACATTATCCACTTTTAATGACACTATGGCCTGTCTCATGTCAATTATTGCTGAGTATTTTCTCAAAATATCACAGCCTATTAGTAGATTAAATGGTAGATTACTGGCTATTAGAAAAATCATAGGTATAGCTACATCTCTGCTGGTTACTGTTAATGATACCTGTTTTCTTATTGACTTGTTTTGCCTTCCGGTGGCTCCGATTAAAATTATATTTTGAATTGGTAAAGTTGGTAAGATGGCCTTACTATATTTTTGAATTTTGAGGTATTCATTGTTATCGATTAACGACACGTTTGCGCCCGTATCTATCATGAATCTTGTCTCTAGTCCATTCACTTGGGCGATGATATAAACGATCTCATTATTCGAACTATTGTGCGTTATCGTGTCTTCGTTCAGTAGTTCTTCTCTCACATTTTTTAAGAAGTGATTGTGCATTATCGTCATTGTATCGTCAGTCATTTTGTCTCGTCCTAGTAAGTACCCAAATTGCCGGTTCAGTGATGGGACCTGATGGATTTTCACTGCCGCGGTCCGTTTAAATCAGGGCTGATCTCCTCAGTCCTGTTGTCTGATTGATTGGGTCTGTCTCTACTCTGTGACTCTTGTACCTCAATGGCGTTATTATCGAACGTCACTGAGTTTCGGTTATTCCTGTTGTCGTCGCAGCTTCTACTTCGCCGATGTTCATCGCGGTAGTGCTGGTTACTCTCCTCCTGAAAACTTCTTCCACGGTTCCCATTATAATTTGCTCGTCCCTGGTACCAACGTCTTCCCACATCTCTATCGTCAATGCTTACATAATTCACTTGTCTTCGATATGTTTGATTTTGATTGTTATTATTGCCGTTATTATTATGCCTGTATCGGTTATCGTAGTTGTTGTTATAACCTCGGTTGTTCTGGTATTGGTGGTCTCTGTCATTGGCACGCTGGTATCCATTATTGTTATTATTTGTAGGAGGGCTAAGGTAATAGTGGTTGTTGTTATTGTTGTTATTATTCGCCGTATTATTTCGTGGATAGTTGTTAGTGTTATTGTGGTTATGGTAACCGCGTTGATAGTGGTTACCGTTGTTGTTGTAACTATTGTTCGGTCGTTGCCCGTTGCTTTCATATTGGGCGTCGCGGCGACCATTATTTCTATTTATTTCATCGTTCCTTCGTCTGTACTGGAGGAAGTTCTTCTCTTGTTCCATCTCCGCTAATAATGTTGACATCTCCTCGATGGTTTGTATGCGTCCGTTTATTCGGCCTCTTGTAATTTCTCCACCATAGTGGTAAGCTAATAGTCTCACTAAACATTCTGTAGGAATTGCAGGCTCTAAATGTCTGGCTATGTTTATTTTCCCAAGAAAATATGCGGTTGGAGTTTGCTTGCCGTGCAGGTCATATCGGCCCAATCCTATGTCACTTCTTATCATGTGTTGCATGGCATCAGACCAATATTTAGATTTGAATTGTTTTTTAAATTCTTGGAAGTTTTGTATACTCGGCCGCATCGCCGTCCACCAATTGTCATAGACCTTTCGGAACATTTCGTCCAGCATGCTCCTAATCACAAACCATCTGTCTTCTCCAGTTTTGGCTATCTTTTCTTCTACTCGTTCTAAGAATAGCATGGGGTTTCTTCTATAATTTTGGAAGTCGATAACTTCTCGATTTTCCTTGCATGTTGTATGGGCACCGGTACATTGTCTGTTTTTTAGGGAATTAATTTCATCTCTATAGGCAGTTGTTTGGTCTTGTACTCGATTGAGACTATTACTCATACCTTCTAATCTTTCTCCCATCACTGCTTGGTTGGTTCTTATATTTTCAACTCGTCCATTCGTTTCTTCCCGGACGCTCAGTATCTCTTGGTTCATCCGCTCACACTTTTCCTTGGTCTCGGATTCTACCCTTTTAATTTCAGTTACCGGTTCTTCCAGCTTCTTGTCCCATTCTTCCTGTAATTGCCAGTTATTAATTTCCATCTTGTTATTCCAATCTTCTTTTAACGACTCTTTATGTTCATCCAGTTTTTTCATAGTCTCTTGGTAATTTCCCTTCAATTCTTCCCTCAATGCTTTATTATTTGCGTCAATTTTCTCCTCCATTTTCTTACTATTCTCTTTCAATTCTCCCATTTTTTCTTCAATTTTCTCATTAGTCTCTTCCAATTTTCGGCTCAATTCCTCCTTCGTCTGTTTATTATCTTCCTTCAATTTTTCTAAATTCTTATTACTGTTCTCACTTAACTCTTCCTTCAATTTTTCTAAGTTCTTACTACTGTTCTCACTTAATTCTTCCTTAAATTCTTCCATAGACTGTTTATTGTCCTGTTTTAATTCCTGCATTAATTCCATCATACGTTTGAACATTCTTGCGTCTTCTCGCCTTCTGTTTGTGTGGGTTCTTCTGGTTGTTTCTCCGGATCCTTCCTTGTTATAATTTCTATTTCCTCAACCCGTGTTGCTTCTTTGTCTTCCATGTTTACTTCGTCTACTTTCTTGGTTTCGGCCGCTCGTTTTCGCGATGTTTCTCGCTTCCTCATTTTGTTTATTTTTGTTTGTCTATAAATTATAATTTAATTTATATTAAATTAAACGCCCCACACGTTGGTTCGCCAATTTGTAACGTTAAATTCGTTACTTAAAATGTTATTAGGAATAGGTTACTTGTAGTTTATGTTGTGTGCCCTTAAATTACGTACACCGCCCATTGGTAGTGTCAATTTGTAACAAATAAATAATGTAGCGACAAACTCGCACTGGAGTCGTCAGTTTGTAATTATTAATGTGTTATGTTGAACGGCGAATGGTTTTGTAATTTGCCGCTTGCTCCCACTATGCCGCTCGTTTCCGTGACGTCACTCAACGTTGCCAACGGTCGTGGTGTCCGCTGTAATCTGTGAATTTATTTCCTAAATGGAACAGCAATAATAACGACGCAAATATAACATCAAACATATATCCTTATAGAAATCCTTTATTCAGAAAAACACTGGTTAATTGTTTCTTAAATTTGATTATGATAATCACAATTGTGGCGCAAATTATACGTCTTCTTTTTACCAGTTGGTAGTAGTAGCCAACATTAAGTATTTTGTCAGACCAAAAGAATGCTTTCGTTAATGTTTCTATTAAAAATAAGTATCTCAGGGCGTATATGGTTCGGGGATTACATTTAAACAAAATATTATTCTATAAATCAAAATACAAGTTTTACAATTAAAGGATATTACAATGTTAGAGTGTAACTGTGATCCTCTCTTTTTATTTATCACATTTATTACACAAAATACAAATTAATTGTTACCTACCATATGATCGTTTCTACAAGGTCCCAGAGTCCGTTCACATGTACGCTAGATACAAACATGGTTTACAGGTTAGACAAAGCACTGACACAACTCATTTTTGGAAGAGAATTGCTATTTAATGATTTTGTTTTGAATCATTTAACTGGTTTACACAGTTTACTACATATGAAATATTTTCATAATAATTGATGCTTTGCCTGAGTTACATGATTACCACTTCTATTCTATCTTAGACTACAGCTTACCTTATTTCATATACATACACACAAGACTGCCCAGCCTGCAATTTTGCACACACTCAGACACACATAATTATAAAACCCTTAACATTTTTTATAACATAAACCCCAGACCCCCAAACGCCGGCCACGCGGTCTTTGTACGCGCACTCATCGTTAGTTAATTCGTTATGTTTTATTTTTTTACCAAACTCTTCGATACTGTTCTACTTGTTAAACTGACCGCGGTCACATACTATGTACGGTTGTTACAACTTTTTTCTTTTTGTCTTTGTTAAATTAAAACTTTTGTGACGAACCAACTTTGGCTGCCCGGTACCGGGGAATTCAACTAGTCGACTGGGAACGGTAACGTAACAGGTACTACCGTTATGATCTCATACTTGAGGCGACAATCACTGCCTTGCTCTTCGTCGCCGAAGCAGCGTCCCATGCTCTACATGTAGTTTGTTGGAGCTAATACAGCATATGATATCAGCTAGGCATATGCTGACGTCATTAAAGTAGGCAGGACTTAGCAGCACTTCTGGAGTGAAACTAAAGGAACGAGGTATACTTTCGCACTTTGGCCATCTTGGGTTTTAGTCGAGAGCGTCCCTTGGAGCGCTTGTGTGAGTAGTTGCGCTCGTGCATCGACACACATGTACAGATTTCTGAGAATTTTGTGGAGGTGCAAATTCCTTTGCCGCATTACACAACTGAAATTGCGTATCGCCTTTGTCCCAAACATTGTTTCTCACACTGGTTCTTTCACAATGGAAATAACATTGACCAAAATTTTATGAAAAGCCCGCCCAAAATGAAACAAATCAAAAATATAATTACCCCAATCTGTAAAAAATAAAAAGACCCAAAATTGACACGCTACAATACCCCCTCGATGAGAATTCTGCTGTTCACAACAGAATAAATCTCATCGACAAACCCCGAAGAGGACCGGTGAGGAACTGGTGCCATCAACCCCCTTGTTCTTACGACTCATGGGTACACTACCCCCCTGGCTCAGCGACCATGGACTCATCTGAACGAGATCACTGGACTTCTCCGTAAGAGATCCCAACACCGAGAAATTGAACAGACTCGTAACACAGCGCACCTCACCTTCTAACATGCTACCCCCAAAAATCCTCAATCCCTGGCTCAGATTATGCCAGATCCTTCACCGATATGTTTCCCCTTGTATGCAAGCTGGGCTGCCTTTAGCAGATACTGGGCTCACACACACTCACATTACATATCATACCTTGACAAAATCTTCAAAATTTACGAAAAATTAAAAAATCAAAATTCAAAATAATATTCTCAAAAAAAAATTCTCTTCCTTGTTTTTCTGTTTTTTATTTCAAATGACTTAACTTAGAAATCAAAACATATCCTTAATCTAACATGTAATCACTTATAGTCTAACAGTACAAGGCAATACAACCAAACAATAAAATAAACATGTTAAGTACACACATAATAAAATAATCATTACTCAAAAATATGCAAATGCTGGCAGGCGAAAAAATAGTTTTTTTTTCCAAAAATTACAATTTTCAAAAATTTTTAAAATTCAAAAAAATTTAAATTTATTTAAATGTTTCCCTCATATGTAAAATTATTTAAAATTTGGTTTAAATTGATTAAACAAACAAATTAAATTGACTTCCTAGTGTATAAGCTTAGTATGTATATGACCTCATCAGCTGATCGAAACTAGGTCAAGTTCCAGACCCTTGACCCACATATGTTATGTATGATTTCTATCTGAAAATACATTCAGCATCTGTAACAACCTAATTGGAAACACAAAACAATACAATAAGACATTTAGAATAAACAAAATATTAATATAATAATCAAACTGACATTTAAATTATTTAAAATGAACAATCCTTAATTTTACATTACCAAATGCTATCAAAAATCTGTCACTGGTTTCAAAAAATAAAAATTTTATATTTTTTACCATAAATCTCTCTCTTTATTTAACAATCCGATTCTACACTATGGTGGGTGATATAAATTATTCTTATTTACTGTATTAGATCTGTATATATCTATAAACTTTACCCTTTGACTCTAATCTCTAACAACTTCAACTAACATGACACCCATCTCTATCAAAATATCTCTCCCAAAACACTCTAAACCCAACTTGCCATTAAACTCAGTTCGCCACCTTGTCTATACATATAAAAAAAATACTCTCTCACCCTTTGTACATAGGATACGTGTTTCCCCGCCCCCAAAAAACTCAATTCCCGTTATTTGGACCCTGGATTCCACCTAAGGCGACCCCGTCCCCACTAAATCTATTCTAATCCCGTCCCAACCCTTGTTGCGGACTCCTACATTACACTACCCTCTAATACAAAATTACCATCCCCAAAAAATCTCAATCTCCTTACCTTACTGCAACTACAACAAAATAACACCATTAACTGTAAACAACAATATATCACTCAAAATCTACATAAATTCTCCATTACTACTGTGTCAACATCAATACTTCACAAAATTCTATTACATTACATTAATTCAAAACAACATTACATTTTTCATTTCTACTATTTCTTTAACTTCAATTTGGACAGATCTACATGTCCCATAAAATATTTATCACCCAAAACTATCTCTTGTTAACTTTCATAAATTGTTACTTTATTTCTCATTTTATCACATTATTTTCATCATTACCTTAAAATATCTGTAATACATTAAAACATTACCTTGAACATCAATTACTTATGACATTTACAAACCAATATACCAGTGACCTGTTATTGCTGATCAGCTGATCTCCCTAACACAATGAACACCTTTCAAAATTGAACAATTTACATGAAATATATATGTATTTATCATTACTCCTCACCTTCTTGTTTCCCATTTCTCTGATTCTGATCATTCATATTGACTGCCTGCCAGACAATTTAATTATTGGCTTAGAAAAAAAATATACACACATAATGAAAACACTTATTATTATCAACACCTATATCTAACGTACAACAATAAAATAATACATTTAAAAATATAGCATGTAATGAACACCTCATATTAAACATCTAAGCGGCTAGTTACTTGAACAGAGCACAAGAAGTGTTATTGGATCAAAATTCAAATTAGCAAAAACTTTTTGTCATAAAATTTTAAATTCGTGGCTCCTTTGAGCCACCTCCCAGCCACACACACTATTTCAAATTATGGAGGACTGTGTCGCCCTTGCGCTTCGACAGAGACTGTATATTTTGGAGCAGGTTTTACCTCCCCGTGTCTTTGCTTCCGCTATTACATTTAAAAGTATTGAACATCAACATGTTCGGGTCTATAATTACACACCCTTAATGCGGGTCTACCACCTGTCTTTGCTACCCCCAAGCGGGCAGAGTGGCAGCCGCTGTTCCATAGTTTCCGGGATTTCCCCTAGTTTCACCCCCCATTAATTTCTAATATAGACCAATTTCAAGCCAGCTATGGTCAAGGGACTTGATATGACCGCTTGCCAAAACCACGATTAGTGTTGGTAAGGCAGTAATCGCCCGAAAAGTCGGGGAAATCTAAACTTGCATTTCACTGCCTGTTACACATCATTACTACTATGTGCGACACGGTCGTTTAGCAGTGTGTAAATTTTAATTTACACGAAAAAAGGTGTGCCGCACATTTTCGCCATTTTCGCCTCCGATGGAGGTAACACTCCCTGTTACCCCCAACCCATTCCGCTATTTACGGGAGCACAGGCCACCCCCGCAACAGCAACCTAATAACTAATTAAAAATTTTATATACATTATAATATAATATTTTCATCCATAATCATTTAATTCATTCATAACTTTCTATCATTTGACTTTCTTAAAATTTATTATTAATAATTATTATATATCTTTCAGTTATTATTAAAACTTTTTCTTAATTACCATATTTATTAAACACAATGATTTCATTAAAATCTCACCATTACATTAACACCTCAATCACACCTGTAAACCTTTTTATTATACATGATTATCAAATTTTTTCTACTTACAATCCATTTAACATGATATACACCCAAAACATAATCACCACCATCTCTGAAACATTTCACAAAATTTATTAGTTTAAATTAAATAATTTATCATTCATTACCAAATTTCCATCTCGTAAAATAAATTAAATTCATAAAAAAATTTAATTAATTAACATTTAAACAAGCAATCAAAATATTTAAGCATATCAAATTGGTTTAATTTAATTAATGACTGACAATATAAATTATGCGGTTATCGAAACAATTACCATTAGTCAATTACTGTTTTCAAAATTAATTCTGATATTTATTTAACTT
This sequence comes from Magicicada septendecula, assembly GCA_034769895.1. Taxonomy (NCBI): domain Eukaryota; kingdom Metazoa; phylum Arthropoda; class Insecta; order Hemiptera; family Cicadidae; genus Magicicada; species Magicicada septendecula. The sequence goes on along the minus strand of CM068371.1, from coordinate 86,315,183 downwards.
GCAAATATTTCACTATTATTATCACAACAATCATCTTACATACACACATCATTTACTTAACATTCCACAATGCACACAAATAAATTCACTATGTTTTATTTACAAACTCTTGTTATTGATTGTTCAGTTTTTTCCGCACTTCATTGTCCCAATCTGCCAAGTCAAGAAACCATAAAACATAATGTTTACACTGTCTTTTATTGTTTTAATAGTTTATCCTCCATCGTTCCAGATTAACCGTGGTTTTACATAGCATCGTTCAATTGTATTACCACACAAATGACTGTTTTGTGTGTTGCAACCATACAAACTAAACTCATTCATCATACTCAAATACTCATGAAACCGGTCTACATTAGGTATTTTTGTTAAGTCTCCGTCATTAAATTCATTCACTATCGGGTTAATTATTTTTATCACATCCTTGTAATCATTGTTGTTCAAATATACTTTGAAACTTTCCTTCCATTCATCATACTTCCTTTTTAAGTTATATAATTCTGTTTCTTTACTAACATACAATTCTCCACTTATATCTCTCTCATCACAATACCAAATCATACTTTCAACATCATTATTACAGACAGAGGGTACAACATTATACAACATCAATGAATAACTCAACTCTTCTATTAATACGGGACTCTCGCCCTTCAAAAACAACACTTGTGACTTCATTACATACTCATCATAAACATTATAAACAATAAAGGGAAAATTTGCCCTCTGTCCCCACTCCACTACAGCATTATTTTTCCTCTCTCTCTCTAACTCATACACACACATTAACATTTCATTATCACTACATTCCACCAACTCATCAGTACTCTCATTCTTTATTTTTACCGTATCAATCTCCGATACTAATTCTTCAAATACATTACTATTATTCTCACGATTTTCAACATTATTGTTGTCATTTATTAACTCTTTCTCTGGTATCGTATTTTTACATTTGTCACTACAATTTTCATTGGTTTTATTTTTCTCTGTACTCATCACATGTACTCCCATTCGCTCCACACTCTGTTCTAACTTATTCAAATTAGTTCTTGTTTCATTAGTACTTTCTAAACATTTATTTAATTCTTGAATCTCACATTTCAACTCATTAATATCCCTACTTTGTCTGTATAATTTGTCATTCTGAATATTGAACTTAGCGTCAGAATCACTCTTCATTTCTTTATTTTGCTCTAGAAGTAATTGTAACATACTCATTACCTCACTATTAAATTGTGCGTTACATTTTGTTGAAGTCGGGGTCAGTTGCACACCCGAATCTTCAGTTACATTACTCTGGTCACTTAAATTTATCTCTGCTTTCTCTTGACTCGCACTTGGAGTCGAATGTAACTCTAAATTACTTATATCTGACTCGTCAAAAACTTCGACACTCGTCGTTTCATTTACGTTATTTTCGTTATCTGACATTTTGTATTATTGGTTAAATTAAATAAAATAAATTGATTAAATAAATTAATTAAGTAAATACTGTAATTAATTAAATTTTGTAATGTAACGTTATTTTGCTATGCTAACCTAAAACATGTTTGTATCTTTGTAGATGTGGAATTTTAATTAAATATAATTATAATTCGTGCCTGTTCCGTGGCGCAAATTGTGATCCTCTCTTTTTATTTATCACATTTATTACACAAAATACAAATTAATTGTTACCTACCGTATGATCGTTTCTACAAGGTCCCAGGGTCCGTTCACATGTACGCTAGATACAAACATGGTTTACAGGTTAGACAAAGCACTGACACAACTCATTTTTGGAAGAGAATTGCTATTTAATGATTTTGTTTTGAATCATTTAACTGGTTTACACAGTTTACTACATATGAAATATTTTCATAATAATTGATACTTTGCCTGAGTTACATGATTACCACTTCTATTCTATCTTAGACTACAGCTTACCTTATTTCATATACATACACACAAGACTGCCCAGCCTGCAATTTTGCACACACTCAGACACACATAATTATAAAACCCTTAACATTTTTTATAACATAAACCCCAGACCCCCAAACGCCGGCCACGCGGTCTTCGTACGCGCACTCATCGTTAGTTAATTCGTTATGTTTTATTTTTTTACCAAACTCTTCGATACTGTTCTACTTGTTAAACTGACTGCGGTCACATACTATGTACGGTTGTTACAACTTTTTTCTTTTTTTCTTTGTTAAATTAAAACTTTGGTGACGAGCCAACTTTGGCCGCCCGGTACCGGGGAATTCAACTAGTCGACTGGGAACGGTAACGTAACAGGTACTACCGTTATGATCTCATACTTGAGGCGACAATCACTGCCTTGCTCTTCGTCGCCGAAGCAGCGTCCCATGCTCTACATGTAGTTTGTTGGAGCTAATACAGCATATGATATCACCTAGGCATATGCTGACGTCATTAAAGTAGGCAGGACTTAGCAGCACTTCCGGAGTGAAACTAAAGGAACGAGGTATACTTTCGCACTTTGGCCATCTTGGGTTTTAGTCGAGAGCGTCCCTTGGAGCGCTTGTGTGAGTAGTTGCGCTCGTGCATCGACACACATGTACAGATTTCTGAGAATTTTGTGGAGGTGCAAATTCCTTTGCCGCATTACACAACTGAAATTGCGTATCGCCTTTGTCCCAAACATTGTTTCTCACACTGGTTCTTTCACAATGGAAATAACGTTGACCAAAATTTTATGAAAAACCCGCCCAAAATGAAACAAATAAAAAATATAATTACCCCAATCTGTAAAAAATAAAAAGACCCAAAATTGACACGCTACATAACGTGCACACAGGCAGTCGTATAGTGATTACTAGTTATAATAGGTTATGTCCAGTTTAGGTATTTAATAATTATTATGTAAATCAAAGGTTCTTGTGGTGTTTGAAAAGGTGTCAATCTCAAATCGTGTTATTAGTGAGTGTTCTTGTGTTTGTGTGATATGGTGTCTGTAGTTTTAGTTGATTAGTACTTAAAAGTCGTGCATACAAAAGTGAGTGTTGATACACAATATAATAAGAGGTCAAAATCACCAAATCCTCTTCTTTGTATGGTTCTTGTCGAAGACAGGGCCCACGTCCACTTCAGTCCTTCTTCCTGGTTCTTGGGTCTTCTATTTCATATAATGGGTGTTCTTCACTTGGTGTAAAAAGTTCGTATTATGTATCTGTGTCTATATCAATATGTCTGTAACGTTTTTTCACAGTTTATTTTATAATTATTTAGGATGTTTTACAAACGCGTCTATCCGCTATGATCGTTGTCAAAGAAGTCTCATTTTATTTATCCGAAATTTCTGGTTGCTAAGGGTAAACTTGGAATCTGGTTGGTTAATTCGGATATACATTGTCATATACTTTCATTATTTCAAAATCTAAATTTGTTCAAAACCTTCAAATTAACATAATTTTTCTCTACTGATTGGGAATTTAAAACCATTATCAGCATTATTTTGATCTTTACATTTATTACATTTAGACACTAAACATGCCTACTTTTACTTAAGAACTACAGATGTTACAATTTTGTTATTTGAAATTTTCTTAAATAACTTGAGATGTATTATTTTGGTTCTATATTCGTTGTGTACACAATTAACTATAAATATTTTTATCCTTCCACATTTGTTTTACAAAATCTCTAACATTATTATCTGAAATTTACAAAAGTTGGTTTTACCTGGCCTATGTCCTGGTGTTATTTTCATCACCATGTTTAACATCTTTAACAATTAAATTAACTTTTAACACTCATCAAAATTGTTTAACATATAACACTATTTTAACCAAAATAAAAAGATATACTATTCTATCAGTTTAAATTCATGCCCACATGGCCATGATTCTACAGAATCCTTGAACAAATTAACTGTTTTTTACTTAAACTATACAATTGTTTGACACTTAGCAATAACATCTTTTTATAGTCTATTTTGCTTTGCCAATCAATTTATCACTGTTTAACACCAGTTCTATGGTTATATTTGTTAACATAAAAAAATGAAATTAATATCATTTAATTGATATTCCCTTAAAACAACTGCTTCACCTGCTACATACAAAAAACAACACAAATACCATGATAATAAAACAATGTGCTAAAACATAATAACATGCACATTTTTATAAAATAAATTCTGCACTAATTAATTAGTCTTTTGTCAGTTAATTCATTAATTACTCTGAAACTGTCTATGTTATGCTTCACATTACTTGTCACTATGTTTGTCGTTTACCCTTCTCACTAAACACTTAATAGTTTGTATTTATGAACATACTTATTGGTTTTTTATTGGGTTTTACATTTTATTGTCATTAAAAGAACTTTATTCTTGTTATAAAAATGTTATTGTGAACAAGTTATTATTTGTTGTTTTCTGGACAATCTTATGAACACTATTTGTTACAATTAGTTGTATGGTTCATGTATCTATAATAAGGTGTGTTATATTTTCATTACATCATTTAAATTAATCATTTACTAATATTTCTTTTACATAGTATTACATGTTTGGGCCTATTATCCCTCAATTTGTATTTTGATTATCTTGATATTATGATACTTTGAATGAAACCATTTGTTTCTTTATAGTACTGGTTCATAAGCCGTCTGTCTTTATAATTATTTATTTTGTCGTTATTGAAAGTTCATGTCATAATTGGGGTTGAATGTATTTTGCATCACTTTGCCTAAATCATTAATTTGGGTACGGTCAGTTGTCTTACTAGTCAGTCTAAAATGGTTAGTCGTTCCTCTTCACTATCATCTGGGAAGATATTGTTCTTCTTGTTTAGCTTCTTATCCGAAGTCTTCATTAAATCAGGTACGATATTAAGTTGTTCCAAATGTAATGTTACAATAGTAGAAATTAAATGGGGGGTGACAATTAGGGGAAATCCAGGAACTATGGAACAGCGGCTACCACTCTGTTCGAGTAGGAACAGCAAGGCCAGGTGGTAGACCCATTTAAGGGCGTTTAAATATATAACCAAGAATATGTTGATATTCAAAAATGTTAAAATGTAACTGCCGAAGCAAAGACACGGAGGGGTCCAATCCCTCCAAATATGCAGTCTTTGTGGAAGCGAAAAGGCACTACAGTCTTACATAACTTGCAATAGCGTGTGTGGATGGGAGGTGGCTCAGATGAGCCACGAATTTAAATTTGTAACATAACAATTGCTAACTCTAATTTTGATCTAATAAAAATGCTTGTGTTCTGTTTAAATAACTAGATGCTCATACATTCACTATAAGGTGTTCATTTTATATTTTTTTTAAATGTAGTATTTTATTGTAGTAGATTAGATATAAGAGTTGATAGAGAGTATATGTTTTATATAATTTGTGTTTTTTTTTTAAACTAAGCAAATAACTAAGCCGACTGGCAGGCGGTTAACATAAATTATCGGAATCAGAGAAAGGGGAAACAAGGAGGTTAGAAGTAAGGATTGATAAATATATATATTACATGTAATTTGCTCAATTTCGAGATGTGTTATCATTGTGTTAGGGAATGTCAGCTGATCAGCAATAAAATGTCAATGTTATATTGGTTGTAAATGTTCCAGGTAATTAATGTTTAATGTATTACAGATGCTATGTAAAGTAATGAGAAAAGTAATTTAATGTGGTAAGATTTTAAATGAATTGTCAGAAATAATAAAAGATAGTTTTTGGGGTGATGAGTATTTTGTGGGACATATAGATCAGTCCAAATCAAAGTTAAAGGGGTAGTAGAGAGAAAAATATTGTTTTGAGCTAAGGTAATGTTGTTTTGAGTTAATGTATGTTATAGAGTTTTGAGAAGTATTGATGTTGACACAGTAGATATAGGGAATATATGTAGAGTTTTGAGCTATATATTGATGTTTATAATCGATGATGTTATTTTGTTGTAGTTGAAGTAAGGTAATGAGATTGAGATTATTGGGGATGGCAATTTTGTAATAGGGGGTAGTGTAATGTGGGAGTCCGCAACAAATATGGTTGGTACGGGATGGGACCGATTTAGTGGGAAGGGGTTGCCTTAGGTAGAATCCAGGAACCAGATTAATGGGAAATGAGCTTTTTGGGGGGGAACACTTATCCTAGGTACAAAGGGTTAGAGAGCTTTTTTTTTTATATTGAGAGAAGGTGGCGATTTGAGTTTAATGGTAAGTTGGGGTTAGAGAGTGTTTTGAGAGATGTTTTTGATAGAGATGGGTGTCATGGTAGTTACAGTTGTTAGTGGTTAGAGTCAAAGGGAGAAAGATTATATATGTATACAGAGCAAGCAGTAAATTAAAGTTTGTAAAGTTGTAAAGTTTATTTGAATAATTTAAATGTCAATTTGATTGTTATTGGCAATAATATTTTGTTGTTTTAAATGTGTTACTTTATTATGTTTTGTGCTTCAAGAGAGAATTTTACAGATGTTAAGTGTATTTTCAGATAGAACTTGTATCTAACGTATGTGGGTCAAGGTTTTTGAACTTGACCTAGTTTTAATCAGCTGACAGTGAGGTCATATAAATTAATAGTAAGGAAGTTAATTCAACTTTTGTTTTTTGATCAATTTAAACAAATTTTAAATAATCTCCGTATTAAAAGAAAATATTTTAAGAAATTTAAATTTTTTGAATTTTAAAATTTGTTGGAAAATATTTTTTTTTTTTTTAAAAAAAATGTCTTGATTTTGCGCCTGCCAGCTAATGGATAATTTTAAACTTTGATTATTTTATTGTTGGTGTTCTAACCAGGTTTATTATTATTCAATTATTTTGTATTGAATTGTAGTGTTAGACTCTAGATGTAATCACATGTTAGGGTAAGGATGTTCTTAATTGTAAGAAATGTTTAAATGGTTTATGATAAATAACAGAAAAAACCAATGAAGAGAATAATTCAAAATAAATAAAAATTTTGTGATTTGATTTTAAATGAAAACAACCAATGAGTTATAAATTAAACAAATTTTTAAAGAATTTTTCAATTTATAATATGTAATGTGAGTGTGTGTGAGCCCAGTATCTGCTAAAGGCAGCCCAGCTTGCATATAAGGGGAAATATATCGGCTGAGGATCTGGCCTAATCTAAGCCAGGAATTGAGGATTTTTGGGTGTAGCATGATAGAAGGCGAGGTGCGCCGTGGTGCGTGTCTGTTCGATTTTTCGGTGTTGGGATCTCTTACGGAGAAGTCCAGTGATCTCGTTCAGATGCGCCCATAGTCGCCGAGCCAGGGGGGTCGTTTACCCATGCAGAGTAAGAACAAAGGGGGGTTGTTGGCACCAGTTCCTCACCGGTCCTCTTAGGGGTTTTATCAATGAGATTTCTTCTGTTTTGGACAGAAGACTTCTCATTGGGGGGGTATTGTAACGTGTCAAAAATGGGGTATTTTTATTTTATTTCATTTTCGGGGTTTCTTAAAAAAAGATATTGTAAAATTTAATTCCATTGTAACAGACCCAGTGTATAGAACAGTGTTGAAATGCAGCAGCAACGCAATATAACGTTGTGAAATCAGTACCGAGGTATGCACCACCCTCGATTTCCAAGAACTCTGTTTCTGTGTGACGCACGCACGCACGCGTCAAGTGAGTATACGCTCGGACTGACGCGATTGTGAACCACCCAAAATGGTGAAAAGTACTCTTTCTGTTTCATCTACTTGACCGAGCTGAAGGAAACGTAGCTAAGTCACCGCCCCTTTTGGTGACATCAAGCCAGAAGTGCCTAAATATCGTCGGCACACACTACAGAAAAGACCACTATATATCATGCACATGGTCGCTCAACTGCAACAAATCAACTATGAACGTCGACGGGATCCGTTGGCAGTGAACATTAACTTCCTCCCGCTCGCAAAGGATGCTTGCCCCAGTTCATCCCTGATTGTGTCGGCCGACACAGAGCCAAGTGGGCTCTACTAAATTTTATCAGTCTTTTAAGTTCAAAAGTGAATAAAAGTAGTCAGAATGTGTCAGTGGTAGTGATGAACATGTAAGAACCATCAGATCAGTTTTATTGGACGGCAACAATTATTTAACAAAGCGAACCGAGCTTGAATGATCACCGCGTGGCCGGCCGGGATTATTATTATAAAAATGTTAAGGGCATCGTAAATTTTTCTGTGTGTTTGTGAGAGTGTAAAAATTTGCAGGTTGGGCTCTGTCTGTATATATGTATTAAATTGTGATCAGTAAGGTAAGATGTTAGAATAAGTTAGTATGTAGCAGATGATAAACCGAACAAAGAAAACTGTAATTCAATCTATAAAACAATGAGCAAAAGTTTGAACAAAATTTTAAATTATTCTGATTAATTAAAAATCATAATTTCTCTTCAAAAAATGTGTTGAGTTAGTTATTTCGATAACCTTTAACACAGGTTTGCATCTGACGTACATGTGATCGAATTCTGGACCCTGAAAGAACCGTTACAGGTAGGTGAAAATAAACTGTATTTTGTATTTCATATATTTAAAAGTGATAATAACGTCACAATACCTTCTTTTTTTTCATACACAAACCTGTAGTCCTACCTGGGCCTGGACCTTCCCCTACCACTATGCCCTCGATCGGGGCAGCAGCGGTGAACCACTTTGAATGGCATAGCAGGTGTCCATCCAACTTTTCCTTTTCACAGTTGATCCAACCAACATTTTTTTTTTTAGTCTTATATGCACATGATTGCATAGAAGTCTCCTTTCTGTACTTACTTTAATACTGTCTTCCCTATTTCAACATAGGTCTGCCTCTTCTCCTTTTATCTTCTGTTTTTGCTTCCCACGTTCTCTAGGGTATCTTAGGTGTTCTATTTTGCAGACGAGGCAAAACTGTCTAAACTGTGAGCTTTGTATCATATCAGTTAGAGCGATCATCTCAAAGTTCCTGCAGATAGCGAGGCTTCGTATTATATCTGTTACTATTTTAACAAAATATTTAATTTCATTCATATACTAATACCTACTGTCACTTAGTGGACCCTTATTAACAATTTTTTTGCAAATTTATTTTGAAGAAACCTTTATGCCTTCCAGAATGAGTTCGTCAAACGTTCTATCCACCTCGACTGAATTTTCACTAAACAACTCCAAATCTTATCAGAAGGCGTACGCCAAACAGATACTATCGCTAGAACTTATCACACAACATTTCGACTACTAAACAATCTGTAATCGTCTTCAACTGTAAGGTGAACTAGTACATTAAATACAAACTTAAGCCTTTCTCGATATTCGTTCACTAACAAGCGTGGACCGCAAAAAAAAAGAAAAAACCACACCATCTTCTACAAAGTTAAATACAACTACAGAAAAACTATATAAAAAGAACCGTTATTTACCCTCTAAGCCAGCTGAACAGACCCGGGAAGCACCAACACACTGACGCAAGTTTACACAACGAACAACGTGTTCAACGTCTTCAATGGTGTTGCTTCTTGGTTTTGTCCAACGGACTTAGAGGGTAAGTAGCGGTATGTAGGTAGGACTTGTGTGTGTGTGTGTGTGTGTGTGTGTGTGTGTGTATGTGTGTGTGTGTGTGTGTGTGTGTGTGTGTGTGTGTGTGTGGTAAATTCTAACGATGGTACTTAGGTTAAATTCTAACACCGAAAGTTAGGATCAAAGATTGAAATCCAAATCTTTAAGTTTACAATTTAACAGTTATACTCTAGCTATTCTACGCCCATTCTTTCTCATTCTAATGCCTGTTAACCTCCAGTAATATTGGAAACATTTTTGGTCGTTCCCTGTCTTACGCCCTTCTGTATTTGGTAATATTTTGATTGTACATGTTGTTCTTTTATGTCTATGAAATACAATAATCATATTTATGTAATGAAACGCAATTTAGCACACGTTTTCAGTGGTATCCAATTCACTTGTATGAATAGATAAACTAACCTCCTTTTCAATCCGCCTTGTGACTTCTTGTTTACAATTGATGACACATCTCAAAGCATATGCTTCATCGTCAGATATTTAATTAGTAGCGTGCTCACAGCGTCTTATCCTTAAGTAGGCCTACTTCTGCTTAGCTCAAAAATTTAAGTGTAGGCTATATTACATGTTCAACTATCTTACAATAATCTTTGTGTGTTCGTACATCAGACTCTTTTTAAATATATTGTAACGGTACATATAACACCACATCCACCAACGAACCGAAAATTAATTTAAAAGCCACCACTAGTAAGAATACATAAAAGGTCTAGACTACCACCATGGATACAGAAGATGAAAGTACTATAAGTTTAAATAAGTGAAGCATCATTGAAAAGAAATCACTAGTAAATGCACCAATAAAGAAGAAAAGAAGAATAAAGACGAGACGACTGACATACCTTACCCAATAGATCAGTGAGAAGGACAAAAGAAAATGAAAGAAGAAAGAAGAATCAGTGAGAAGGACAAAAGAAGAAAGAAGAATCAGTGAGAAGAACATGAAAACGAAAGAAGAAGGAAGAATCAGTGAGAAGGACAAAAGAAAACAAAAGAAGAAAGAAGAATCAGTGAGAAGAACATGAGAACAAAAGAAGAAAGAGGAATCAGGGAGAAGAACACAACGATAACGACCTCAAGAAAGAAGAAGGAAGAAACAATGTGAAGAAGACAAGTGAAAACCACATCATGTATAAAATGAATGAGAAAGAGATCAGTGAAGAAAGAAGAAGGAAGATATCCAGACCAAACACAAGAAAAAAGGGAAGGAAATTGAAATATAACAAACTAACATAAACGTTTAAAAAAAAGAATAATTGTACTAAGAAGAAAGAAGAAATGTTAATTACATGATATAAATCCCTAAGCTGTATGGTAAAGTCAACACTGAACACAACTCATTTAATGAATACATTCCTTGTCTATGTAAAACACATTATGATCAATAAGGACTAAATATTGTAAATAAAGAGTCACAAGTAAACTGATTAAGGACAAGATAAGTTTATTGTAGCTAAATGATGTGTAGTTATAAAATAAACAGAAGACTAGGTTCCAAAATATGAATGACCAATTGTACAGTGGGAATGATGTTAGTACAAACCCACTAATTAACAATAAATAAGACAATACAAGAGTAAACTAAAGGTGCAATAATAATAACCAATGTACAAACATTGAATGAAAACCAGTCAACAAGATCAATGTAGAAATACACAGCCAGCAGCAACACATTACTGCTTACTGAACCTACAACATAACCTAATCTGGGCATCCAGTTTTCAATAAAACTTAATGAAAACAAAATCAAAACAATATTAAACCAAAATGTATTGAGCTAGGAAGTAACTAGATAATATAAGGAATGTTTTGTACACAGTAGCTAATAGAATAACTAAATATGAAAGCTATATTTATGTAATCCAAATATGACTATATGCTTGTAATAGCAAAGATACATTATGCAACCAAAATCTATATATATAAAAGAGAAATACCACTGACTCACTGATTCATCACGAAATCTCCGAAACTATAACACCTAGAAACTTGAAATTTGGCGTGTAGGTTCCTTATGTGATGTAGGTATCCGCTAAGAAGGGATTTTTGGAAATTCGACCTTTAAAGGGGGAAAAGGGGGGGAAGTTTGCCTGACTAACTGACATAGAATCAACGTAGAGCAAAAACTACTGAATGGATATCAATGAAACTTTGAACATAGCTTCATCATAGGTCTTAGGTGCTCACTAAGAAACGGTTTTAAAAACTTTCACTCCTAAGGGGCAAACCCCCCTCTGTTGTATGTATGTATCTATGTATGTATGTTCCACATCTCCTCCTAAACCACTGGACCGATTTCAACCAAACTTGGCACAAATATTTTACGCAACGGGAGAACCAACATAGGATAGGTGTTTTTTCGATGGGGTCCTTTGGGGTCTTCCACATCTCCTCCTAAACGACTGGACCGATTTCAACCAAACTGGCACAAATATTTTACGCGACGGGAGAACCAACATAGGTGAGGTGCTTTTTTCGATGGGGTCCTTTGAGGGGTTCTTTGGGGTCTTCCACATCTCCTCCTAAACCACTGGACCGATTTCAACCAAACTTGGCACAAATATTTTACGCAACGGGAGAACCAACATAGGATAGGTGTTTTCTTCGATGGGGTCCTTTGGGGTCTTCCACATCTCCTTCTAAACCACTGGACCGATTTCAACCAAACTTGGCACAAATATTTTACTCAACGGGAGAACCAACATAGGGTAGGTGTTTTTTCGATACGATCCTTCGGGGGGTCCTTTGGGGTCTTCCACATCTCCTCCTAAACCACTGGACCGATTTCAACCAAACGTGGCACAAATATTTTACGCAACGGGAGAACCAACATAGGACAAGTGTTTTTTCGATACGATCCTTTGGGGGGTCCTTTGGGTCTTAAAAACTATTAGATCTGGTTACTATGGCAACCCAATAGAATAGATTCTGGTTACCATAGCATCGGTGGAAGTCTCCCGCGTAGGAAATAGCGCGGGAGTCATCCGACGGGCCTTCCCCAGAGTTCATCCACGGAACCCGGGGAGTCTTAGGTCGGATCCCGCGAAAGACGGCGGGGCCAGAGTCCACGGTTCTTATAAATAAAGATATAGGTTATGATATCAAAGGTGGTGTATGCATCTTAAGAAACTTCTTAATAGTATGTGAATTCAGAGTTGTGTCAGTTTGAATTTAAAAGTAGATAAGTTAAGATCGAAGTAAGTTATAAGCGAGAATAAAACAAAGTTTTGATAGCAAATGTATTCAGATCATAGTGTTCAGACAATATAAATGCACTTGCTTCAGTTTGAATTTAAAAATTGATAAGCTGAAATCTATAGAGGTATTGTATTGTTAGAATAAGTTTAGGAGACACTAATTTAACAAATGCGTTATTTCAACATTAACACAATGAATTATAAAAGACAGTAAATACGCAGCGCGTGCAAGTACTGTAGACATTTTATTGAAAACTAATTTAGCTGTTCGCCCTCTCCCAGAGTTATAAATTGAGCAGGAGCATCACGCGCAACAGAATTCTTCTCCAGATATAAGAATACAGTTTATGACATGTTCTTAAACAGGTGCGCTACAGAGTATTCCTCCAGTGAGAATGCGAACGTAACAATATAAGGAAGATTATACAATATACAAGTAATATAACGTTAGAACAAGAATAGGTGCCTATGAGCCTATGAATAAATTATGAACCCGAGCAACGCTGGGTAAATCAGCTAGATATAGATATCTATATAAGCCAAATACCACTGACTGACTCACTGAACACGATATCTCTGAAACCACTGAATGGATATCAATGAAACTTTGAACGTAGCTTCATCATAGGTCTTAGGTGCTCACTAAGAAACGGTTTTAAAAACTGTCACTCCTAAGGGGCAAAAAACCAAATAATGAAATTTATCGCGGGAATTGCATTCTTTGTAAATGAAGTGGTTGACATCTCAGTTTATTGGAAACCCCGAATACATTTAGTTCTGAGTTTTTAATAATTGTTTTAAATTGAAAAACTACGTTGTTTGCAGGTTCTTATAGTCGAGAAAATTTCGAAGTTCAATTAATTAATAAATGTATGTCCTTTTTTTTCTCGGAAACGGCTCTAACGATTTTCTCGAAATAAATAATAAATAGCTGTTGCTGTGAATGTAAATAAACAAACTAAGAGTTGAGAATTTGTACAATCTATCTAATCCTATACTATTAGTGAGCAATAATTGTACAATTACGTACAACGTGAAACTCCGTAGCGAAGCACGGGTATTTTGCTAGTTATGTTATAAACTGATTATACAAAGATAGTAACTCAACTAACAACCTGAAGTAAGACAGAATACTGTTCAGTTGAACAAATGCAACCAAAATAACTATCTAAATAATCCATATAAATGTAATAACAACAAAACCATTGTAACAACTAGCTGCAAGCAAGGTTGACAGCTACTAAACCAAGATGATAACAGAATCAAATGCAGAATGAACTGCATCACAATAATAATAATACCATTGTGACTATTTTAACTATCATTTGGAGAATAATCCAAATAGTATATGAAGAGTACCAGACATACAGCAAGGTAACTCCATAAATGTATGACAAGCCTAATTAATAAACTATAATTAAGGCACTAAACTAATAATGTAGGGAAAAAGAACACTGCCAGTAGTGACTTAACCCATCAATGTATAAATATACCATGTTAAAACTTAATTAAATGTTGTTATTAATAGAATATAAGAAAAACAAAAATGTATAATCATAAGCTTAAGTTCGAATATGAAAACGGACATAGTGTTAGTATTAAGGCATAGTTTTAAGGGAAAATTGTACAGTAGACTAAGAACAAGTTATTACCATGGAAATGGAATAAAAACAATATATTATTAATAATTAATGGCTTAATGGACACTAAGTATAAATACCAAGTGCGAATTCAGCAACCCCGAATCCAAAATATATGATGAGGGAATTCAAATTAATCATCATAAAAAATCATAAACAATGAGGGTAATCACAATGTCATCAGTACCATTATAAGTAAGATATTGGACTTATAAAAATAATTGTATAATGCTGAACCCTTCCGCGTGGGTATGTCGACCACAAATTTTTAATCTTGTTCCCAAAAAGTGACACGCTTGAAGGCGTCTGTTTTGACGAAGCCCAACGGAGATAGACGAATTAAAATAAATTGACCAATCAGAGCCTATAAAAAATCCGAGATTCATCATTCCGACAAAGGAAGCGAAGCCAGTCTTTCAACACCCACGAAGCGAACTGCGTGCTCATCGTATCTCCAGAAAAACGTGCTTTTGACAGCAACCAGATGTAAACACATGTTAACCTCAAACCAGGAGTGGAGGTTATGTCAACTGAAGAATTAGTGCAGTATATTTTTAAGTGAAACTAATTCGGAGTACATGCGCATAGGAGTGAGTGCAGTGCAGTGATAAAATTTAATTAACTAATTAATTAATTAATTTTAATTAATTAAAAAGTTTAAGAGAAAAAAGTGTAAACACTATGAACGACCAGTTACACAAGTATCAAATACCCACAGATATTATATTATGATTGTATGATAATAAATATAATAGAACGCTAATAGCGACTTGAATTAACATCTGATAAGCAATTAAATATCCTATTCCTAAAGGAGGGGATCTCAAAATACAAATAAACAATGTCAAAGTTGAACGATATAATTAACGACAATTTTAACGATTTGTATAACATGAATGTTTAGAATAAGTAAAGACATTGTATCATCAATGAAGGGAGTATGTGCCCTAATTCTATTAGTCAGATAAGAGTGTTTAATATTTTGTTTCTAAAATTAAATAAGAGTTACACCAGAGAGTGGTATAAATATAATCAATGAGTTACCATTACCTGAAATAGGTACATCCAGTTTTGGAGATGATCATAATCCTTGATACTGAATTATAATGATCATTATCACTTATTAACAAAGAATTAATAACTTTTAACCAAACAAGGTTGCACTAAACTATATTCAAAGCCTATGTCTAACCATGAACAGTTGTTTATATTTTATATTTTTTAATTAATAATCCATGAATTCATATCTTATATGCTTGTTATAGCCGTAGCAATTTTATCAAATATGTGTATTTTGCAGACTCAAAGAACCTACTACTACTACAATTATTAATGACATTACAAGTTTAATAACACTACATAACCTATTTGTTTGTCAACACATTTTTGTGACTAACCAAAGGCAGTCATGCCAACTTGAGCTTTTTAAATGTTTTAGAGTCCATGTTCGAATTTAAATATTAATTGTTAACCAGAAAGAAGAGCAAACCATATTATTGTACTAAATTTCATTGTTTTAGAATTGGATAAATCACCATTGTTATTTTTACCTTTGAAAGAGTTGACTTTTATTGTAATAAGTAAATACAGCTTAGTGAGAAGAACGAGACGGTTGGTACCATACTTACAGTGCGAATCATTCAAATGGAATGATTTTTTACAACCGTACTGACCTACATACATTATTACAAAGTATAAGTTATCATAGATATCATGTTTGTGTATGTTTATGTTAGAGTATATGCAGGACACGACTGATCTTCTCACCACCGCTGATCAGCGGAGAGCCAACGGAACTTCGAGTGGAACAATTCTAAGCAGTGAATAAAAACATTTAATTAAACCAATTAAACTGACAATTAAAACGGCGAAAAAGAGTGTAAGTAACCGACTTATTCATTACTGGATTCAACAGTAGGTTGAATTGAGTGGAATAAGTCACTAAACAACCATATAATAATAAAATACGAGCTTGAATAATAATAATCAACAGATTGCAAGACCCCATATTAAATAAAAACAACCCTGAGATTAATACGTATAAAGAAGTATAAACACGGGACAACCGGTCTCTTATAATATTTGTCTCATTACGATTAACTAGTATGCTCCCGGAGCTGCAGAACCCACTCTATTTTGAACGGAGTACATTTATTATTACATAAATTTTGTTATTTACAATTGTGGGAAAAATTATGTACATCCCGATTACTCTAATATTTCTTTAGTAACATAACTGTAGAATACACAATCATACAATAAACACAATTCCTTTTAATCTGACACCCATTTGGATTTTTACTTTGTAAAAAATAATTATCTCTTTACTGGTTCTTAAGAGTCCAAATGTTTTGACATTTTAAAACTTAACATTACATTCAGATTTTTAGTGAAAATTGCTATAACTTAATATGCCACATGAATTTTTGTGATTTTATCGAAAATTTTGATAAAAAAAATAAAAAAAAAATTTTTTTGCTAAAACATTGTTGATCAAAAATTTCACTCTGACGACCAAAAACCTTGAGAATTTCAAAAAAGAATACTATATTCAGATTGTGATTTAAATTCCCTTTAATTTGATACCTCACATGGGATTTTGCGATTTTTTTCACAATTTTGACTCACTGTCCTATTTTTGGGGTGATCAATCTCAAAAACAACAAGGTTCTTTAGGGTAAAGTATGGACACATATGTGCCAAGTTTTACAAAATCGGTTGATGTGTTCAAAAGTTATCGTGAAACATACCCCAATTAGTTAGACAGACAGACAGACAGATAAATGCCAAACGGTCGAGTTAAACTCTAAGAACTCACTTCCTCATTCAACAAGACGCATATTTACAGGGTGACTTTCAGATATAATTTTCATTATCTGTGCCAATCAAAAAGACCAAAGAAGGACTAGTGACCACTACTAGTATTTGTCGAGGTGTTCTGAATACAGGTGCTCTGAGCATGGAGCCATGAAAACTTATGTTCTTTACTCTACAACCAAGACATGAGAGGTGCAGAATTTTTCATTTGTGTTTGTAATATATTTGTAATATTTGATAAGAAGCAGAACTAGATATGGTGACAAAACATCAAATAAGTGGATGCTTGAATTCTGAAGAAATGATGTATCAGCTAACATAGTACTCCCATGTCAGGTGGGTGAAGACTACTGTATCCCCAACCTTCGTGAGGAAGGACTGTACTTTTGGATAAAATGTTTGTACGTCGAACAAAGAGCCGGCCAAAGGGAGGTGTGATCTGATTCCTGTATGGATTTGGACTCTTGCTGTGCGTTATCGTCAGAGAGTGAATGATGTCTGTAGTGTTATCAATCTTTCCTGTCAATACCATAATCGAGTCTTTTGTCCTTGCCATTTATCTTCTGATTTCCTTAGCGACGATTCTGTTTATCCGTATAATTATAAATTTCTCAGAATTAATAATCTTTAATACGTTTGTATTTTCTGTTTGTTTAACACCTACCATTCTGATCAATGGCATAACGCTACATTCTACACAGGCTGTAAATAACTACCTATCAGGGAGGTGAAAATATTTTCCAGGAGGGTCAAACAATTTTTCAGAGGAGAAAAATATTTGTATATTTTTCATGCATACATTGTAACGTGACGTTTCCCTCAACATAAAGATTATCATATAAATATACTGAAGTACAAAACAATAATATAGTAATAAACCTATGTCATGAAAGATGGGTATTAACAAGTAAATTTAAGACCATTGTAAGGTAGAATAAGAAAACTAAAATATCAAACATGTCTATATTGTAACTTAAATTATCAATCTCTACGTACTTTGTTTTGTAAATAAAGATCACTTGTCACACGTTACTCGACTCTGAGTTTAAATTAACACTGGATCGTTAAATAATTTTGTTAATATTAATTGTTCTTTAATTAGTTTTGTTTAATTACGATATCTTGTTTTAAGAAATGTTGTTTATTCTTTTTGAGTAATTATTTGGTTGTAATCCCCGTATGTTCTGAATGTAAACAGTTTTGTAGACCTCTTGAAGTTCGTTTGCACTCCCGTTGAATTATGTCATTTGTGTATGTTAGTGTGTAGTTTAGACAAAGTTATTTATATAATTCAAACCTTCACGTACCTTTGATGTCGTACTAGAAGTTCAGTCGGTCTCAGTTGATTAATAAACTGTCAAGTTTTTTATAAAACAGTATAATAGTGCTGTTAGTGTTTAAGTGAGCACTTATGAATTTTACCTGGGCGCCATATGGAATTTCGTGAGAAATATTCCATAAAAAAGAATTCTTTTGAATAGTCGAATGATTAATTTTGATTGATTATAAGTTAGTAATAGATTGAGTGGTTGAATCAATATCAGGAGTTAATCTCCCTTTTATCTGTTTAATTGATTCTAACTGTTGGCAGTTTACTTGTCTGAATTGTAGCCAACTTACTGGTTGCTTGCCTTGAAATCGCAATTCATTAACTAGTAAAAAAGAATTAATCACTTATTTAAATAATTGCTGACAATATTTGTTAATTCACAATTCATTGGTTTATTGTTCATTCTATACTTGGTTTAATTAAATACATTCAGTTTAATACAACACACGGGTTACAAATCATCCGGCTTTCAATTTTCTTAACTCAGTCTGTTTGCAATGACGACTCTAACCCTAATCGATTGATTATTTTATTTATAAATATTAGCTATCTCAAGGGTGACTTCTTTTAATTTACAGAATAAAACGCCACTGCTTCACTCTACAATGCTATTACAAAACACTAGATTATTAGGTTAGACACCTTTAGTTATTGAATTAATTAACGAAAAGTTCGTTTAATCTGGACAAATTTTAGGTTAGTTAGGATAACGTTATTACATGAAATCTTATGTCGGAATATTGTAATTCCTCTAAATAAAGTTAAAACAGTGCTTAGTACTTATTGTTTCTTGCGTCAGTATACAGGTGTATTATATTATACTGCTGACAGCTTACTCGTAAACAATGTAAATATATGCACGGTACTCCCTGACTAATAATCTCAATGATTATTTATTAACACTCCTCACAATCTGGTACACTGATCGTGGTTACACTTCACTTATTTTGCACGTGAATGATATTATTTTCTTCTTGAATGACTATTCAATTGGTTATGTATGATACTTAACCTTGTTCTCAAACATGCACTGTGACGATTTAATTGGTAATAAAAATTTAATAATAAAAAAATTAGAAAGCAAATAAGTATTTTTTAAATCGCACAATTAAACCAAATACCCCTGTACTAACTCAGACTAAGTATGAGATTTAAATTGAGAAAATTTGACTAAACAAGTAATAAAAAAAAATCGTAATGTAAAAAGTTAAGGATAATACAGTTAACCCTTTAGTAAATCATCATGCGTTGACCTGTTTAATTCCGGGCACAACGTGCATAGCGAACCGTCTGTAACTTAGAAATATCTGAAAATCGTAATGTAAGTAATTAATAATTTAAAGGCACAAGTAGTAGTTAAAATAATTCCTGTAAACTAAATAAGTCTAAATAATTTGTTTCGTCTTGCTATAAGAATGTCTATTTAAATAAAAAGTTGGAACTATAATATGGCGGAGTACTCGCTCCGCTTCGTTGTAATGTACCTGTCGTATCAGTGCAAGAGTTACGATGCGGCGTTCAGACAGTACACACCTCCAAGCGAGGGCTCTTCAAAAATGTTTTATTTAAACTTTCAAATAATGGTTAGCTACCACTAAAAACGTGGGGAGCTAGTGCTAGTTATATGTATAAGATGTAGTAAAAGGTTTGTTAAAGAAATGTGGTAATATAAAAAAAAATTTAAGAACTCGTAAACAAGGTGACGTCTCAAGTTAAGATGCAAACTCCAGTACAACTCTACCAATGAATATTTGACGTGCCCAACTGCATAAACGGACGTCTACAACCCAAACAACACTGACCAGGACCGGCGAGGATCAACCCGACTTCATGCAGCATTACTTCAATCTCCTCACTAATACAGCTATAAGATATTCACCAGAGACACGACCCAGATGACTACCCCGACTACCAGAGTTCCAAAGAGTCATGCCCCAGGATGAGGAGAGCAAAAGCTTATTTGAGAGGTGACTCGGTAGCTTGCCTACCGAGAATTAAGTACATTTAAAACATAACTTTTCATACATGGCAGAGACTTTTCAAAAGACAATAATTTTCTCTAAGCAATAAATAAAACAAAAGAAACGTAAACTGTAATATCGAAAATCATACATTGTAACATTAATCTTGAAATGTAAGGTATAATCCCTTAATTAAATAATACCATTCTTCAAATGGTTTATGTAATCATGCAAGCTCCTTGATTAGCAAAGTATAATTCAGACGTCTTTACTAGATTTAAAGAGACTCGGATCCGATCTAAATTACATGATCAATATGATCCCTTGTTTGACAGAAAACCCTTTTTAAATATTTCAGTATAAATTTTTATGTTATGGGATCTATTTATATAATTTGTTAATAAAGAGATGTCATCTTATTACAGATTGAAGTGAGTGCATAAATCAGTGAAATACCTTCCCCTTGTGTCCTAATAATTAGAGTAAATATTATTGTTCTATGTGTTGAGTTTAATT
This sequence comes from Magicicada septendecula, assembly GCA_034769895.1. Lineage (NCBI taxonomy): Eukaryota > Metazoa > Arthropoda > Insecta > Hemiptera > Cicadidae > Magicicada > Magicicada septendecula. The sequence goes on along the minus strand of CM068371.1, from coordinate 86,294,229 downwards.
TCAGTTTGTTACAACGTAGGCAGCCTGTATAATTGGCTAGCGTCAATTATCATGGGTTCCCTGGATTTGTAACGTAGCCCGGAACGTTACAAAAATGCGCCACTCTGCTTAAAGTTAAAATAGTTGCGAGCATCGTGGCGCACAAAAATGCGCAACTCTGCTAATTAAAAAAGTAATAATTGTTACGTAGTAAAATAGATAACTCTCTGCTGATCTATGCAATCAGTTACTGTATTTCATGTTAATATTAATTTACATAAGGTGAATTTATTTTGTACAAGCTTACGCACTAACTTGCGTATAATGTAATTTATTTAAGATACGCAAAATAATACAAACTATCATTGCATTACACCAATGCAAGTATGTACATGAATTTTAGTGCTTGTCAAACTGTTCAGTCTTTAACAGGTTTATATTGCGACAATTCAAGACCTGTAGTTTCCTGAATATGCCTGCATAGAATGTAAGTTGTATGTCTGTCGTCACGGTGAAAAATATAAAGTCCTGACTAAAGTAGACCAGGTTAATTACGTGTAAAGAAATTCGTAACTTAATTTTGTTACCAAAAAAAAATTAAAAATATTTTCAGAAATTAAAGGTAGAACGTAAGACAATTAATTACTAAACTCAGCTTGTTACAGCCCGTAATACACCCTGTAACTTGTAAAGCATGTTTCGTTGAATCGGATTCACCCCTTGTTGCAACTGGCTTCCCCCAGTTGAAACCGGTCGATAAAGATAGCCTTCAGCTATTGTTATAGAGAACAATACTTGAGTGTAATCCTCGCGTTCCCACGCATACAACAACTATGCCATTGTTTACAAAGTAAACTAGGGTGACCTACATTCCTGCGAACAGCTGATCGTTGACTTTACATTGACGTGTGTGTGGAATTTTTGTCTTTCCCTTAGAAGAGAGATTATTCTCTTGTGAACAATGCAAATGCTTTAACCATGAAATAAATTGTCTATGTAAAAGTGTATAGTATAGTAGAGCAAGTATTTTCACCGTGACAACAATTAAATAATATAGTGACTTAAATTTTCAAATAAATAAATGACTTAGTTAACCCTTCATTGTTAGGTAAAGTGTTAAACCCCATGCCCCAAAACAGTAAACTTTTAAAAAACTGAAAACAAAGTAAATAAAGTGTCCTAAATAAATATGGTAATTCAATAGGAAATAATTCTAAGTAAGTTTCTTAAATCTCCCCCACAGTAAATAATAAATAAATAAAAGTAAAAGGTAAGTTTCTTAGAAAGAGACCAAAAGGAAAATAATAATAAGTGAATAATAATTGCTTTAAATAATAAGGCTGAATAAATCTTAATTTAAACTAAATTGTGTAAAGTGTAGCAGTAAATAAGGAAAAAAATAATAATAGAAAAAGTATAGTTGAATAGTGTAAACACCCGGTCGTGGCCTGTTCGAGAAAAATAAAGCGTGTTGAGAAATGTAGTAAGCAGCCACCCTCCCCCCTATTGTTATGAAATGGTAGCATCGCTAAACAAAGAAAACCACCGCGTGTATAATACAATGCATCCAGTGTTTGACCCCTCGTAGATTGTAAAAACGTTTGTCCCCTCCTGCATAGTTAGTAACAGCTGATCATTTAAAGTGAGAATAAAAATTATCTTTGTGAAATTCCGCTTCTCTCAGTAGCGTAAGAAATTAGGATTAGAAATAATCTAAAGTGGAGTATGGGATCCGCTTTAGGTTATATTAGTGGTAATTAAGAAGTGATTATATATGTAACGTAACATAGTCACAACGGCGCCGGCTGAAAAGGGTAATGATGGTGCAGAAAGGTGCCAAGGTAATCATTAGAGAGTGCTGAAAGCTAACTTGTGTAGTTAGAGTAAGCCGATGTCAGTTGGGCCACGATATTGTGAGTTACGGAAAGTAGGGAAATTAGTATTAAGAATTAAAATCTAAGTTAGCGTTTTAAGAAGTGAGATAAAGGGAATTTCACGAATGAGAACAAGACAAGAAATAAATAAATTTCAAGAGAGATAGAGAAAACAAACCGTGTACTAAATTAAACTTCACACATTAACGCCAAGCATACTCCCAGTACCCCACTTTTGAATTTTCCTTACTAAAATTCCCAATTTTAAGCGGCGGAGTATGTGACGATTTAATTGGTAATAAAAATTTAATAATAAAAAAATTAGAAAGCAAATAAGTATTTTTTAAATCGCACAATTAAACCAAATACCCCTGTACTAACTCAGACTAAGTATGAGATTTAAATTGAGAAAATTTGACTAAACAAGTAATAAAAAAAAATCGTAATGTAAAAAGTTAAGGATAATACAGTTAACCCTTTAGTAAATCATCATGCGTTGACCTGTTTAATTCCGGGCACAACGTGCATAGCGAACCGTCTGTAACTTAGAAATATCTGAAAATCGTAATGTAAGTAATTAATAATTTAAAGGCACAAGTAGTAGTTAAAATAATTCCTGTAAACTAAATAAGTCTAAATAATTTGTTTCGTCTTGCTATAAGAATGTCTATTTAAATAAAAAGTTGGAACTATATTATGGCGGAGTACTCGCTCCACTTCGTTGTAATGTACCTGTCGTATCAGTGCAAGAGTTACGATGCGGCGTTCAGACAGTACACACCTCCAAACGAGGGCTCTTCAAAAATGTTTTATTTAAACTTTCAAATAATGGTTAGCTACCTCTAAAAACGTGGGGAGCTAGTGCTAGTTATATGTATAAGATGTAGTAAAAGGTTTGTTAAAGAAATGTGGTAATATAAAAAAAAATTTAAGAACTCGTAAACAAGGTGACGTCTCAAGTTAAGATGCAAACTCCAGTACAACTCTACCAGTGAATATGTGACGTGCCCAACTGCATAAACGGACGTCTACAACCCAAACAACACTGACCAGGACCGGCGAGGATCAACCCGACTTCATGCAGCATTACTTCAATCTCCTCACTAATACAGCTATAAGATATTCACCAGAGACACGACCCAGATGACTACCCCGACTACCAGAGTTCCGAAGAGTCACGCCCCAGGACGAGGACAGCAAAAGCTTATTTGAGAGGTGACTCGGTAGCTTGCCTACCGAGAATTAAGTACATTTAAAACATAACTTTTCATACATGGCAGAGACTTTTCAAAAGACAATAATTTTCTCTAAGCAATAAATAAAACAAAAGAAACGTAAACTGTAATATCGAAAATCATACGTTGTAACATTAATCTTGAAATGTAAGGTATAATCCCTGAATTAAATAATACCATTCTTCAAATGGTTTATGTAATCATGCAAGCTCCTTGATTAGCAAAGTATAATTCAGACGTCTTTACTAGATTTAAAGAGACTCGGATCCGAGCTAAATTACATGATCAATATGATCCCTTGTTTGACAGAAAACCCTTTTTAAATATTTCAGTATAAATTTTTATGTTATGGGATCTATTTATATAATTTGTTAATAAAGAGATGTCATCTTATTACAGATTGAAGTGAGTGCATAAATCAGTGAAATACCTTCCCCTTGTGTCCTAATAATTAGAGTAAATATTATTGTTCTATGTGTTGAGTTTAATTTCAGTTTGTTACAACGTAGGCAGCCTGTATAATTGGCTAGCGTCAATTATCATGGGTTCCCTGGATTTGTAACGTAACCCGGAACGTTACAGCACTTCTAGTAAAAGTATCACTACTGATATCGATTCACTGTTCTTTAATTACACTTCTTTCTTCTTGTTGATTATAAAATTTTGATGATAATTCGGCCTGGATTAGTTGTTGATTGAGTGGAAAGAGACAAAATGCTTCTTTGTTTACAGTTGCGTTCGTATCCATCCGCTCCCGCTTGGAGACTGCTGATGTAACGGAGAGGTTCATGCTCTTGGTGGAAGCCGCCACTTGTGTAGGACTTCTATGAGTCGGGTCCTCAAACGTGACCTCTCCATTCTTTCCTGGAACGCCAACGGGTTGGCTAACAAGATCCAGGAACTCCAAGAATTACTGGCCCGACTCAAACCCGATGTAGTACTCCTCAATGAGACCAACTTGACCCCTGCGAATCGGTTACAACTGGCCAACTATGTGTGCTATCGAAATGACAGACCGGGCACTGCTGGTGGTGGTACTGCCGTCGCGGAGAGGCTCAGTCTTGAGCATCACCGAGTTGTCTTGCCTGCAACGACTCACCTAGAAGTTACCGCTGTGGAGTTGTTAAACACTCTAGGCGGTGTACTCTTGGTAGCGGCGTATAAACCGCCGCAAAAAGAGCTCCTTCACCCCGATCTTGCTGTCGCGTTCGATGCACACAGGAGGGTCATCATGGCCGGCGACCTGAATTGTAAACATCGCGATTGGAACAGTCGTTTGACTGCCCCAAACGGGAAGCGTTTACGCAGGTTTGCTGATTCAAGCAGGGTAACAGTGATTGGGCCCGCCCAACCTACGTTCTACCCCTCACAACTCCGCGCGGCTCCCGATGTCTTGGATGTAGCGGTGATCCAAGGAATTGACTGCCCGGTCCATGTGTCCGCGCTAATGGAACTATCGTCCGATCATCTCCCCATCTTGTTACACGTCGTACGCAGAGATATCAGGAAGGTGGTAGAATGGGACCGCTATGGCCCGGCGTTAAGTCGCCGATTGCCAGAGGTGGGACCACTCGAAACCGTCCGCCAAGTCGACGAGGCAGTTGCCGCGTTTGACAAGGCTGTCGTATCTGCGATCGACGCGTCTTCCAGGATGAAGCCTGGCGTCACCCTCCACTGGCAGCGGATCCCAGAGGAGACGAGTGCTCTCGCTTGCGAGAGAAATCGCCTCCGGAGACGCTGGCAGCGGACCCGTGATCCGGCCGATAAGGCAGCGTACAACCGGGCGACCGACATTTTACGTTGTGAAATGCAGGCCTACCGGAGACGCTGTTGGGAACTCGCCGTGGCCCAAGTAGGGGACGGATTGGACAAAAGTACCCCTTACCGGATACCTTCGGCGTTTATAGGGAAGAGGCGCCGACGTATCCCAGCCATTGCTGGACCTTTTGGTTAAATTCTGGCTCGCCCGGAGGCGAAGGCCGAGTACTTGGGCGCGTGTTTTGAGCGACAGTTCGCTCCTAACCCGCCCATGGACTGGAACTTCGATGAAGAAGTCGACAGCGAAGTGGAAGACTTTCTGTCTCTTCCATCCCGGCAACCTCCGGCCCATTAGTCTACTGTCAACCACGTCAAAGGTCCTCGAACGTCTTGTATAACGGAGAGTCCTAGACCATCTAAGAAACTTTGATGTACTGGTCCCCGAACAGTTCGGTTTCCGTGTGGGGCATTCCACCACTCATCAGCTGATGAGACTGATGGAATACATCACGGGCGCCGGCTGTCGGAAAGAGCAGACTGTCGCCTGTTTCCTAGATGTGGAGAAGGCCTTTGATAGTGTCTGGCACGATGGGCTCTTGTTCAAGCTCCGGGAAATCCAGCTCCCAGATTGCTACCTTTGCTTGATTGCTAGCTTTCTGACGGAGAGCACTTTCGGCGTGAGAATAGACGACCATGTCTCTTCCGAGAGACGCATTACAGCCGGGGTACCTCAAGGTAGCGTGCTAGGGCCTCTTCTGTTCTCCGTGTACGTCAACGACGCACCCAGAGAGCCTGGAGTCCAGATGGCCCTGTTTGCCGATGACACGGCGGTCTATACTGCCGATCGGAACGCTGACAGGGCTATCCCACGACTCCAGCGCGCACTCGATGAGTATTCGACGTGGACGGAAAGCTGGAAAGTTGCCGTCAACGACACCAAGAGCTCCGCGGTGCTATTCTCAAAGCGCCGGAAAGAACCACGAGGCCGAGTGAGACTCGGTAGAACGTACCTGCCCTGGTCGAGAGAAGTTAAATACCTCGGTCTCCACCTTGATCGTCGGCTCACCTGGTGTGCCCACGCTGAGACGATGCGAAAGAGAGCGTCCGCTCGTCTCGTGCAACTGTTTCCGATACTTGTCAACAAAGCTATAACCCGCAAGCTGGGTAATTTGATCGTCAATGCGTATCTGTTGCCGATCATTACCTACGCTCTTCCCGTCTGGGGTTACCTCGCAACCGTTCATAAAAGAAAGTTGCAAAGCGTTCTCGATAGGAGCCTTAGGCTAGCGGCCAAAATCCACTATCGGTTTTCTTCTCGACTCTTGAGAAGAGGACTCGGTGTCCGCTCCTTGGAAGACACCGCAAGGCGACTTGCACGTAAATTTTACGTCCGAGCTGTGAGGACCCAGACAAACCCTCTCATAGCTGGCCTTGGCAAGTACCGAACACGTCCAGGTGATTCTTGGAAATGGCCTCCACAAATACTGTACTAGTCGACCTAGTATGAGCATGTCGTTGTAGCGGCCATTAATAATTAAATAATATTCCGTCTGGACAGGATCACTAGGCAGGAGCCCCTACCGGAGCCTCGGTACTAGGAAACCATTGGGTCATCTCACGACGCGCAACCCAACAGCTCTGGTAGTAGTATTTTTTGGACGTCGTGAAGCCAACCGGAAGATATCTAAGAATGGAGAGCACAGGAGAAGCAGTGATGGAAATCGACTGGGACACCAGCGGGCTCTACATACCGCTGCCGAAAGAAGAGGACCGCAGCACGCCTGGAACAGCGGACGCAGCCGCCGAACATCACAGCGTGGCTCGGGCAGCGTACGCAAATGATTTAGCGTCCTCGACAAACGGTCCTTTTAAGGACCTCAAAAACGATAGTGTGTACGATTGGCGCCATTTGTCCTGTGACAAGTGGCGCCCAACGTGGGGCCCCGATCATCTTGCGGATGCAAGATCCAGCCACGCCAGAGAGCTACCACCCGGCACACAAAACAACATGGCGCCCAACAACTACACCCAGCGGGACACCGGGTTCGAGGTAAAGCAATGCTTTGCGCAATTTGCCGCAGCTCTGAGGTGCACGTTGCCACCGGTGATCACCGCTACATATCATGGCCTCAAGTACGAGGATCCAGAACGATATCTTCGACAGCTAGAGTGACAGCTGCGGGACTACCGAGTCCCACCTGAACAGTGGGCGGATTACGCAGTGCGGCAGCTCCGAGGAGAAGCTGCCACGTGGTCAGAGATATACACGGGATTGCAGATAAATTGGCCCGAGTTCGGCGACCGCTCCCGGAATCACTTCTGTGGAACGCAACGCGGCGCAGAGCTGCTGGCTGAGCTGTACGGACAAACGCAGCAGCAGGAATCGGCGGAAATCTTCATCCTCAGAAAAATCAAGCTGTTTCGCCGTCTGTACCCCGGAGGTGATGAGAGGACGAGCATAGCCATGCTTACACAACAGCTGCAGCCACGCCTTTGACCCGCACTGAGGATCCCGCCGCCTACAACTTTAGAGGAACTTTTACAACGGGCAGTGAACATCGAGGCGGACTTGGATCAAGATAGTCGTGCGCGAGGTCAGGATGACTGCTGAAAACTCCCTGGATCGAATAGGGGGGTCGAAGCAGTGTCGATCGGCCTCAAGCATGAAAGAGGAACAAAGAATGAACAGCCTAACGCCCAAGTGCCGCTTACTAGGTACGGACATACCTCGCATTCCAATAGAGATCGCCGGCCGAAAACTGACCGCAGCCTTGGACTCCACCGCAAACTACGACTTCGTACGAGCCAGTCTGCTGCCCGGAGGAAGGAAGACTGAGCCACGAGTTGTCCAGATAGCGCTACACGGTTAGCAATGTCACTCAAGGGCCGCCGTCATCGCAGACATTGTAATTGGAAGTCTCGCGACCACCACCAGTCTGCTAGAAGTGCCAGGACTGCAAAAGGAAGTTTTGCTGGGCCACCACTGGCTCACGCCAACCAAGCAGTTGTGGACTACCGACGGGGCTGCCTTCACATTGGCAGCAAGAACCAACAGACGGTCTTCTGGAATGACGCTCGGAGCCCGAGGAAGAGGACATTGACGAAGCTAGCCTTCAAACGTCAGCAGGTGGCCAACACCGTAAACGGCTTAGGGAAATGTTACACCGTCATCGTAGTCTGTTCTCCCGTGGCCCGCTCCGCACCACATCTACGGCCAAGCATGAGATCCGGCTGAAGGAAGGTAGCCAACCATTCTGGCTCCCTATATACCGGTACTCCGACGAGAAGAAACGCACCATCCGGGAACAGGTAGAAGAGATGCTGAGGCAGCGGATAATTGAACCGGCCACTTTGCCATACAGCTTTCCGGTGGTGATTGTGAAGAAGAAGGACAGCACACCTCGGTTCTGCGTGGACTTCCGGAGGCTGAACGATCAGACCGAGGATGTGGACTCCCCACTGCCGCTGATATACGAAACAATCAAGGACCTCAGCGGGGCCAAAGTCTTCTCGACCCTAGATCTGAAGAGCGGCTACTGGCAGATCCCGCTGGAGGATAAAACAAACAAGTACACAGCATTCTCGGTGCCAGATGGAGGTCGCTACCAGTTCCGGGTGATGTGCTTCGGGCTGAAGAACGCGCCCAGCACCTTCCAACAGCTGATGCAGGATGTTCTCACAGGACTATTACGGGAGTGCTGCCTGGTCTATCTGGACGACATCATTGTCTACTCCCCCGACTGGGAAACACACCTGCGACACCTGGATCAAGTCTTGGAAAGGCTGCAGATGCACCAGCTGACCTGCTCGCTCAAAAAGTGTCACTTCGGCTGGGAAGAAGTCGCCTTTCTGGGCCACGAGATTACTCCGGACGGCAGCCTCCCGCAGCAGCAACATCTCAGAGCGATTGAAGACCAGCCGGCTCCCAGCAACAAGACAGAGCTACAACGCTTCCTGGGAACTTGCAACTGGCTGCGAGAGTACATCCCCTGCTTCGCCATGGTTTCGGAACCGTTAACACACCTGCTGCAGACAAGAAAGTGGCATTGGGACGAGACAACTCAGCGAGCCTTCAAAGAGGTTAAGGCCGCTTTCCGGCAGCCGTTAAAACTCTCACGACCGGATCGGGACTTGCCGATTTTTCTGCAGACCAACGCCAGCCAGAAGGGACTTGGAGCAGTGCTTTATCAATGCACCGAAGCCGAAGAGAGCCGTATCACCTTGTACGCCAGTGCCAAGCTCCGCGAGGTGGAGAAGAACTACCACTCCAACGAACTGGAGTGCTTGGCAGTCGTCTGGGCCATCAAGAAATACTGGTCATACTTGGAGGATCGCCATTTTACCCTGAGGACCGACAACAAGGCGCTAACCTGGCTGAAGCAGGCGACCGGGCAGAAGACGAAGTACGCTCGCTGAGCTCTACTGATACAGAGCTTCAAATTCACCATCGTCCACTGCCCGGGCAAGGAGAACGAGTTGCCGGACTTCCTCTCGAGAGAACCAAGGCTTGAAGATACTGCCGGCATCCAAGAAGAACCATGGATGCAGCCTGAAGAGAGGCCACTTCGCAGTGTTGCGGCAGCTGCACCGCGACTACAAGAAATCACAGCTGTCGGCATCCATCAGGGAGTGCAGGAGGCGCAAGAAGGCGACCAGGAGTGCCAAGCGTGGAGAAACGACCCTGCGGCGGCTACAGCGAGAGGATACCGGGTGGACAACGGTGTGGTTTGGAAGGACAGACGCAACCAGAAACCAGGATTGTACGTGCCGCTGAGTGTCCGCATGGAGGTCATTAGGCACTTCCACGACTCCCCTGAAGCCGGTCATCCGGGGGCCGAAGAAACGTTTCAGGCCATCGGCAAGGACTTTGTCTGGACCGGTCTAACCATCGACGTCCGCAGATACGTTCAGAGTTGCAGAATATGCGCCCTCGACAAGCGCGGCACCAATCCCGAACAGGATCAACAGCGACCTCACCGACCTCAGGAGATGTTGGAATACTGTCGCCCTGGACGTCATGGGACCGTATCCGCTGACTCGAGCTGGCAACCGGTACATCGTAGTGGTCACGGATATGGTGTCGAGATGGGTGGAAGCAAAGGCCATGTGCAAGGCGGACGCCGACACCATTATTCGCTACCCGGAGGAAGAAGTCTTCCCTTGTTGGGGATACCCAGAGGCGTTGCTCACCGACAACAGGAATCCGCTCACGGGCCACAAGTGGAAGCAGATGTGCGACAAGCTGCACATACGACTGTGGACTACAGCCAACTACCATCCCAGGGCGAACCCAACCGAGCGGCGCAACAGCGAGATCAAGAAGGCGCTGCAGATCCAGCTCCATGACTGCAAGGACCATGGTGACTGGGACAAGCATTTGCCGACGGTTCTGTTCTCGCTGCGGAATCGTGCATCGCCACCACTGGAGTGACACCGAGCGAGCTTCTGCTGGGCAGAGACCTACGCCGACCCGGCGACTGGAGTCGGCCACACGCAGAACAGGATGTCCGGCCAATTGAGGAACGAGAAGAGGCGGCCAGGTCACACCAGACCAAGTATCAGCAACGGCGCACGCCCGGAACAGCGGACGCAGCCGCCGAACATCACAGTGTGGCTCGGGCAGCATACACAAATGATTTAGCGTCCTCGACAAACGGTCCTTTTAAGGACCTCAAAAACGATAGTGTGTACGATTGGCGTCATTTGTCCTGTGACAGTGCATAATACTTAGGTACAAAACAGAATCATTATTTTCATGTACCTACACTCGAAATGGATTGACAGTAAGTAAAGAAGTGGATTGACAGTTTGAATGAATGGCTGAAGGAGAAAAAATATAATCAGAAAATGATAATAATTACAAATTATTCCTCAGGCTTTCACGGCCGATGTCATACGAATTATTCATGATATCCGGGCTGTTTGGCCGTGGTCCATGGTTTAAAACAAAACCAAACGTTTCGGCAGCCCCACTGGCTGCCATAAGCTAGGTTTCATTGGTTGATTACAAAATTTCTGTTTTTTCCTAGTGTTTGAATTTATATGTACAGGTAGCATGGCAGGACAGCTTTAGTCTATACCACAGTACTGTGGGCCTGTACGTAAACACCCGGCGTGCACGAATTTTATACCACTGATGATGGCAGCCAGTGGGGCTGCCGAAACGTTTGGTTTTGTTTTAAACCATGGACCACGGCCAAACAGCCCGGATATCATGAATAATTCAGATAATATTACACTTTGGTGGGGAATGGTTTTCTTAATTCCATTAATTTAATTTGGAAATGCAACTTACTATCAGGTGATTATAATGATGTAAAGTTATTAAATTGGCTTTGCCTTTTAATTTCATGTTTTCTCCTGTTCCCATCATCAGTACTGTAGTTAATAATCTCTTTCTTATTTAGTGAATCCATTATGGTAACATCTGAAAAAACTCCTACCATAAGAAAATAGGCCTGAATATTATTAACAGTGTGAAATTAAGGCAACTGCAGACTTGACAGTGTTGTTACTGGAAAACCACTGGTCTTGTATTCAGAAAAATACAGTATGTACTCCATAGTTGGCACCAGCGTATACATAGTTGTGCATTGAAGTTTAAAGAGAGTTTGTTTCATTATGTAGATAAATGGTTGATAACTGTGTGAATGCATGTGGTAAAATTTATAAAGTCTGTATAGTTAGGTGGCATGAGAAGGTTCTTTCATCCCATAACATAATCCCAACAAACTCCTAATCATAACTTAATTGTACTTAGTATTTTTATAAATTGCTAATGTTGTTGTTTCTGAGATTTAAAATAATGCACTGACAAGCACATAACTGGGTCAGCAACTGTAGTTCCATGTAACAGCATAAAAAAATGTTAAAAAAATAACACTAAATAAAATATATGTTAGCTTTAAATAAATTTGTCTTTTATTTTAACACTAAAAAGATAAAATAAAAATACTTTTTTAATCCACATAAATTTCTCTGTAATCGATAATTATTTATCAAATAATATTTTTTATAACACAAAATATTTCAAAATCAATAACTGAGAAAACATGTTCAGGGGTCATTCAAAAGCTAGGTTTCATTGGTTGATTACAAAATTTCTGTTTTTTCCTAGTGTTTAAAGTAATAACTTAGTCACTAATTAAGGTTTGTAATCTGAATCATTTTGAATATCCTAATAGTGGTTAAATAAATATAAATGACATATTTTAAAGAACCTTTTAGAAAACAATTTTTTTTATAGTTTTTTGTTGAAAAGCTTCCATTTTTTGAAGTATCAAAATTACTATTTTAAGAACAAAACCATATCACCTGTACTCACGTGTACAAATTACACCTGGCTATTTATAATCTGCCACATACAGTACAAATTATATTCGCAAATTTGTATGGTTATAGTAAAGGTCAGTTTACATTAACATTACTGTAACATACAGAATGTACAGCACTGCTCTATATAGTATCTTTACAATTAACATTCAAATTTCATAATTCCACTCCCATCAAATGAGTTTGCAATTTAATATCCAAATATGCCCTGTAACTGTATCTGGGTGGTCTTATACTCTCTCAGTTTCTTCCACCTGCATACGTCCCATTTATACAAGGTGACAAGATAAATCTTATATAAAGTTCTTGAGATCCCAGCTTCTACACATAGTTTGTAATAGCACATGGACGTTTTATGTCATTATTAACTAGAAATATAAATACTTCTAGCACAACAGCTTATGCTTAGCCTATCAATGGAGCAGGTGGCAAACCTGCAGCTTAGTCCTCAACTACAATCTTGACATTCTTAGCCAGGATTAACGCTACCCAATTTAGCCTCACGGTTTGTGTTCAGATTGTTTCACGTAATAAAGTGTTAAAACATAAAGTTTCAACACATGCAAAAAAATATAATTAACAAAACAGCTTACTCAAAGTTATGACATATCTAACCAGTGGTGGAGATTGGGAATTAGAAGTGGGGGGGGGGGGCAAAAAAATTTATAGACAACAAAAAGTCTGGGGGGTATAGGGGGGTAGACAACAAAATTAAAAAAATTAGCTACAAAATGGTAATTTTTTGATGCTCTCTGAGTGAATTTGGACAGAGAAGTAAAGGTTGACAACTTAACTTACCAACTTAACTGTGGTAATAATAGTTTTTTTGAGATTTTGATTAATACTATACAATATAACTTTCACCAAAGCAACAATTACACATGTATTACAATTAAATAGAAGTACTTTGAGAATTCACAAACGATCAGTAATAATTTCATTCAAAAGTATGGCTTGTTTAAAATATACACCAAAAAGTGATAATTTGCCAAAATCCAACCAGTGAGTTTACTCTAGCCCCTGTTTTATACCCCATTACACTACAAAATATGTAAGGAATAATAATAAATACTGTGTTAGATTGCTTGTGCTAAATAATATTATTTAATTAGGTGTTCAAAGCAATACAAATAATTACATTATATAAAGTAAAATATACAATATAAAATAAGCTTCTCATAGTCATATGTTTAGTCTTTCTGTTTTAAAAGAACATTAAGTGTCTTTGTTTTCGCCTGGCGTAGACTTCCACACAGTCATCCAAGTTGAGGTTCGTTTTATCAATGGCCAACATTGCCAAGTGTGATAGACGTTCTTGAAGCATTGAATTTCTCAAATAATTATTCACTCTTTTCAAGACACTGAAAGACCGTTCTACCGATGCAGTGGATACAGGGACAGTTAAAAACAACTTTAAAAGCTTGAAAAGGTTTGGAAATACATTCTGGTTGTGGATGTTTTCAGATTTAAATTGTAGCACTAACTTTGATATCAGTTTACGATCTGTTTCTTCAGGCTCTTTCCTAGAGAACACATCAATTTCTGCAGATAAAATATCACTTTCAATTCCAAACGCTTCACTCACAGCTGAGCAAGCTTCTTTGATAAGGTCACTACAAACCGAGTTGTTCTTCATTGAAGCAGTCAGTAATGTTTCCATATGGCACAGTACAGTTAGCTGGTTTTCAAAACGTGACTTGATGCTCTCAGAGGGGGTGTCTAGTAGAGGGTAGTAAAAAGTTCTTAAATAAAAGTCTTGAGGTGAGTCATAATCGGGGTGAACATCTCCTCCACCAAGTTTCTGTGGAACGTTTCGCTTGCGTTGAACAGTTGGCGCCTCGAAACTGTGACTTTCACAAAAGGTAAGTGCTTCAGACCAAAGTTTCTTGAATTCATGTTCATTTCTAAAATCAGCTACAGACTTTATTATTCTATTAGCAACATCAACTACTTCATGAACCAACACATCATGGTTTTGTATGTATTTGGAAAGAATGTTCGTCTTTTCAAACACTTGTTTCATGACATTTAGTCCAAAAACAAACTCAAACAAACTTTGGGCTTTTTGGCCGTAGTCCAATGTTTTCTGCAAAACCAGACGTTTTGGCAGTGCCATCATCAGTGAAAATCGAGTGTGATAACGTGTGGTGGTATACGTTAGTGACCACAGTACTGTGGTTAAGGCTGAAGCAATAAGTGGAAATAAGTAGTTTCCATGCAAATATTTCATTTTGTAAATGATTTTAAATATAAATCTTAGAACATGGAAGTCATGTATGGTTCTCCATACCGATATTTCTTTTTACTTCCATGTTCCTTAAGGAAATGGAAGTATGGTGATGGCAAAAAAAATCGTGTTCGAGATTATTGCAGATTCCGATTGTATTACACTCAAAACATGAAAAAAAGTCATTTTTTGAAAAGTGTCTGTGTGTGTGTCTGACTGTGTGTCTGTAGATTTTTTCTATGGCAAACGATAACAGCCGCAAATTCAAACAGAATCAAATAATTTTTTGCATACAGCCATGATTTGTAGAGTACTCGAAACCTCTTGTTTTTGGTGAAGATTGGTTAAGGTAAAGGGGTAGTTTACCTGCAACTTTTTTTTTTAATCAAGGGTAATTATTTTCTATGGCAAACGATAACAGCCACAAATTCAAACAGAATCAAATAATGTTTTGCATACAGCCCTGAATTGTAGAGTTCTCAAGACCTCTTGTTTTAGGTGAAGATGGGGTTAAGGGAAAGGGGTAGTTTACTTGCAAAGTTTTATGTTTTAACAAGGGTATTTTCTATGGCAAACGACAACAGCCGCAAATTCAAACAGAATCAAATAATTTTTTGCATGCAACTCTGAATTGTAGAGTTTTCAAGACCTATTGTTTTTGGTGAAGATCGGATAAGGGAAAGGGGTACTTTACCTGCAGCGTTTTATGTTTTAACAAGGGTATTTTCTATGGCAAATGATAACTGCTACAAATTCAAACAGAATCAAATAATGTTTTGCATACAGCCCTGAATTGTAGAGTTCTCAAGACCTCTTGTTTTTGTTGAAGATCGGGTTAGGGAAAGGGGTAGTTTACCAGCAACGTTTTATGTTTTAACATGGGTAATTTTTTCTATGATGAATGATAACTGCTGTAATTTCAATCAGAATCACATAATGTTTTGCATACCTTCCTGAGCTATAGAGAACTCAATGTCTGTTTATTTTGGTGAAGTTCGGTTAAGGGAAAGGAGTAGTTTACCTGCAACATTTTATGTTTTAACGGTAATTTTTTCTATGACGAACGATAACTGCCGCAAATTCAAACAGAATCTAATATTGTTTTGCATACGTTCATCAATTGTGAAAGACTGAAGGCCTGTTGATTTTAGTGAAGATCAGTAAAGGGAAAGGGGTAGTTTACCTGCAACTTTTTTGTGTTAACAAGGGTATTTTCTATGGCAAACGATAACAGCCGCAAATTCAAACAAAATCAAATAATGTTGTGCATACAGCCCTGTATTGTAGAGTTCTCAAGACCTGTTGGTGTTGGTGAAGATCGGTTAAGGGAAAGGGGTAGTTTACTTGCAACATTTTATGTTTTAACAGGGGTAATTTTTTATTTGACGAACGATAACTGCCGTAAATTCAAACGGAATCAACTACGTTTGTGCATACCTTTTTGAATTATAGAGAACTCAAGGTCTGTTCATTTTGTTTAAGATCGGTTAAGGGAAAAGGGTAGTTTACCAGCAACATTTTATGTTTTAACAAGGGTAATTTTTTTATGACGAAAGATAACTGCCGTAAATTTAAAAAGAATCAAATAATTTTTTTCCATACTTTCCTGAATTGTAGAGTTCTCAAGGCCTGTTGATTTTGGTGAAGATCGGTAAACGGTAAGGGGTAGTTTACCAGCAACATTTTATGTTTTAACAACGGTAATTTTTTCTATGATGAACGATAACTGCCGCACATTCAAACAGAATCAAATATTTTTTTGCATGCATCCCTGAATTGTAGAGGACTGAAGTCTATTGATTTTGGTGAAGATCGTTTAAGAGACAGGGGTAGTTTACCAGCAACACTTTTTGTTTGAACAAGAATAAAGTACTTAATTTTGATAAATAAAGTATACTGATAAGAAGCTTAAAATAATCCACTGTAGAAACGAAGATGAAATATCTATAAATGAAGAGGTTAGGTGATCGGGGTGGGGGTAATTTTCTATTAATGAAAATTATAGTTGAAGGGGGAGGGGAGAATTTGTTATGTGTATTACGTTATCGGCAACAAAGAAGTAGTTGTTTGTTAAAATTCCTTCCCGGGCTGTTTAGCCATAGTCCAATGTTTTCTGCAAAACCAGACTTTTCGGCAGTACCATCGACTGCCATCATCAGTGAAAATCGAGTGCGAAAACATGAGGTGGTATACGATAGTGACCACAGTACTGTGGTTAAGGCTGAAGCAATAAGTAGAAAGAAGTAGTTTCTATACATATATTTCATTTCGAATATGACTTTAAATATAAATCTTAGAACATGGAAGTCATGTATGGTTCTCCATACCGATATTTTTCTATGGCAAATGATAACAGCCGCAAATTCAAACAGAATCAAATAATGTTTTGCATACAGCCCTGTATTGTAGAGTTCTCAAGACCTATTGTTTTTGGTGAAGATCAGTTAATGGAAAGGGGTAGTTTACCTGCAACATTTTATGTTTTAACAAGGGTAATTTTTTATATGACGAACGATAACTGCCGTAAATTCAAACAAAATCAACAACTTTTTTGCATACCTTTTTGAATTATAGAGTACTCAAGGTCTGTTGATTTTGTTGAAGATCGGTTAAGGGAAAGGGGTAGTTTACCAGCAACATTTTATGTTTTAACAAGGGTAATTTTTTTATGACGAAATATAACTGCCATAAATTCAAAGAGAATCAAATAATATTTTGCATACGTTCCGGAATTGTAGAGAACTCAAGGCCTGTTGATTTTGGTGAAGATCGGTTAAGGAAAAGGGGTAGTTTACCTGCAACATTTTATGTTGTAACAAGAGAAATGTTTTCATGACGAACGATAACTGCCGCACATTCAAACAGAATCAAATATTTTTTTTGCATGCGTCCCTGAATTGTATAGGACTGAAGGTCTATTGATTTTGGTGAAGATCGGTTAAGAGAAAGGGGTAGTTTACCTGCAACATTTTATGTTTTAACAAGAGTAAAGTACTTAATTTTGATAAATAAAGTATCCTGATAAGAAGCTCATAATAATCCACTGTAGAAACGTAGATGAAATATCTATAAATGTAGAGGTTAGTTGAATGGGGTGGGGGTAATTTTCTGTTAATGAAAATTGTAGTTAAAGGGGGAGGGGAGAATTTTGTATATGTGTACTACGTTATCGGCAACAAAGTAGTAGTTTTTATGTTAAAATTCCTTCCCGGCCTGTTTGGCCGTAGTCCAATGTTTTCTGCAAAGCAGACATTTCGGCAGTGCCGTCGACTGCCATCATCAGTGAAAATCGAGTGCAACAACGTGTGGTGGTATACGTTAGTGACCACACTACTGTGGTTAAGGCTGAAGCAATAAGTGGAAAGAAGTAGTTTCAATGGAAATATTTCATTTCGAATATGATTTTAAATATAAATCTTAGAACATGGAAGTCATGTATGGTTCTCCATACCGATATTTTAAAATAGATCTTGATTTCTTTCTTTCCATTTGTCTTCTGATTTCTTGAAGGACTATTCTGTTCACCCATATAATTATAAATTTCTCAGCAAAACATTTCTTCCTTAATACGTTTGTGTCTCCTGTTTAATACCCGCCATTCTGATCCATGTCATAACACTAAATTCCACACAGGCTAGTAAATAACTAGCCATCAGGGAGGTCAAAATATTTTCAAGGAGGGGCAAACGATTTTCCAAAGGAGAAAAATGTTTATATATTTTTCATACATACACATATTAGTTTATAATTCTCATATCATAATAGAAATAAGAACACAGATTGTATTAATTGCTTTAATACAACAACACTGCCCAGCGATCCACAGGAAGCAAATCGATGTCCATCTTCTCGGCTTCCACGCATTGTGTTGGTGTAGGTTTCGGCACTTTCCATTTAAAAAGCATGCAAACATAAGAAAATAAACATGAATGAGGCCAGAAATAACGCCAATTTTGTGTGTGTGTGTGTGTGTGTGTGTGTGTGTGTGTGTGTGTCCTGCCGGCCTTTTTATTGCGGTAATCACAATAATAAAACTTTGGAAAAGTAAACATTACATAATTGAGATATGCTTGCCTGCCAGGAACGATATATTTTCACTCATACATGATTTAAATTAAAATGAAAAATATAGAATTTTGTTAAAGTGAAATGAAATGTTTCCATAGAAACTACTTCTGTGTTGTCAATAACATAGTACACATATAAAACTTATAATAAAAATTTACCTCCTCCATCATCAACTACCATTTTAATTTATAAAAAAAATTACCCCCTCCCCCCTTCTTCTACCCTTTTCATTTATAGATATTTCATCTACCTTTCTACAGTGGATTATTATGACCTTCTTTTCAGGATACTTTATTTATCAAAATTAAGCACTTTATTCTTGTTAAAACGTAAAGTGTTCAGGTAAACTACCTCTTTCCCTTAACCGATCTTCACCAAAAAGAATAGGCCTTGAGTCCTCTACAATTCAGGGCTGTATGCAAAAAAATTCTTTGATTCTGTTTGAATTTGCGGCTGTTATCGTTTGCCATAGAAAATATCAGTATGGAGAACCATACATGACTTCCATGTTCTAAGATTTATATTTAAAATCATATTCGAAATGAAATATTTCCATAGAAACTACTTCTTTCTACTTGCTACTATTTCTTCAGCCTTAACCACAGTACTGTGGTCACTAACGTATACCACCTCACGTTTTTGCACTCGATTTTCACTGATGATGGCAGTCGATGGCACTGCCGAAAAGTCTGGTTTTTCAGAAAACATTGGACTAAAGCTAAACAACCCGGGAAGGAATTTTAACAAAGAATTACATCTTTGTTGCCGATAATGTAGTACACGTATAAAAAATTATCCCCTCCACCTTCAACTATAAATTTTAATAATAGAAAATTACCCCCACCCCGTTCACCTAACCTTTTCATTTATAGATATTTCATCTACGTTTCTACAGTGGATTATTATGAGCTTCTTATCAGGATACTTTATTTATAAAAATTAAGTACTTTACTCTTGTTAAATCATAAAATGTTTCAGGTAAACTACCTCTTTCTCTTAACCGATCTTCTCCAAAATCAATAGACCTTCAGTCCTCTACAATTCAGAATGCATGCAAAAAATATTTGATTCTGTTTGAATGTGCGGCAGTTATCGTTCGTCATGGAAACATTTCTCTTGTTACAACATAAAATGTTGCAGGTAAACTAAACTACCCCTTTCCCTTAACCGATCTTCACCAAAATCAACAGACCTTGAGCTGTCTACAACTCAGGAAAGTGTGCAAAACATTATTAGATTCTCTTTGAATTTTCGGCAGTTATCGTTCGTCATAAAAAAATTACCCTTTTTAAAACATAAAACGTTGCTGATAAACTACCCCTTTCCCTTAACCGATCTTCAACAAAATCAACAGACCTTGAGTTCTCTTTAGTTCAAAAAGATATGCAAAAATGTGGTTGATTCTGTTTGAATTTACGGCAGTTATCGTTTGTCATAAAAAAATTACCCTAGTTAAAACATAAAATGTTGCAGGTAAACTACCCCTTTCCCTTAACCGATCTTCACCAACACCAATAGGTATTGAGAACTCTACAATACAGGGCTGTATGCAAAACATCATTTGATTCTGTTTGAATTTGCGGCTGTTATCATTTGCCATAGAAAAAAATATCGGTATGGAGAACCATACATGACTTCCATGTTCTAAGATTTATATTTAAAATTATATTCGAAATGAAATATTTCCATAGAAACTACGTCTTTCTACTTATTGCTTCAGCATTAACCACAGTACTGTGGTCACTAACGTATACCACCTCACGTTTTCGCACTCGATTTTCACCGTTGACGACAGTCGATGGCACTGCCGAAAAGTCTGGTTTTGCAGAAAACATTGGACTACGGCTAAAGAGTCCGGGTAGCAATTTTAACAAAAAAACTACTTCTTTGTTGCCGATAACGTAGTACACATACAAAAAAATTCTCCCCTCCACCTTCAACTATAATTTTTACTAATAGAAAATTACCCCCACCCCGTTCACCTAACTTCTTCATTTATAGATATTTCATCTACGTTTCTACAGTGGATTACTATGAGCTTCTTATCAGGATACTTAATTATAAAAATTAAGTACTTTACTCTTGTAAAATCATAAAATGTTTCAAGGAAAACTACCCCTTTCACTTAACCGATCTTATCCAAAATCAACAGATCTTCCGTCCTCTACAATTCAGCGAAGCATGCAAAAAAATATTTGATTCTGTTTGAATGTGCGGCAGTTATCGTTCGTCATGGAAACATTTCTCTTGTTACAACATAAAATGTTGCTGGTACACTACCCCTTTCCCTTAACCGATCTTCACCAAAAACGACAGGTCTTGAGAACTCTATAATTCAGGGCTGTATGCAAAATATTATATGATTCTGTTTGAATTTGCGGCTGTTATCGTTTGCCATACAAAATACCCTTGATAAAACAAAAAACGTGGCTGGTAAACTACCCCTTTCCCGTAACCGATCTTCACCAAAAACAATAGGTCGTGAGTACTCTACAAATCAGGACTGTATGCAAAAAATGATTCGATTCCGTTTGAATTTGCGGCTGTTATCTTTTGCCATAGAAAAAAATCTACAGACAGAGACACAGACAGACAGACACACACACATACACTTTTCGAAAAATGACTTTTTTTCATCTTTTGAGTGTAGTACAATCAGAATCTGCAATAATCATGGAAGTAAAAATTACCCTTGATAAAAAACTGTTGCAGGTAAACTACCCCTTTCCCTTAACCGATCTTCACAAACACCAACAGATCTTGAGAACTCTTCAATTCAGGGCTTTATGCGAAACATTATTTGATTCTGTTTGAATTTACGGCTGTTATCGTTTGCCAAACAAACAAAATTACCCTTGATAAAAAAAAAACCGTTGCTGGTAAACTACCCCTTTCCCTCAATCGATCTTCACCAAAAACAATAGGTCGTGAGTACTCTACAAATCAGGGCTGTATGCAAAAAATGATTTGATTCCGTTTGAATTTGCGGCTGTTATCGTTTGCCATAAAAAAAAAATCTACAGATAGACACACAGACAGACATGCACACAGACACACACACACACAGACACTTTTCGAAAAATGATGTTTTTTCATGTTTTGGGTGTAGTACAATCAGAATCTGCAATAATCTCAAACACGATTTTTTTTTGCTATCACCATACTTCCATTTCCTTAAGGAACATGGAAGTAAAATTACCCTTCATAAAAAACCGTTGCAGGTAAACTACCCCCTTCCCTTAACCGATCTTCACCAAAAACAATAGGTCTTGAGTACTCTACAAATCAGGGCTGTATGCAAAACCTTATTTGATTCTGTTGAATTTGCGGCTGTTATCATTTGCCATAGAAAAAAAATCTACAGATAGACAGACAGACACACACACAGACACTTTTCGAAAAATGCCTTTTTTTCATGTTTTGAGTGTAGTACAATCAGAATCTGCAATAATCTCGAACACGATTTTTTTTGCCATCACCATACTTCCATTTCCTTAAGGAACATGGAAGTAAAAATTTACACACAGACTTTTCGAAAAATGACTTTTTTTCATGTTTTGATGGTAGTACAATCAGAATCTGCCGTTATCTCGAACACGATTTTTTTTGCCATGACCATACTTCCATTTCCTTATGGAACATGGAAGTAAAATTACCCTTGTTAAAACATAAAATGTTGCAGGTAAACTACCTCTTTCTCTTAACCGATCTTCACCAAAAGTAAAAGGCCTTGAGTCCTCTATAATTCAAAAAGGTATGCAAAAAGTAGTTGATTTTGTTTGAATTTACGGCAGTTATTGTTCGTCATATAAAAAATTACCCTTGTTAAAACATAAAACGTTGCAGGTAAACTACCCCTTTCCCTTAACCGATCTTCACCAAAAACAATAGGCCTTGAGTCCTCTACAATTCAGGGATGTATGCAACAAATTATTTGATTCTGTTTGAATTTGTGGCTGTTATCGTTTGCCATAGAAAACATTCTACACACACACACACACACAGAGACACTTTTCGAAAAATGACTTTTCATGTTTTGAGGGTAGCACAATCAGAATCAGCCATTATCTCGAACACGATTTTTTTTGCCATGACCATGACCATGGCAGAACATGGAAGAAATATGTGTTAAACCTAACAGACAGCGTTACTGAGTATTAACTGTAAAAACTAAAAACCACAGAATTTTATAAGTGAGTAAGCACAGTAGTGTATATTACAAAACTCCTGTCTATTGTACTATTTGTATTAGAAATAAACATTGTAAATTAATTAAATGTACCCATATTTTATTACAATGATACATAATGCTAATTTGCTAATTCAAATATTGGTAAAACTTAAATGAAGAAAAAATAAGTACCAAACTTATTTGTCTGTGGATTGATTTTTTATAGTGCATTCGTGTGTATTGTTTAGGAGCATTCAGTTGTGAGCCTGAAAAAGGTAGCAGTGGTGCTATCAGAATCACTTCTGATCTTTTAAGGGCCTAGTAGTCCTTTTAAGAGGCATCAGAATCGGTTCACCATTTCCAAGGAAAAGAATTATAGTGTCAGTCCTATAATGGCAAAAACAAGTATGGTGGCTCTTCCAAGGACCAAAACAAGCGTGTTAGCCTTCTAAGGCCCATGACAGAAGCACGCAGAGAACTAAAAATCATCAAAAATTGTGTGCGTTCTTTAGAACCACTCAGTTGAGCCCTTCAATACCATTTACCTTATCATGACAGGAATCAGTCACTGCGTATCTACTTTCCTTTTTATCTCTAAATGTTGTTCTCTATTTCTTGTTCGTCTTCTGTTCTCGCTTTCATTCATGTTTTTCTTCATCCTATTATTCCCAAAACTGTCTATCTACAGGTCCTTTGACAGTCCTTCAGTTTTATTCAAGTCTCCATCTTGGTACTATGTATTCATTACACATAACAATATTAACATGTTTCAGCTATTAAAAGCAGAGAAAAATATAATACACCATAATTTTTGTTTCAAAATAACACTTTGTACTATGTATTGGTAATATTTTATTACAGTTAAAAAATCATAGCTCGCTAACAAAGTAGTTATAATTGATAAATGAACATAAGCTGGATGTAACCATAGACATTCTAGACTATGGCTTAACAGCCTGGAAAATTGTGACAGTGTAAAGTTATGTATATATTTTTTTTATATTGTGTATTATATGTAATATCAAAACAAATGAAATGTAAACCTTACCGTCTACACTGTTTACAGGTCCCATGCTGGTTCACACCTTTCCTCTTCTCTGATTTCATATGAAGAAACGTATTGGTACCTAAGATTTATTTGTTGATAAGGACTGAAACATTTAGCAAAACTAACATTCGTAGCCATAAGTACCTTGACAAGGAAAAGCTGACACTTTCACTGTCCAGCCAACTACCATTTTGTCTTCTATAGGAACTAGCAAATTCCAAACGTTTGCAGTGCACAGGAAAAAGGACAGCACAAAGATTCGCATCTCTGGTTCTCTTTTGTGCTGCTGGCTCTCTGAGATTTATGTGTTGACTGTATGTCTACTTTTAGAAGCTAATGTAATGTGAATTGATTACATAAGACAAAATTTTTTGTTGAAATAGGAATATCTGTTTCTAGTAACAGATATAGTTCTACTGGTAAATGCATGCCAGTAAAATTTCCAATAAAAAGGTGCCTTAAAAGTTTGTATAAATAAGAAAATTGTCATATAAAGTAATTAATTTGTTGAAAGTTATGTTTATATATTAATCATTGAAAAATATGTTTGAGAGATTTTAATAAAGATTTCATTTTATAGTCAAATTAAACAAATAATCATTTAAAACAAACTGAAGAATATTGAAAAATATTAAAATGTACTGAGCTGTGAAAACAAATTGTGCAAAATAAGAAAAGATCATAAATTCATGCTAAATAAGATGTAGTATATGTTTCTTGATTATAATATATGATGTATATACATATGTTAGTGATATTATTATTTTGGCATATAATTATTAGAGTACAGTCCTTGTGAAAGCCAAGGAAAAATATAAACCCATTGTTAGTATTTATACAAAATGTTTTGTGCTTATGTGTGCAGTATACCATATATTAACTTGTGTTTTGAGAGTTCTTTTTTATTTTTTGTAATTTTTTATATTTTCTAATCACTACGACCTTTCATCTGCATAAACCACAAAAACATAATTTTATATACTATTCAATATATGCTACACCAATTACATAATGCTCTCGAAAAGTCGAGAGTAATTCTACACGATTCTTGGCTAGCCGAGAAGGTGCAGCATCTCTGTCAAGGCCGTGAAGTCAAGTAGCACTCCAGACTGTTCTAGTACTTGTAACTATGCAAATTATGCTGGCATGCCACCAAAAGAATGGAAAATTATTCAGGAACATCTGCTGACCTATATAAGCAACAGACGCCAACTTAGTTAGTAAGTTACACCTGGCGAGGTTGTAGAGTGGGGATCAACTGATTAGTGGAAAGTGATTATTGTGTTATAATTAGCGTGGAACTCATAATAGTTGACAGTTATTATTGTATATGGACAAATTTAACTGGAATTATTGTACGAGAGTACCCTGTTGATTACAAATTGTTATTTAAAGCTGGAAATTAGTGACTTCATTGGTGTCTGTATTTTGTTTCCACTGTACAATACGACATCCGTGAGACCGTTGTAACAGTATTTAAGCATGTAAACAACATATTAAACATTTTTTACATATGTAACAAAACATATACCGTACAAGTAATTTCCAAAGTACACAGTATGTGTTTGCGGTTCCTCCTTCACTGCTTTTTGCTATTTATACTGGTCTTCAGCATTCTCTTGTTGAAGACTTGTTATTCATAGCATGCATCCTACGTACAGTTAACACAGTTCTTCATACTTTCCTCTTTGTCTTCTTCTTATTTTTCTTCTTCACCTATTCTTCCAAGCAGGCAACTGTATAATTTCTGTTCTACTGTGAATGTTCAATACTAATAAAAATTTTTAAAAAGCAAATTTCAATACATTCTGATCTGTGTTTTACCTAGCCGGTATGTTTTATTCCATCAAATTTTATTATGCAGTGACTGTTCATTAAATTGTAATATTTTAACTAACATACTTTATAGAGGCTTTAGCAGATGCAGCTTTCTGATTTGCCACTGCCTTCGCTCAGATGTTCAACCTGTGAGGCAGATCACCTGCATTGTACAAAATATAACCAACATCCCTATACTCCATGGCAGTTGCTTATCATGGCATTGAGTGGTCAGCATCATGTGTTCATCATCGTCATCATCATCCTCAATGTTTAAACCAAGAATCGTTTGTTCCGGTCTCAAATAGGCAAATATTACAGCTGGTCACTCCAGCACTTCCTCGGACGTCCCACACCTTTCCATCCCCTCGGCTTATAGTTCCATAGTTGTTTGGGGATGCGGCAGTCATCCATTCGGCAAAGATGTTCCCACCAATTCAGCTGATACTGGACGATCCTGTCGAGTATACTCATAATATTCAGTTCCTGCCATATATCTGTGTTTCTTCTATGATCATGGAGAGTATACCCTGCCACGTGCCTGAGAAATCTCATTTCAGCCACTTGGATGCGATTGGCCTGGCCTTTTGTTAAAGTCCAATTCTCAGACCCATAAAGAAGTGTGGGAAGAGCCATCACCTTGTAGAATTTTAGGCATGTTCCTTTACATATGCATGTTCATCATTAAAACATATTTTTAAAATCCCAAATCTTTAATCAAAACACAGTGATTATTTCGTATGCACCTCAGACTAGATCAAAACAGTGGTTCCTAACTGGAGACTGCATTGTTATGGGCTGTGATTTTCAGAGCTACAGGTTCAGGTTTAAAACATAAACTACATGATACCCTGGAGTGTTGGATTGTCAGGAGACAAGTTGTGCAGTCTCCACAACATTCAGATTGAAGCATGCTCGGCTAACGATATGCCTGACTGCTGTGTGAAGAAAATTTTACACATAGATCTTCATTTCTAACCGCCTAAAATTATGTTGGTACATGAATTTAGTGAACATATGCTAGGACATTTTGAAGGATACTGTTATCTTGCTATCCTTCAAAATATTCTAGTAAATTCTGTTGTACTGTCAGATATTTGTATGGCTATATTAACAAACAACTTTTTTTGAATGAGGCGGCAAACAATCAAACAATCCGTGCTAGCCTCTTCACAGCCAACATGTTACTGTTTAGTATACTGTAGTGGATTTTTATATAATAGGTCCTTAAGTTTGTAAGGAGGAAAGGTGATTTACACTCATTACATACAGATATCATACAAGTTCGTACAGTTGAAACTCAATGAGTTTGAACATGCAGCTACATGGTTCTAACGGGATGGTCCACTTGCTCACACAGTGAGACAATCCATGAAAATTGTAAGGGAGATGTTTTCAGGCCACCTAATATTACTGTGAAGTGACATCTCATGGCCAGCTCATTCACTTGGTGTCACCATTTGTATCTTTTTTTCAGTGGGAGTACTTTAATTCTGAAGTCTACAAACAGAAGCCCAGTACAGCCAAAGAACTGAAAGTTCTGCAGGCATAAAATCACAGTAACACATACAAATAACCAGGAGAGTATTGGAGAATTTCATGGAGCAATGAGGGCAGATATTGGTGACATAATTTTTAAAACAAAGTGAAACAATTTTAAATCAGTTGTTTTATGGTATACATTGTTCCCAAAATTTTTGAATTTTACCTTTATCTATTATTTTACCTTTCAAAATCATGACTTATATCTGCTGGTATTCAGAATATGAAGTGCTAGATTCATAAGAAAGAAAGTTCTAAAAAAAAATTTCATTAAGTTAAAAAACTTAACATTTGTAAAGAAGAGAATTTAATGTATATAGAAGATCTGCCATGTAGTATAAAATATGTAATTCATGGTTTTTACATGTATACAACTTTAGTATACTATAATCTGCTTTAACATGGACAATTATAACTAAATGAAAAATTCTATCATATATCCAGTCATAGTACATGGTACAATAGTAGACTTTGTAAACTATTTAGTGTATAAGTTTCAACACATTATCTATTTGTACACAACTGTCACTGCATCCATTGCCTAACAACCATAATTCCTATTCAAGGCCATTCTGTTCTTCTAAGCTTACCGACAAAAGTGACAGTGAAAAGTACTCAAGGATCCATGTCATTTCGGACTATCTACATTGAGATGAATGCAGAAATTTGAAATCCTTTTGTTTTAATGATTTTGGGGGTGTTACTGTTGTTTCTAGTTCACTGTCCAACAACTTATTCTCTGATTTGTTTCCAGTCACCAACCTGAATACCGTACCCTAGCAATTCTGTGTCATTTTAAATGCTTGCTATTACCTATTACTGAGTTTTTCTGCACTAAAAAAATTAAAACTAACAAAGGCATTGGACTCGAACACTGAGAGACTAATTTCACTTTCGCTAATCATGATAGGCAAGAAAAACGAATGCTTGTCTCCGTATATATACTATTGAATATGTGACTCAAAAAGTATCCAGCTATTCATGCCAGATGCTCTTCACATTTCATTCATTTAAGCTTTTAGAAAATAGAGAATAAACTGTACACACCCACTGTATTAACTGATGACTTCAGTGTCAGCACCAATAAATTAAAAACTTGCAGTGATCAAGTTCAACTTAACGCTGCTTTCAAACTGTGGAGGAACTAGGCTCTTGGCTGCAGACATGCTGATAGAGCAAAATAGTTCTCTATAAAAATGTTGAAACTTATCACAGACCTTTGTTTACTATGACATGTGTAAACTTGCAGAATAAATAATAATATATAAGCCCATCTTTTATGTAAACAACAGAAACTAGACATAGTCCTACATAAAAGGTTGCAGATTTGTTAACATCCATATAGTAGTAGCATACCATACTTGCCATTTTGAATGATAAATGAGTGCAAGACAACTTTAAATACAGAAAATCTTTACCATAAATCTTGTTCAAACAGCTGTGTTATCGATGGTTTTCAGAAATAATCTGTTTTGAATGTAATAAACACTTGGTATAGTTCTGCAGTACTTTCTATTTTCTTGACAATTCTTTCACCAGTTACTGCATCTTCAGAGGTTAGATTTGAAATGTATGATAGGAAGGGGAGGGGTAGAGGTAGTGTATGACCAACAAAGCAGTTACGATGTCCCAGGTAAACGGTTTAACAAATGTGCACTATCTATTGTTTGTAACAATATAAAGTACCATTACTGGATAATTTTAAATCATATACAGTACGCTTTTGTGTGAAGACAATTTACAATTCAAACTACGTGTCAATTAAACTATACATTTTATATACATTTACAGGATTTCGTTGTCCATGATGTGTCCGTTACTTAACTAAATAGCTCTATTGTATTAACGACTCGGAACACTAAGCTTTTTATAAGTAAAAGCATAAAGTTTTACCTTACAGCCTGAACCGGTTTTCGCCTTTAAAAGGCTTCTTCAGAGGCTCTGAAAGGCAAAACAATTTATGCTTTTACTTATAAAAAACTTAGTGTTCCGAGTCGTTAATACAATAGTGGTATTTATATATTTACATTAGGCCACAATATGTCTACATCAATAGTAGATCAGTTCTATATAAAATATTCATTTTATTTCTTAAAACTGACTTCCTGTCAGGATTAAAGGTTGTTTTCATTTTAACAAATAAATAAAACGACAAAACAATTAGATGTAACTAACAACATTTAATTACAACAAATTAATAACAACTTAAACATTACATAATACAAATATCTAATATTTCTTTTTTGCAATGCATTTAACCATCTTGTCGCAAAACAAAAATCAACACACTGCAGATGCACTACATTTTTGTTTGTTAATGTATGGATTCTACGTTGATTTTCACGTCTTGTGTTGCTTAATAGGGACTTATCTAGGTTTGGAACATAAGCCAAACCTTATGTTTATGTTTCTTAGATGTCTAGTGGTTACTTAATTTGTAACCATACTCTTTTTTTATGTATTTCTCTACTTTCTTCTGTGTTATTTTTCTTTTGTTAAATATTGTGAATATTTGATGGTTGTTGTTTCTATACAGTTTCTCCTCAGTGTGATAAACCTACATTTGCTTTTATATAAGTTGGTGACAAGATGTACGAATGTGAGAGTATAATCGTAGTTGTGAAAGGCAATGTGTGCTGTTCCATGCAGAAAATATTAATGAAAAAGTACAAAATATTTTGATTCTCACAAAACGTGAACATAAATTTGTAAGTCATTCTATTCACATGTAGATTATATGTCTCTTAAGTACAAAGTGCTAATATGTTTACCATCATGCTGGAAAATCTGTTTATTGCTAAAACATAGCTGTATACAGCACACTACTATTGATGGGAATTTTTGGAATGAGCTGAAGGTTTTGTAATATATAAGTTAAAAGTTTTATGAATACATAAGTGTATGTAGATATTCTTCCATACAATGTTTTTATAATTTGTGTCCAATCAAAGGCTCTAGTGTAATGTTACCACATAATCAATCCTCACTTTTCCTTACTTTTTATTTCCTCATAAGATTTCCTTTTTTAATAAACAGTATAAAATGTACATAATTTGTTTTATTCTAAAATTCACACAAAATTGTTATTGGTTCATTTAGACTTATTGAAACATGCAATTTTATTATTCTAATGGTGGATTCACACCGTCTCATATAATATATTGCATTATAATTCTGAATTAACAGCAATAGGCTTTTTGACCAATGTCTTATAAGATTACCTTGCAAATGCCATTAGTAATTTTCTTCCGTTTTTGTTTGGTCTTGTTTCACGTTTTACTAACATCATTGTTGCTCAGCTTGCTTTAATCATAGATTAATGTTTCATGTACCTCAACAAACACTGTTTAGAATGTTGAAGACTACTTCAAACACCACCCAGTAGTTCATTTGATTACCTTGAAAAGACATATAGATGCCAACCACGAACTTCATTGCGATGAAGTGATTTTACACTGTATAAAGATTGTATATATATTAAACTTTCACTGTGAACACTTACTTTTTGGTTTTGTTTCCCAGACGTTTTGACGTGATGTTCGTCTTCCTCAATGGGATTTTCATGGAATGGAAAATGGAAAATCCCATTGAGGTAGACGAACACCACGTCGAAACGTCTGGGAAACGAAACCAAAAAGTAAGTGTTCACAGTGAAAGTTTAATATATATATATATATATATATATATATATATATATAATATTTAAAAAAGTGAATGAAGAGGATGTACCAACAAGATAACTATATAAAAACATAGCCGTAGTGAAATTATGTATATTTTACATTGTTTATTGAATTACGCATCTTTAATTCTTATTTATGATATTTTAAAATCTGTTTCCACTTTCAATACTCCCTTATCTCCTATAAAAGTATTTATGTATTTTTAGGTGTGCGTAGTTAGAAGGTCATCTAAATACGTTACATCGTCACAACTAAACTCTACCTGTGAATGTGTACACAGAAAGAGTCCCATATGTTTAAGTCCAGTCAGCTTTAATTATATCAGAAGCCTTTTCTGCAATCATAATAGTTGGTGCATTGGTATTACCACTAGTAATAGTTGGCATTATAGAAGCATCTACAACTCGCAAGTTGTTTATACCAACCACCTTGAGTTCTGGCTTTACTACTGCATTGGGATCAGACTCAGGTCCCATTTTGCATGTCGAAGTTGGGTGATATGTTGTGGACACAAGATGTTTGAGAGCACATATCCAGTATTCATCTGACTTTTGTTCATACTGTTTGCAGATTGGTATAGGCCTTAATTCAGCATTCAGTTCTTTCATTCCACCAGTCGTAGATAGTTTATTGACAAATCGTATTATTCTTAAGAATGAGTTAATGTCTTCCTGGTCTGTTAAATAGTTAGAAACAATTTTTGGATAAATTTTTGGATCTGAACTTTGCAATAATATTTCTCCACGACTTTTTGGTCTACTCAACATTGGTAATAGCCAGAACAAATAATTGTTTTTGTTTAATTCTACATAAAATTTTGCAATTTCTTCCTTTATTCCAAGTAGATTTAATGATGTCATTAACTTTGATATGTCATTAGCAGCAAAATCAAAGTGATGAAACTGGAAATCTGGATAGCCAGAAGAAGTTGTGTCTACAGTAGCAACCTGACTCAGCATACCAATATTTGTCAGACTGCCCCTTGAGTGCATCAGGTATTCATATAATTCATCATGTATTGGTTTTGAATTTAAGGAATAATTTAAAGTAATAGGTGTACCAGTCATTAATAAATGGTCTTGTAGATTTTTCCCAACTTCCAAGTCCTGAATTACTTCAATTCCAAATTTTTCCAACTGATGTTTGGGACCAATACCAGAAAGCATTAAAATTTGAGGAGAATTTATAGTACCAGCTGATAAAACTATTTCTTTTCTTGTTTTAACTCTAATCAATTTATCGTTTTTCAACAATTCTACCCCATACGCTGATTTTGTTACTTTGTCTATTAATATTTTTGTAACTAAAGAACTTTTACTGACTTTAAAATTCTCCCTTAATTTAATTGGTGACAAAAACGCTTTTGCTGTGCTCCACCTGCTTTCTTTAAATAAAGTGCCTTGCACAGGAAAAACTCCCTTTGGTGATGGAATATTGATATCAGGATTAGTTTCATACCCAAGTTCCTTCATGCCTTTTGAGTAAGCTTTTTTCAGACCTTCTATCTGTGAATTATTGTAAGTATTTATTTTCAAATAACCTCCTGTACCATGATATGCTAGGGACTCTGGGTTGTTTAAAACTTCTTGTGCCTGCATGTCTTCTGATTTTTTAAAATATGGCAAAACATCTTTGTAACTCCATCCTGGGTTTCCAGCCTTTGCCCAACCGTCAAAATCCCTATAATTTCCACGGACATATAGCATAGCATTGATACTACTGGAACCTCCCAGGCATTTGCCTCTTGGCCACTTACAAGAGTTGTTTACCATTCCAAGGCAGTTGTCTCCCTCAGGATCTGTTTCATACTGCCAATCCACTGACGTTTTCATACATGCTGCAAAGAGACCAGGAATTTCTGTGGTCTTTGTTGGATCATCTCCAGCCTCTATTAAAAGTATTTTCCATGTAGATATTTCACTCAGTCTGTTGGCCACAACAGATCCAGCAGATCCTGCTCCAACTATAATGAAATCAAATTCTTCTTCATGTGTTGGGTTGTAGTCTGCTGGGAAGTCATTTGGATTAGCCAGTTCTTCAAACCTGGTATCGAGACTCGTTTGAATCTGGTTAAATACACCAGAAGTGACATCATATCTCAGGTCCCGTTGCTGTTTGTCACCAAGACTACAAGTCTGGAAATCACCTTCCCTGAAACAAACAGTTGAATATTCACTATATGTTGTGCTCAATATAAGTGTCAGGGAAGTTGTGTATTATGAACTTCATATGTGAAACATTTAACTTGCTTAGTTTAAAAAATACTGTGTCTATTTCAAGCTCTTAGAGTTCATTGTCCATGGTGTGTTTGAGTATTAACAATAAACCACCCTGTTTCTGACTATGTAACACTAATTTTTTTAATGAAAAATTTTAATAAATTAGCTACAGGTGAAGTGGATGAAACTGGTGAAGTGTGCAATAGGCAAAAACTAGCTCAGGTAAATGCAAAAATTTTAACTTACACAGACATTGTCATGATGTCTGCTGCACTCCTGGTGCTGGTAGTGGTGATAGGATATTGTGTTAGCTAGCATTCGAATAATGTGTTGGACTGAAAATGTGTTTCATTTTAATTTAAGTGGGGTTGGTTTATATAATGCCTGTACATTTCAAATTGTTCTGTTGAGTTTTTATGATTTTGTTCATAATATGCAGTATTTTTAAGTGGAGACTGCAGCTGGAAAAAGAGGAAGTCCTTTTTTGTCCAGTTCCAGTTAGGACTACCATTGTGTTGGTAAAATGTGATTGTTTATGGAGAAGAAATAATCATTTAATAGGGATATTTTAATATAATAATTGCTGTGCAGGGGAAAAGGACTTGAGTTCATTGTAGACTGGGGAAACATGTGCCTACAAGTGTAGTAACAAGTCTAGTAAAGCTTACCACTTTATTCTCAACTTTAACACTTTAGCAACTGATTAAATCTCAAAAT
The DNA here is from genome assembly GCA_034769895.1 of Magicicada septendecula. Taxonomy (NCBI): domain Eukaryota; kingdom Metazoa; phylum Arthropoda; class Insecta; order Hemiptera; family Cicadidae; genus Magicicada; species Magicicada septendecula. The sequence goes on along the minus strand of CM068371.1, from coordinate 86,260,558 downwards.
AACTGATCTATCCTATTAGTTATGTACTTTATAAACATGTATAACAATCTTCTGTAACTTCACTTTTGGGTACTTCAGAAGTTATAGTGTTTGGGCATATGGCCACTTTACTGCTACAGTGAAATGATTTCATAATAAACTTTTGATGAAATCAGATGAAGTAAGAAAAATTTGAAAGACATGTTTGAAATGGTATCCAAGTCACTTATTGACAAAATCTGTATAATATTTACCTATTCCGTCATGTGACTTCGTTTTGCGTTTTGGTTTACTTTACGCGTTTCGAGACATATGTCCCGTCATCAGAAAATAAAATAAAAATTCACTCTTACGAGGTCGTTATACATTAAAATACAAATATTTGAAAACGATTATACACATGCCCGCTTTACTTGAGTACGCACTCGAGTCAGACAGATCGGACACTGATTATACAGATTTTGTCAATAAGTGACTTGGATACCATTTCAAACATGTCTTTCAAGTTGGAAGCCAGTCAAAATACCATGGTATTTAAATATCACAACGTTAAAATGCAATTATTGAAGACTAACCTACACATAAAATTTAATAAATTTTGTCTGTTTCATAATTTAACACCAAAGTACGCTATCATAAATATTAGATCATCTTCAAAATTAGCAAAAGTGACAATTAACATGCCCAAACTTTCTATATCAAAGAAGAAATTAAATCGTTATACACCAAAAAATCTATTCTTAATAAACAGTTACTCAAATTACATTTGCAAATGCTTAACAGCATTCACCCTGCAATCATAAACAATGTCCTTGATTCTGTTCATAAATACGTAACTGATGTGATATATATATATATATTGCAACAGATCAAACTTTATTATTCTAATAAGGATATTGTGACTGTGTAAAAATCGATACAAGTCTATTATGGAGGAGATGAAAAATTATTTATTATATACAAATATTGTTTATAAAGATGTATAATGTATTTTAAATTGTCATGTATTGATAATATATTTTATTGTTTATAATGTTCGATAATATAAATCGATTTTACTTGTTTGCTGCAACGTCCTCCTCTCGTCTCGTCATTCCTGTCTTGGCGTCCTCTTCTTCCTGTCCCTCCTTCCTGGTGTTCTCTTCGTCTCTTCTACAGCTTCACTCCTTCCTGATGTCCTCTTCATCTCGTCGTCCTCTTCTACAGCAAGCAGTTCCATGTGCTCGGGTCGCTCCTCATACTTCTGTACTTCTGTTCTTGGTCCACACGTCTGTGGAGTCTTGATCGATGCCCTCTCGATCGAGCTGAGCGCGTCGTTTGCGAGACTTGTGGCTCTCATGTGGCCACACGGTGGGTATGTAAACGACTTCGCGGCTACTCTCACTCATATGTTGGTTAAGCAGATACCAGGCAGCCTCCTGAGACGACATCTCAACTGAGTTGAGCAGCTTGAGGCAAACGCTCTTTAACAGCTCCTGTTCACTTAATTCGGGTCGATCCTCCGTAAGCTGAAGCAGTTGTCTGTGTAGATCGCTGATGCCCCTCGCCGATTTGTTTACATACTCGACAACGTACGCTGCGCAACTGTATTCTTCGAGTATAAACTGAATGTCCATGTTTGATACGAGCACATCAGAGATAAAAGGATTAAAGGTGTTGGTCATAATTTGTGTCATGTCTCGTTTAAAGATGAGCGTTGGCCTGCGCAAACTAGCTCTGATGATATCCAGATATACGCGCATATTCAACTTGTTGTCGATCAAGAACTGACCGAGAGAGTCGTACACTTGTCTCCAGCTTCTGGCGCAACTTCTTGGCGCGAGTCTGCAGAGCCGAACGACGGCCGTCACTCGATGCCATGGGAGCAGCACACGCGTCGTATCCATGGGCCAATATGGTGTGTTAAAACGGCACGATGTTTCGCCACGTTTGGTGCAGGTAAATGTGTGCCGATGAGTCTGTAGAGTGTAGTTGTTTGGCTCCGACATGTCTTCCTTCGCTACGCTAAACAGATCGGTAACGAGTTGTACAGTAAGCGGCATGTTTTCACTTATTGACTCGTGTGGATCGTTCTCTAGCCAGAGTAGAATGTGAGCGTGCGGGCTGCCGCGATGTTGAAATTCTATGCGGAGGAAATGATCGAGCACACGGTAGCGGCCGAAGGGGTTTCGTGACGCGACGTTCGTTTGTAGTAGCTGCATCACAACACCAACGAGCTTATGGAAGTAGATACAACACGTCACAGGATCTTCGTTCACTAACTCGCATCTTGTAGATCGACTCATGCCTGCGAAGACGTCTGCTACGGCAGGATTATCGCCGTCATGTTTTGGATTTAGTCGATTCAATATCTCGAGCAACTTCGGCCAGCGTATTTCGTTGGCGCTCATCGTAAGAAACACAGTAGGCTTACCGAGTTGTCGTAGCATGGCGAAGAGATCCTTCTTACGATTCGACCAATATTGGACGCTGTTCGGTATGGTTTTGAGAAAGGCCAGATTTCTCTCTATACACGATTCGAGAAATTGTTTGTCCTCTATCATGCGACGTGTGACGTTTTCTGTATTACTAACGCTTTTGAGCGAGGAGTATATGCCTTGTGTGACTCGCAATCGTAGTATCTTCATCGCCATGTAGAGGATGTTATCGGGTGTCACACCTCGACGGCGCACCTCGCTGTTAGCTATTTTGTATGGTGTGACGGGTACGTTTGGCTTGAAGGAACGCGCCACACCATAGTAAATGGATGGAAATGACAGCTCCTCTGCATGCACATCGTAGATTATATTCAGCGGTACACTATGCTGCCCTGGTGCTATGTTGAGACACATATCCTCGTTCCATAGAAGCGTTCTCTGTCTGGCTAGTAAACACTCAGACTCGACTACGTTATTGAGCGTCTCTAAAGGAGCATCATTGTTTGCCGGTGCCTGCTCATTGAGCTCTTTCAAAGCCGTCCAGTTGATTGTGATGTTGTAATGTCGATAGAGCGGGGTTTTAATTAAGTATTGTAACCATTTCTTCACAACACCCTTACGAACCACCCCGCTGAGATATGACGACTTGTGTGTAAGCCGCTTCTTTATATTCACGTTAATTGAGTAATCATCGTCCAGGTGGCGAGGCAACTGTCGGACCGTCTCGTCTACATCAATGGGTACGTTGATGACTTGACCGACGATTCCCAATGCACCTTCATGCCGCAAGCGCCTCAGTTGAATAAATGGCAATCTGGGCGAAATCAGCCTAGTAGTGACGGTGTCTAACGGTGGTAGGTTATTTGGTCTCGGTGGGTACAAGAAGCCATTTGATCTACTTAGTATGGGCAACCGCCCGCTATCGAGACTCTTAGCACAATTGCTACATGTTACAAATTCCGAGATCGTATCATCAGGGAATGCTTCTTCCAGTACAGTGCAATGTTTAGCCTTAACTTTCTTCAAATCGCGTTGAAACCATAAGCGATCGCGCACACTGCACGCATAGCCAAACTCGTTTGCGCTGAAAGTCTTGGCGAAATGAGCACGTGCCGTTCTCCAACGACTATCCATTTGAGGATCTCTGGTGGGTTGTTCAATAACATCACAGTCTACCGTAGCACCCGCCATCGACGCACGCGCATTGATGCCCGACGTTGACAACACGACGATATTTGGTGATGGCAATACATACTCGTCTGGCGCTGTCACGTTGCCATTGATCTCTATATTATCTCTGTTTTCTGTATTGCCTTCCAACGACGTCTGCACATGATCTGTGGACGTTTGGACTGTCGGTGGCCGCTGTACGTCCGATGGGCCACCTACGTTATTGCTTTGCGCCGTTTTTTTTTTCATTTTCTTTTCGATGCTGCCGTAGCTCTCGCATTTGCTCGGCACTGGACTTTTTAGGTTTTTTAAATTCCTTCTGATGCGAGCTTTCCTCTGATTTGCGTTTTCTATAATTCCGCGCATATTTAGGCTACGACTCATATGAGACATCTTTAATTTTTTTCCAATTATCAATTTAATACCGATTTTTACATATATTTCGGCGAATATTTTTATTGTTTCACTTTGAGTTCTAGTAGTGCTTCTCAAGCTCTTTACAATGACACCCGAATCAACGTCCTAGCTAAACGCGTTCTCACGCTACACTAATTTATAATTTTACACAACGCTAATTCACAACAATCACGCGCAGGCGCCTACACTAGCCCGATGACGTCACAGGCAAAACAAACACTGCACAACAAACACGTACAGACGTGCTCTATCCATTGTGACCTCAATCGTTGTTATCGCATTATTAGTCTCGTAGTTATTAGCGATTGAAATCTGACGGTATTTTGTAACACACGAAAGTTTGACCGGCTATCACTGTGCTTAACGAGCGAATAGACGTTTTCACGTCAAAAGCAATCAGAAGATATATAAGGATTTTGAAAAGAATTCAAATTTTGATAACAATGGATTATGTCAATCTAAGCCAATCAAATTTAATTGGTAACCATAGCAACTGCCGTTAGGGATGGAATTACGGTTGAATATCGTTACTCGTAAAGCGTCACTCTAGCAGAACAGAAGCCGAATATTGAACCACCAATTTTTAATCACAAAATGGAAAAATAGTAAACGAAATTCTAAACGATGATCGAATAAGAAGCAGACGAACAACTGGAACTGTCAACTGATGCCAAGGACCATATTAACAGGAAATTAAAGGAAAATATGACCACATCTAATATGAAAAGGACGCCAGACCTACTTCCCAAGATTGATAAAAACAGAAAACGATTCCAACCCAATCCTCTTCCAACTCAATGATTGATAACACCAAGTCATCTGATGTGTTAAGTATCTTTGAATTACCCTATTTACAAAAAATAAACTCACTTTAAATATTACTAAAGGTAATTGGAACTCTCACTGTCAACCGAATATTCTCTTTCAAAGATTAATTAAGAAAAAATAATACACTGAAAATTTGTTAACATAACACATAACCTGTTGTGTGAATACGAACTTTATAAACACATTTAACGACACTACAGAACAGATTATAACCACACACCTTATTATTTAAGTACACTTAAAGTAAGGTAATGTACTTTTTATTGTAATCATAGGAATTCTTTGCCTTGTAATCAAAAGAATCCCGATTTTGAACGAGTATATTGTAACTTAAATAAAACTGCAGCCATGCTGGAGTAAATACCTCGTTTCGGAATCAATTTCATCAGCCTGAGAGGAAGTGTTTCATGTAAAAAGTCGGTACAAAATTATTAATCAACCCGAATAATATTAATTGTCAAACTGAATATTTACTTATTGACCATTAAAATAACTACTACAGGGAGTAACCATTGTTATTATTTCATAGAGAGTGTATTGTATTACTTGTGTTTATTAACGAAAGCTAGATTTGACGACCAGCGCTCGCGTAGCAATTCGAACAACTACCTACTCGATCCAGGAGGCTGAACGAGCGGGAATTATTTGAACGCCCCGGCCGTCATCGCTGAGAACACCTATTAAGAGATTAGTTAATAAGTTTAATTGTTTTAATAAACAATTTGGCGCCACCCGGGATTCACACACCCCTATTTAAAAACAGGTATGGTTACTGCTGTGTTGTACTGGTAATTATCACATCGCTACGGACATCGTTAGCGCAAGAATAGATGTAACGACCCCAGTGCGAGACGAACGCACTACACAAATACAACACTTGTACACATTTTTCAGAAGACGACCAAGTCTAAACGTTACAATATCAGTGATGTAGTCCAACGGTATGACGCTTTAGCAGTGTTTGTAGCAGAATGTAAAACATCATTTGAAGTTTACGAAGAAGAAGCGAAAGCGAAGTCAGGTCTTCAGGATTACGACGTGAGCAAACGTAAAATTAAGAAGAATACTTTCTTCGATGATGATGATGACGATAGTCAAAATAAGGAATCATTACAGACGAGTTCAAAAACTCCCCGAGAAACATTTGTTGATCATACTTATTTTACTATATTATCGAAGTTGGAATATGAACTGAAGAGAAGGTCAGAAGCATACAGAATCGTTAATGATAAATTCGGATTTTTGTCTCACTTAAGAAATACACCAGCTTCAGAAGTTGCAAGTGAAGCTAAGAAGTTGAAGGAAATATACAAAGACGGCTTCGAAGAAGAATTTGTGAACGAGTATCTTCATCTTCGGGGATATTTAATAAAAAGGGAACAAGTTTAAATGTCCCCACTCAGATTAAGCAAGATTCTCCATGAAGACGATCTACAAGGAGTATTCCCTAATGTTGACATTGCACTGAGAATTTTTTTGTGTACTCCTGCGTCGAATTGTTCAGGCGAGCGTTCTTTTTCCGTGTTGAAAAGAGTGAAGAATTATCTCCGATCTTCCATGCTGCAGGAGCGCTTAAATGCTTTGGCAATTCTCAATATAGAGTCAGAAATGGTGCAAGCCTTGGATTTCGACCGCCTTGTGACGTCGTTCGCGGAAAAGCGAAGTCGGCGGAGAAGGATCATGTAATGGTGAGTTTTAAAAAACGTTAATTAAAATTATTTTTAAAATAATTTTTTTGGGGGTGGGGGCGTTACCCTATGGCCGCACAGGGCAGCACTTCCGGTTAATACGGCCCTGCTCACAGGGTATAGATAGAGAGGTATGCAAAAATGTGTTTAAACATACATTACGAATTTCAGACCAGAGGATAGCTCATTCTCTCTCAAAAACTTTTCCTGCTGATCTAAGAGGGAAACATGAGCCTCATAACAAGACCAGAACGTCTACAATAGAACATATTAGAGATTTCATTAAAAAATTTCCAGCATACCAATCACACTACTCACGGAAAAAGAATCCTCACAGACTGTATTTGTTACCTTCTTTAAACTTAAAGATAATGTACCGTTTGTATTTGCAGTCTTGCAATGAACAATCCCCATTAATTAAACCCACAGTATATATTCAGGGAGGTATTCAATAATGATTTTAATTATCATTTTCATACACCACAAAAGGATACGTGTAAAAGATGCAACATTTATAAAAACAAATTTGATTACGCATCTACAGAAGAAGAAAGATTAAACTATCAGCAAATATTAAATGATCACCACATTTTAGCTGAAAAGGCCCGCAAAACCATGAAATCTGATGTTGAAGCTAGTAAACAACCTGACAGTGATACATACGTAATTTGTTTTGATCTGATGAAGACACTGCCGACTCCAGATTTAGATGTTGGTGTTTGTTACTACAAACGACAGATGTGAACATATCTGTTAGGAATACATAATCTAATGACACACGAAGCCTTTACCTATTTATGGCATGAAGCACAAGCAGGGGGCCACAAGAGGTTGCCTCTTGTCTTATTCATTTTTTTTAAATCATGCTACAGATAGACCTAATGTTATTTAACAAAAATTTCAAAATGGACATTATGATGAATTATGTAGTAAATAATGATAACTTAAAAATAAACAAAATAGATCACAAGTTCATGGTATCAGGCCACTCTTATTTGGCCTGTGACCAAGATTTTGGACTAATCGAAAAAGGAAAAAGATATCATAAAAACATATACGTACCCGCTGACTGGAGTAAAGTTGCAAAGGCTGCTTGTAAAAAGAAACCCTTTGTGGTTCATGAAATGACAAGCAACAATTTCTTATCATGTGAAGTGTTAGAGAAAAGAGTGACGAATAGAAAAAAAACTGAGAAGGGTGAAAACGTTTGGTGGAGAGATATTGTTCATATTGAACTAAACAAGGGAGATAATCTTTCTATGATGATATGATTTATGTGAATAAATATTCATATGATAAAAATGTAAATTTTAATGAAGTTAGCCTTAAAAAAAGACGGGCTTCAGACACAGTACCTGCATAATTACAATATCTATATTGTATAAAAATGGAACAAAGATAGATGCTAAAAAACTAACGGACATTCGCGAATTGATGCATTTCATTCCCCCTGTAGCTCAGGCGTTTTACAAACAGCTTCATCCTGCTGAAAATGTAGATGAAATACTTTACACTTCCAGTAGTGACGATGAGGACTGAATGCTTCGATTTAATTTTATGAGTTTTAAACTTTAGTTTTAATATATGACTGTCTTTAATTTTTTAAGAACTAATGTAAATTTTTTAATAAAATGTAAATTTTTCATGTTCAGTGTGTGTTTTTTATTCTTGGATTTCGTTGTCCATGACGTGTCCGTTACTTAACTAAATATCACTATAATATTGACGACTCGGAACACTAAGTTTTTTATAAGTAAAAACGTAAAGTTTTACCTTACAGCCTAAACCGGCTTTCACCTATAGAAGGCTTCATCAGAGGCTGTCGTTAGTAGCGCTGCTCGTCTTGTTGTTGGCGACGAGATAGTGTTTCGAAAGATTGAAGCTAAAATACTATATTGGCACAGATACGTTGATGACATTCTAATACTATACAGGGGAAACAAAAGACAATGTGAACAGTTACTAACGCACATAAACAAAATACATAAAAACATAACCTTCACTGCCGAATACAAACACAACAATACCATAAACTTCTTAGACCTCTCCATCACAAAACTAGAACACAGGCACAAATTCAGTATATACAGAAAACCAACTACAACTGACACACTAATACACAACACCTCAAATCACCCAATACAACACAAACTAGCTGCTTTTAGAACCATGATACATAGACTTAACAACATCCCCTTAGATGAAATAGACTACAAAGACGAACTAAACACGATAAAATATCTAGCAGAATCTAACGGTTATGACAGAACAATAGTCAGTAAACTCCTACACAAAACACAAAACAAACAACAGACAAAGACAAAAAACAACAAATTCATAACACTAACATACATCAACAAACAAACAGAAAAAATTGCCCACAAATTCAAAAAAGCAGGATACAGAATCGCTTACAAAACTACTAACAAAACAGAACACACACTATCAAAACGCATGCCCAAAGCACAAAACAAATTCGATCTACCCGGTGTATATAAACTAAATTGTTCAAATTGCAGTAAATTCTACATAGGCCAGACAGGACGTAGCTTCAAACAGAGATACATTGAACACACAAAAGCACTCCACACCACTACAGAATCTACCTTCGCAAACCACCTCATTGAAGCAAACCACACATATAAAAACATCGACAATAACATGAACATACTACACGTACACACAAAAGGCCGAAAACTAGACACTCTAGAACAATTAGAAATATACAAACACACAAAAACAAATAAAAACGACATCCTAAACGAACAGACACAATTCAAATCGCACGCATTATTCTAACACATCTCACCACACACACACAGCTTCAATCTTTCGAAACACTATCTCGTCGCCAACAACAAGACGAGCAGCGCTACTAACGACAGCCTCTGATGAAGCCATTTATAGGTGAAAGCCGGTTTAGGCTGTAAGGTAAAACTTTACGTTTTTACTTATAAAAAACTTAGTGTTCCGAGTCGTCAATATTATAGTGATGTTTTTTATTCTTACTACAGACATAATTTACATTTTTCTTTAATTAAACAACTTTTAATAGTGTAATATGAATTATATCTAATAAATAAGTGAATATACTAAAATTTACGATGCCAAAGTAGCCTAAGTGATTCTATTTTAGACGTAAGTGATGTGAAAAAATGTAATATTGCTATGCCAAAACAGCCTAAGTGCCAATTTCATAATTTATTAATTTTTATATGAACTGTTATGATTTAAGGAAGTCTAATAGTTGGTTAATGGCTCAATTTTAGCACTTTTGTAACACAGTAAACTTTAAAATTGTTTTGTTTCAGTTATAAAAAAGTTATTTATTTAATAATAACAAAGCCAAACTGACCTAACTACCAGAAATTTAAACATAACTGCCATGCTGTAACTGTAAATGCCAAAATGAGCTATGTGCCATTTATTTCTTAAAATTGTTATTTTCTGAGAATGTCCATGTAATGATAATTTTTATTCAGGATTCATCTTTCTCACTAAATAATAATGTATGTGCCTGAAGCAATACCTGAATTACAGGACCATGTTTCAACAATGCTGATTCTTTGACGCCATTTTTCTCCATTTTTGTATTTTGGTGGTTAGTTCAGTTTGGCACTGAATTATAATTTAATTATAATGTAACAAGTGAAAGATTTAATAGAATTTGAAACTAAAGTAAAGTTGTAAGGTGTAATTTTTGGTCAAACTTAAATTTGAAAGGTTTGTTTTGATGTAATAATAGCCATGTTCATTATGTTGTATTATGTTGATTATGTAAGTGTAGGGATCTAAAACATGTATAATATGTTTTAAAAGCGATTCCCCACTTTCGGGCGGTCCCGGCCTTACCAGCCCAGACCGTGGTTTTGGTTTACAATCAGCTATGGGCAGATTTATTGTACACTGACCATGGTTGGTTGTTTTTAAAATTGGTTTAACATAGGAATTTAATGGGGAACAAAGGGGAATCTAAGAATTTTGTTTTTGGAACACGGCTACATACCTAAGTAGGGGTGGTAGACCGATTAGGGGCATATCAATAAGTTTATTAGTAGGGGTACTAGTACCCTAAAGTTTATATAATACCAAAGCAAGGATGGGGGTGAAAGAAAAGAAAAAAGTGTTCACCCCTTCCGCCACAGTCCTTGTGGAGGCAACTGGACGCTACAGTCCAGGGGGGGCAATAGTGTGTGTGGAAGGAGGAAGTTGATGATAACTGTAAATGGGATAAAATGTACCGGTTAAAGGGAATTACGTTGATAATATAGAACGTGTAATTGATTTTATGATATAATTAAATAATTTTTAAGTTGATTTTAGGAGTATTATGAAGATGATTAACGATTTTTTTGAGAAAGATATAAGTAAATAATTTGTTATTATGTAGTTGATTTAATGTGTTCAAGGGAATTTTTATTAATGAATTTAAATATTTTGAGATGTAATTTGGGAAATGAAAGATATTTGTAATGTTGTAATGGGAAGTGGTTATGTAAATTCTGATTGGAATCAGGGAAATATTTTGAATTTTTGAATAAGAATTAACAAGAGAGTGGCATACAGAACGTTGATAGTAAAAGATGAAATGTTTCATGTTATGTTAAAAATATATCCACATGTATATGTTAGAAGTTAAGAAAAAACACTGCTTCTTAACACAAACCAGCACAGCTAAGGGGAACCAGATCAGTTGGGATATGGTATTATACAAGGCCACTATTTGATGTTTTGATTTAATGTTTCAGTGTCTGGTGATTCTGTGGCGGCGGTCCTGTGCTGACCTGCGCGTCAGAACAGGGGCATCAAGTGCCTGTCTGGCCTTGCGGTGTTGGGATCTCGAAAGGGAAGTCCAGTAAGGTCATTCAGGTGTGGCCACAGTCACTGGACCAGAGGGGTAAGTTACCCATGAATTTTAGTAGAATATAAAGGGGGTTGTGGCGACATATCCAAGCTGATCCCTTTAGGAAATATGTGAGTGTCAATGAAAGTTTTTATGCTTCGGCATAAAACCTCACATTGAGGGGGTATTGTAATGGTACTAACCCACCCAGCGAAAATTTTGTAATAATAATTGTAAATTTTACTTCCATGTCCCTTCAGGAAATGGAAGTATGGTGATGGCAAAACAAATCATGTTCGAGATTATTGCAGATTCTGATTGTACTACACTCAAAACATGAAAAACAGTCATTTTTCGAAAAGTGTTTGTGTGTGTGTCTGTCTGCGTGTGTCTGTAGATTTTTTTCTATGGCAAACAATAACAGCCGCAAATTCAAACAGAATCAAATAATTTTTTGCATACAGCTCTGATTTGTAGAGTACTCAAGACTTATTGTTTTTGGTGAAGATCAATTAAGGCAAAGGGGTAGTTTACCAGGAACATTTTTTTTTATCAAGGGTAATTTTTACTTCCATATTCCTTAAGGAATGGAAGTATGGTGATGGCAAAAAAAATCGTGTTCGAGATTATTGCAGATTCTGATTCTACTACACTCAAAACATGAAAAAAAGTCGTTTTCCGAAAAGTGTCTGTGTGTCTGTCTGTCTGTCTGTCTGTGTGTCTGTCTGCCTGTAGATTTTTTTTCTATGGCAAACGATAACTGCCGCAAATTCAAACAGAATCAAATAAGGTTTCGCATACAGCCCTGAATTGTAGAGTTCTCAAGATCTGTTGATTTTGGTGAAGATCGGTTAAGGGAAAGGGGTAGTTTACCTGTAACGTTTTATGTTTTAACAAGGGTATTTCCTATGGCAAACGATAACAGCCGCAAATTCAAACAGAATCAAAAGATTATTTGCATACAGCCCTAAATTGTAGAGTTCTCAAGACCTATTGTTTTTGGTGAAGTTCGGTTGAGGGAAAGGTGTAGTTTACCTGCAACGTTTTTTTAACAAGGGTATTTTCTATGGCAAACGATAACAGCCGCAAATTCAAACAGAATCAAATAATGTTTTGCATACAGCCCTGATTTGTAGAGTACTCAAGACCTATTGTTTTTGGTGAAGATCGGTTAAGGGAAAGGGGTAGTTTACCTGTAACGTTTTATGTTTTAACAAGGGTATTTCCTATGGCAAACGATAACAGCCGCAAATTCAAACAGAATCAAAAGATTATTTGCATACAGCCCTAAATTGTAGAGTTCTAAAGACCTATTGTTTTTGGTGAAGATCGGTTGAGGGAAAGGGGTAGTTTACCTGCAACGTTTTTTTAACAAGGGTATTTTCTATGGCAAACGATAACAGCCGCAAATTCAAACAGAATCAAATAAAGTTTTGCATACAGTCCTGATTTGTAGAGTACTCAAGACCTATTGTTTTTGGTGAAGATCGGTTAAGGGGAAGGGGTAGTTTACCTGCAACGTTTTTACTTCCATATTCCTTAAGGAATGGAAGTATGGTGATGGCAAAAAAAATCGTGTTCGAGATTATTGCAGATTCTGATTCTACTACACTCAAAACATGAAAAAAAGTCGTTTTCCGAAAAGTATCTGTGTGTGTGTCTGTCTGTCTGTCTGTGTGTCTGTCTGTCTATAGATTTTTTTTTCTATGGCAAACGATAACTGCCGCAAATTCAAACAGAATCAAATAATTTTTTGCATACAGCCCTGATTTGCAGAGTACTCACGACCTATTGTTTTTGGTGAAGATCGGTTGAGGGAAAGGGGTAGTTTACCTGCAACGGTTTTTTTTTAGCAAGGGTAATTTTGTTTGTTTGGCAAACGATAACAGCCGCAAATTCAAACAGAATCAAATAATGTTTCGCATACAGCCCTAAATTGTAGAGTTCTCAAGATCTGTTGATTTTGGTGAAGATCGGTTAAGGGAAAGGGGTAGTTTACCTGTAACGTTTTTTTAACAAGGGTATTTTTTATGGCAAACGATAACAGCCGCAAATTCAAACAGAATCAAATAATGTTTTGCATACAGCCCTGATTTGTAGAGTACTCAAGACCTATTGTTTGTGGTGAAGATCGGTTAAGGGGAACGGGTAGTTTACCTGCAACGTTTTTTTATCAAGCGTATTTTATATGGCAAACGATAACAGCCGCAAATTCAAACAGAATCAAATAATTTTTTGCATACGTCCCTGAATTGTAGAGTTCTCAATGACTTTCGATTTTGGTGAAGATCGGTTAAGGGGAAGGGGTAGTTTACCGGCAACCTTTTACGTTTTAACAAGAGTAAAGTACTTGAAAATTTATTTAAACTTTTTGAAACAATGGTAATTGTTAAAAATAAAATAATTTTGTTGCCAGGCAATAAAATTATAATTTTTTCATTTTAATGTAATATAATATTTTTCATTTAATACAGCAATAAAAAGGCAGGTAAGATACAGCCTGGCTGTTTGGCTGAAAATGATTTTAAATATAAATCTTAGAATATGGAAGTCATGTATGGTTCTCCATACCGATATTTACTTCCATATTACTTCCATATTCCTTAAGGAATGGAAGTATGGTGATGGCAAAAAAAATCGTGTTCGAGATTATTGCAGATTCTGATTCTACTACACTCAAAACATGAAAAAAGTCGTTTTCCGAAAAGTGTCTGTGTGTCTGTCTGTCTGTAGATTTTTTTTCTATGGCAAACGATAACTGCCGCAAATTCAAACAGAATCAAATAATTTTTTGCATACAGCCCGGTTTTGCAGAGTTCTCGCGACCTATTGTTTTTGGTGAAGATCGGTTGAGGGAAAGGGGTAGTTTACCTGCAACGGTTTTTTTTTTAGCAAGGGTAATTTTGTTTGGCAAACGATAACAGCCGCAAATTCAAACAGAATCAAATAATGTTTCGCATACAGCCCTGAATTGTAGAGTTCTCAAGACCTATTGTTTTTGGTGAAGATCGGTTAAGGGAAAGGGGTAGTTTACCTGTAACGTTTTATGTTTTAACAAGGGTATTTCCTATGGCAAACGATAACAGCCGCAAATTCAAACAGAATCAAATAATTTTTTGCATACGTCCCTGAATTGTAGAGGTCTCAATGACTTTCGATTTTGGTGAAGATCGGTTAAGGGGAAGGGGTAGTTTACCTGCAACCTTATACGTTTTAACAAGAGTAAATTACTTGAAAATTTATTTAAACTTTTTGAAACAATGGTAATTGTTAAAAATAAAATAATTTTGTTGCCAGGCAATAAAATTAAAATTTTTTCATTTTAATGTACATCATGTATAAGAGAAAATATATCGCGCTTGGCAGGCGATATTAAGATTTAAATATAAATCTTAGAATATGGAAGTCATGTATGGTTCTCCATACCGATTTTTCCTTAAGGAATGGAAGTATGGTGATGGCAAAAAAAATCGTGTTCGAGATTATTGCAGATTCTGATTCTACTACACTCAAAACATGAAAAAAAGTCGTTTTCCGAAAAGTGTCTGTGTGTCTGTCTGTGTCTGTGTGTCTATAGATTTTTTTTATGGCAAACGATAACTGCCGCAAATTCAAACAGAATCAAATAATTTTTTGCATGCCGCCCTGATTTGCAGAGTACTCGCGACCTATTGTTTTTGGTGAAGATCGGTTGAGGGAAAGGGGTAGTTTACCTGCAACGGTTTTTTTTAGCAAGGGTAATTTTGTTTGTTTGGCAAACGATAACAGCCGCAAATTGAAACAGAATCAAATAATGTTTCGCATACAGCCCTGAATTGTAGAGTTCTCAAGATCTGTTGATTTTGGTGAAGATCGGTTAAGGGAAAGGGGTAGTTTACCTGTAACGTTTTATGTTTTAACAAGGGTATTTCCTATGGCAAACGATAACAGCCGCAAATTCAAACAGAATCAAAAGATTATTTGCATACAGCCCTAAATTGTAGAGTTCTCAAGACCTATTGTTTTTGGTGAAGATCGGTTGAGGGAAAGGGGTAGTTTACCTGCAACGTTTTTTTAACAAGGGTATTTTCTATGGCAAACGATAACAGCCGCAAATTCAAACAGAATCAAATAATGTTTTGCATACAGCCCT
Source organism: Magicicada septendecula (assembly GCA_034769895.1). Lineage (NCBI taxonomy): Eukaryota > Metazoa > Arthropoda > Insecta > Hemiptera > Cicadidae > Magicicada > Magicicada septendecula. The sequence goes on along the minus strand of CM068371.1, from coordinate 86,245,084 downwards.
GATTTGTAGAGTACTCAAGACCTATTGTTTTTGGTAAAGATCGGTTAAGGGGAAGGGGTAGTTTACCTACAACATTTTTTTATCAAGCGTATTTTCTATGGCAAACGATAACAGCCGCAAATTCAAACAGAATCAAATAATTTTTTGCATACGTCCCTGAATTGTAGAGATCTCAACGACTTTCGATTTTGGTGAAGATCGGTTAAGGGGAAGGGGTAGTTTACTTGCAACCTTTTACGTTTTAACAAGAGTAAAGTACTTGAAAATTTATTTAAACTTTTTGAAACAATGGTAATTGTTAAAAATAAAATAATTTTGTTGCCAGGCAATAAAATTATAATTTTTTCATTTTAATGTAATATAATATTTTTCATTTAATACAGCAATAAAAAGGCAGGTAAGACACAGCCTGGCTGTTTGGCTGAAAATGATTTTAAATATAAATCTTAGAATATGGAAGTCATGTATGGTTCTCCATACCGATATTTTTCTATGGCAAACGATAACAGCCGCAAATTCAAACAGAATCAAATAATGTTTTGCATACAGCCCTGAATTATAGAGTTCTCAAGACCTGTTGTTTTTGGTGAAGATTGGTTAAGGGAAAGGGGTAGTTTACCTGCAACATTTTATGTTTTAAAAGGGTATTTTCTATGGCAAACGATAACAGCTGCAATTTAAAACAGAATAAAATAATTATTTGCATACAGCTCTGATTTATAGAGTACTCAAGACCTATTGGTTTTGGTGTAGATCGGTTAAGGGAAAGGGGTAGTTTACCTGCAACATTTTATGTTTTAACAAGGGTAATTTTTCTATGACAAACGATAACTGCCTAAAATTCAAACAGAATCAAATAATGTTTTGCATACAGCCCTGAATTGTAGAGTTCTCAAGACCTATTGTTTTTTGTGAAGATCGGTTAAGGGAAAGGGTTAGTTTACCAGCAACGTTTTATGTTTTAACAAGGGTATTTTCTATGGCAAACGATAAGAGCCGCAAATTCAAACAGAATCAAATACTTTTTTGCATGCCGCCCTGAATTGTAGAGTACTCAAGACCTGTTATGTTTGGTGAAGATCGGTTAAGGGGAAGGGGTAGTTTATGTGCAACGTTTTTTTTTATCAAGGGTAATTTTTTTCTATGGCAAACGATAACAGCCGCAAATTCAAACAGAATCATATAATGTTTTGCATACAGCCCTGAGTTGTAGAGTTCTCAAGACCTGTTGGTGTTGGTGCAGATCGGTTAAGGGAAAGGGGTAGTTTACCTGCAACATTTTATGTTTTAGCAAGGGTAATTTTTTCTACGACGAACGATAACTGCCGTAAATTCAAACAGAATCAACTACTTTTTTGCATACCTTTTTGAATTATAGAGTATTCAAGGTCTGTTGATTTTGTTGAAGATCGGTTAGGGGAAAGGGGTAGTTTACCAGCAGCGTTTTATGTTTTAACAAGGGTAATTTTTTTATGACGAATGATAACAGCCGTAAATTCAAAGAGAATCAAATACTTTTTTCCATGTGGTCCTAAATTGTAAAGAAGTGAAAGCCTGTTGATTTTGGTGAAGATCGGTTAAGGGAAAGGGGTAGTTTACCTGCCACTTTTCATGTTTTAACAAGAGTAATTGTTTCTATGACAAACGATAACTGCCGCACATTCAAACAGAATCAAATAATGTTTTGCATGCGTGCCTCAATTGTAGAGAACTCAAGGCCTGTTGATTTTGGTGAAGACCGGTTAATGAAAAGGGGTAGTTTACCTGCAACATTTTATGTTGTAACAAGAGAAATGTATTCATGACGAACGATAACTGCCGCACATTCAAACAGAATCAAATATTTTTTTGCATGCATCCCTGAATTGTAGAGGACTGAAGGCCTATTGATTTTGGTGGAGATTAGTTAAGAGAAAGGGGTAGTTTACCTGCAACATTTTATATTTTAACAAGAGTGAAGTACTTAATTTTGATAAATAAAGTATCGTGATAAGAAGCTCATAATAATCCACTGTAGAAACGTAGATGAAATATATGTAAATTAAGAGGTTAGATGAACAGGGTGGGGGTAATTTTCTATTAATGAAAATTATAGTAGAAGAGGATGCTCACAAAAACATCCATAAGTATACGTGGTACCAGAACACTAGAGGTCTAAGATCTATAATAGATTATGTAATATTGAGACAAAGATCTGGTTTGAGGGTGCGGGATGTGAGAGTGCACAGGGGAGCTGAATGTGGGTCAGATCACAGATTGGTCGTTGCTAAACTGTATATTCCCTTCATAGGAGCTCATGTAGAAAGAGCAGAAAATGTTGGCCCAAAAATTGAAGAAGCAAAATATAATTTGAAGAGCTTTCAGCACGATAGTACAAGAATGCTGTATTCGTGGAGATTAGAACAAAAGTTAATGACAGCAACCAGATCCACTTTAGAAGAATACGAGCATATAAAGAAATGTATTAGAGAAGCGGCTGAGGGAGCCCTAGGAAGACAGGATTGGAAATCAAATGAACCATTCTGGTGGGATAGTGAAATAGAAGAGAAAATCAAAAAGAAAAAGAAAAAGGAAACATATTTGAAACTACTACAAACTAGAGATGAAGAAACTAAAGAAGAATATAAAAGAATGAATAGAGAAGTTAAACAACAAGTAGTGAAGAAGAAAAATAATGCTTGGGAGAAAAGATGTGAATGCATAGATAATCAGCTGGGAGGTACACAAAGCTCAGAACCTTGGAAGACAATTAAAGCCATTAAAACTACAAGCCGGACACAGATATTTTTGAACAACATACCTGAAACAAAATGGATACAACACTTTATGGAGCTATTGGTTGAAACAAGGAATAAATTCATTCCTAATGACCATGAAATAAAAGTATCTGGAGAAATTGCACTAAGTATTGAAGAAGTTCAAGAGGCAATAAAAGGTACAAAATTGAGGAAATCCCCAGGTCCGGGAGGAATAAATCCAGAATTAGTTAGATATGGGCCCCCCAAGCTGTTTGAAATGCTCAGAAAATTATTCGAAAAAATGCCTAAATGGAGAAGAATTGCTAGTGGAGTGGCGAACATCGTATATCTCACCAGTCCATAAGAAGGGTTCAAAGTTGGACCCTAGAAATTACAGAGGAATTGCTGTGATCCCAACCATCGGGAGAATATATTCAAGGATTTTGAAAAACTTAATTGAAGAAGACATCAAGACCAAGCAGCCCAAAGAACAATCAGGTTTTAGAGTGGGGTGATCCACGGTAGACAACATCTTTACAATCAAAATAGCAGTTGAAAAGAGAGTAGGCTTACAGCATAATAGAGAAACGCATATAGCTTTAATAAATTTAGAAAAGGCATATGATAGCGTCCCAATCTCACAGTTATGGAAGGAGATGGAGCATTTGAACATAAATGCAAATTTGATTGCAGCCACCAGAAGATACTATCAAGAAAATATCACCAGGGTCAAACTGGAAAACAAACGCACTCTCCCATTCGAAACTACAAAAGGCGTAAGACAAGGATGCTGCTTGTCCCCTACCCTCTTTAAAATATACTTAGACAGATCTCTAGTAAGATGGACAAATAAGTGTAAAAGCAGGAGAGTAGGAGATGACAATCTGTTCACTCTATATTTTGTTGATGACCAGAGTGTGGTAGCGGAGGATGACGAAGACCTCGAGTATATGGTCAGAAAGTTAAAAGAGGAATATGACGCAGCTGGTTTGACGATGAACATGGCAAAATGTGAGTACCTGATAGTGGGCAACGAAGAAGTTAAGGACTTAAAATTGGATGTGGACAGGATAAGAGGTGTTGAAAAAAGTAAATACTTAGGCGTTATTTTCAACAAACAGGGAAGCAGCAAAGATGGAATTCAAGAACTTGTTAACAAGGGGTGAACCGTTATCAGAACACTGAATTCGCTTCTATGGGAAAGAAGTATAACCAGAAATACAAAGAAACATATATATAATAGCATGGTGCAGAGTGTAATCCTTTATGGAGCAGAAGTTTGGAACATTTCAAACGTAAATAAGAAAAACTGATGGCAGCAGAAATGGACTTCTTCAGTAGGAGTTGTAGAAGATCGAAATTAGACAGGGTTAGAAATGAGACTATTAGAGCCGAGATGAATATTGTAACATGACATAATATAGCACAAAACTCACTAATATAATTAATGGAAGAAAAGCTGAAAACTGAAGGAAAATAAAGGGTTATAACATGAAGAATGATAGCACAACACTACTAAATAAAAAATGACTAAGACAATGACAAAGACTAAACCCAATAGATTGGATAAGGTGAGACAAAAAACAAGGATGCAACCCACAATATGACTACAATTATGAGAGCCCAAATAGTAACTAAAATAATGTATAAAATAAAGGTACAAAAGCAGATAGGGCAATAAATAATATGTAATCTATATGAAATACGAATGTAAATTAAATGTAATATGTTATTTAAAGAAAAGATAAAAGAAAGATAAATGTAAAACCCTAGATATGAAAAAAAATACCCTGTTAAATAATAAGCTAGCAAAAGTAAATAAAATAAAATAAACCTTAACAACAATAATTATGAGTACAGAGGTGACCAGTGAAAAAGTGGTAATAAAGAAAACCAGTGTATAGGACCCAGTGATAGTTATTTTAAATACATAAACACTATTTCAAGAAAGTGAAGTGTAGGTAACTATAGAATAAGAAACTGTTAATAACAGAGTATATAAATAATATAGCAACCCAGTTAGATTAATTTGTTAGCATAATAAGTAGGATATAAGATATATTGTATTATTATTTGAGGAACGTTATAAAGTTATATAATTAAAAACACTTAGAAAATTAAAATAAAAAGTGATATGTAAGAGTGAAAATAGAGGGGAGTTAGACACTATATCCTCTTAAATGAGTTTGTATGTGAATAATAGTATATAGTTTAATGTTCAAGATTGTTATAAGAGTTGTTTGATAGTAAATAACCAAAGTAGTATTAGTAGTATTAAATGGCAAATCATGTTAAAACAAAACCATTAATAGGTAAAAAATTTACATACAGGCATGGACCTGTATATGGACTTTATAATTCTATAAAGAAGAATTAAATAATTATATAATATGTGTGATGATTAAAAGCAATCAAATGTTATGAGTTAAGTTAGTTTGTTTCATTAGTAATGTTTAGTAACCTAATAAATAACATAAATAACTATAAAATATTGTAAAGAGAATATGGTAGAGGAATTATGAAATCTAGGCGTTAGGCTTAGCATTGATGAGCAGACTTTTGTGAATTTTAAGATAAAACAATAGCCAAGAATAAAATAAAGTGTATAATCTGTTTAGGTATCAAAGTAAAAGTGTAAGGTACAAAACTAGCTAGATAATGATTAGTTTAAATGTAATTAACTAAAGAAATACCAAATTGGAAAAATTAGAAATCTGTTATAAATTGACCAAATATAACCATGAGTGGTATCAAATTAATCTGTAAGCAAAAAGCAAAACAATGGTGTTATTGTTTTTAATATTACAAATAGCATAAGGAAGTTATAATACCTTAAAAGATTTGGATAAATTTTGAATAGAAAAACGTTAGTTAATATAACAATGTTATAAGTTATTAGCCAATGGGAATTAGAGTTTCACAGAGAGTTGCCATGACAACAAAAGCTTGTTACATAGGGAACCATTGAAAATTTATTATTCCATTATTGAAGTTTGAGAAGGGTGGATGCATGAAGCCCACGAAGATATAAAAAGTAAATAAATCAACCTATTTTGTCTAAACATTGATTAAGAAGACCCAATTAATAACTATAATACAACTACTAATGATGAGATTTACACCAACGGACTCACGGAACTATACCAGAAGGGACAAGCAGAAGTATTCCAGAGAAGTGTTACCCAAGATAAGCCGAAATGAAGGATAGTTAAGTATATTTTAAATGCTTCACCGAAAATAAAACACTAGACAATCCACATTAATTGAACAAATTTTTTCACTTCACCAATCACTTTAATAACTTTTTGAAACTTAATTTTATTTAATAAACACCTCTAATAGAATAAATATATCACTGCAATTTCAATTTATATGAATCTGTTTTAAAAACGTGAGCTTCCTAAGGAGAAATAACCTATTCAACCACCAGTTCCCATAGCGGTAATTTACTCTTAATATTTAAGTATATCACTTGTTCAATAATAGTTATAAGGTATATTGTAAGAGTTTGTACTTTTATTAGTCTGTAAAGCAACATTTTCTGTAGTCCAAAGAACTTTCCCCTGAGATTTTATAAACAAACGAAGAAAACTAACGCCATTACGCAGCGTCTACATGCGAACTAAGTGAGCAGACTGCCAACTGCGGAAAAAGTAAACATGCCGGCGCAAGATTAAATATTATATTTTGCAGAAATTGTAATTGACCACTATATCCCGAACTGTTAATAAATTCTCGTACCCATTCTAAGCTGTATGTTTGATTTCATTCAAAGTAATAATACAAAAGTTTGGGGCAAATAAAAAAATAGAATACATAATAGTTGACGAAGTCGATTCGCTAAGCAGTGTTGGTCAACCAGACGGCGAGGCAGCAAATTCGAATTGAACGGCGAGCTGACGAGCGGACGTTCGACTTTCGTAAGTATCTAAAAACCGGTAATGAAGGCTCGTTACAATATTGACAGGACAATAATAGATGAAATAGAAAGGAGAAAATTGACTTGGTTTGGGCATGTGAAGAGATTGGAAGATGACAGATGGCCCCACAAAATACTGGAATGGATACCACTGGTGAGGAGGAAAAGAGGACGTCCACAGAGGAGTTGGCAAGATGATGTAGCGGACGCAATGGTTGCAAGAAATTTAGAAGAACTTACATGCTACGATAGGTTACAATGGAAGTTTGGGGATGGAGAAACGGCGACAGCTGTAAAGATCCGTTTTATATATAGTTGAAGAGGGAGGGGAGAATTTGTTATATGTGTACTACGTTATCGGCAACAAAGTAGTAGTTTTTTATTAAAATTCCTTCCCGGGCTGTTTAGCCGTAGTCCAATGTTTTCTGCAAAACCAGACGGGCAGTGCCATCGACTGCCATCATAAGTGAAAATCGAGTGCGAAAACGTGAGGTGGTATACGTTAGTGACCACAGTACTGTGGTTAAGGCTGAAGCAGTAAGTAGAAAGAAGTATTTTTCTATGGAAATATTTCATTTCGAATATGATTTTAAATATAAATCTTAGAACATGGAAGTCATGTATGGTTCTCCGTACCAATATTTTATTTGGGATTATAAACGTCATGCATGTATTAATGTCAAGGTCATCAGCCGAGCGCAGGAGATAGCTATTTTTAGTGACATGAACTCTGAACTATGCCTGTTAGACAAAGCGCCATATGCCGTCAGGGCCAAACCTTTGTTTACGTCACTTTGGAATTTAGGAGTGTCGGGCATCAGCAGTCTGTCAATGCTTGGCATAACATCAGTCGTCATCTAACACCTAATGACAACGGACGCGGGCAGTCCGCTTGTCGGCTCAGTACAGTTTTTTCGTCTTGCCCGTACATAAAAATATGATTTTAAACAAAAATAGTAATTTGAGCCACGATGTAACTATATAGTGATTAATTTAAATTGAAATGGCAGTTTTCGGCAATATAAAAACAGTGAAAGAAGAAATGTGAAAAGTGATAGAAAATCCGCGAAGAGACTGGACGATTATGGGTCATCGAAAATGAACAGCTAAGTAAACAACGGAGTGAGTAAACCAAGAGTTTTTTTTTTCAGAATTAAAAGAAAAATGAAATCATTCAAAATTAAAATGAATATGAGCTCAAAAAGGGAAATCTAAAATATGTACCATGTGAGTGTGTGTGTGCGTGTATCATAATAAAAGTAAGAGGCGCTGGTTTGTGTAGAAAATAAATAAGTCAATATATACAATTTTGGTGGTTTTAGTCATAATTTACAGTTATAAATTAGAGTATCTTTCATAAAAATGGGAAGTTAAATGCAATGAAATGATTTGAAATAGAATAACTAAATTAACTGACAGTGTTGGAAAAAAAAGAGGAAATACATTAATTTGATTCGATTTAATAAAATGGTTTTTTTTTTGAGAAACAGTTGAGTAAGTTATTTATAAAAAAAATCAACCATTTATGTTCTTTAAAACTCACTCAAACGAATTCTGGACCTGGTAAGTAAATTACGAAGTTGGCAACAAGACTCCGTCCGAAAGCAGACATAGGCCACAACAGTTTCGTTTGTAAACAAAGTAAAATAAATAAAGTATAATAATTAATTGTAATTATAGTTACAGGCACTTGATGCTAGCCTTCAGGGCATCAGAAACAACAAGAGTCTGTTGGGGGAAATGACTATACTCTTGGCAGGGGACTTTAGGCAAAACTTGCCTGTCGTTCATTCATGCTGATGAAGACAAGTCCTGCCTTAAGTCCTCATGCCTCTGGTCTAAAATTAGACTCCTCACTCTTGGATAAACATGAGGGTTCATCTGAACAACGACTTGAGGGCAAGGTATTTTGCTGATTTAATTATGATGATGGAGACAGCAAACTGCAATACACTATATGAGAAAATAAACATTCTGGGCAACCTTTGTAGCCTCATATCTGATTTTCAGAATTTAGTGCAAACTGTATATCCCAATCTTGAAAGATTGAGTGAAAAAACATGTCTTGGTTGAGGGAGAGGACAATCTTAACAAATAAGAATGACACAACAGCTCATATCAATGACTTGCTTTTGGAGGGTTTCACTGCTGAGACAGTGACTTACCAGTCAGTGGATTTGGTGATGGAGGTGAACAACAAGAATGCATTATCCTGTTGAGTTCTTGCACACCCTCAACCCTCCAGGCATCCCACAACACTGCCCTCACTCTCAAGTTCGGCACACCAGTAATGCTTTTTGCATTACCCGCATAACTTTACAATGGTACCAAGCTTCAAATCAAGACACTTCATAAAAATATAATCCCATGAAATATGCACATCATCTTCTCAAGTATGCTATCACCTTCTCAGGTTTGGGGAAGTGAAACTCTTTTCATTCCCTGCATCCCTCTCATTCCATTGGACTACCCTTCCAGTTTAAGCAACTTCAGTTCTCTGTGAACGTTTGCACACCATGACCATTATCAAAGCTCAGGGGCAGTCTCTAAAGATGGTTGGGGTGCGGTACGTGGCCTGTTCCCGGGTAAGCTCTGCTGACAGTCAGGTCATCCTCTAACCAGAGGGTAAAACTGTCAACATAGCGTGTAAGGAAATGCTTTATTTTAAATTTGAAAACCTATCTTTTGTACCCACTCTTACTTTATTAGAAACCGATTATTACTCTAAATATGCATAAATCCACATTTTTTATTAACCATATGTACAAAAAACAATTGTTTACTTACATAAAGAGATTATTATATTTTTCTTTATAATTTCAGTTCCAAACTTTGTAACAGTACAAATAGGTCCCTCAATGAGAGGTTTTATGCCGAAGCATAAAAACTCTCCACTTCACATGGATTTCTGCTAAATTAGACCACACTTCTATGATTATTTTACAATTATTATTTTTCTTAGGTTTATTTCATTTATTTGTTAATGATAAAACATGGAAAAATAATAATTTGTCTTCAAATGTCGATATGTTAGTTTTAATTGGAAAACCTTTTTCCTTATAAAATAATAGCTCAGTAGTAAAGGTTAACTGAGTATAAGCTGAATTGAAAATTTAATTTCCATTTTTTTCTAATCCATAACAAAGCACAGATTCAGCTAGTTTAGTATAATCCACTTATTATACATCCATATTACTACCATGTGGATGGTCAAGATTCTGATGGACTTTTACTCCTATTTATTTTCAATCACACACACACACAAATGTTGCAAGCAACTTTCAAATATCATATGCTTTTTCTTCCTTTCTCAACCGGTAATTCATGCAAGGAAAAACAAGATGTATTATAACTTGACAATTTCAAAAACTCGTACATAAATAAAGTATTTTACATTCAAAATATGAGAATTAATACAACACAGTTATCAAACAGTTGATTTATCACAAAGGTCACTTATATTTTGAAGGATCACAAACTGAGGAGCAGCCACTTTTAAGTTTGTACAAATTCATTAATCAAGCAATGAATTAATGCTTAATTGTGTAATTAAATCAATAACGATATAACAATGGCTTTACGATGATTAAATAAGTCTTCAAAGTTCTTACACTTCTTTGTTGATATTACATTTATTTCTTATTAAACCTGTTAATCTTGCCATTAACTAACAACAATTTTAATTTGATTATATTTTATTTAATAGCCTCCAAGTGGTCTAGTGGCTAGCACAGGCGATTCATGTGCGTGTGATTCCAGGTTCAATTCTGGTGGAGGCTCCATACGGCATGCACTCAGCATTGTGAGGCAAAACTGAGTAGCCGCTGAGATAACAGTGGCGCCTCCTGGCTGTGAATACCACACCTAGTGGCCGGCAACTTGTCGTACTAGCCATGCAACCATCCCACTAAACACAAAAACCACGCGGTATGCCTTCGTCCTTTACAGACTGTTGAGCAAAGGTTTATTTATTATTTATATTTTATTTAACATAAATTTTAATTTCAGTAGAGTAACTTGTGTGGGCTACAGAAGTGATGATTCTTTTGTTATATAATTTATGAAAACTTCTTGTAGCATCAAGTACATAATCTTTGAAGTTTGATCATTTTTATTCTGCCATGATATTATTTTGCCAGTTATATGTAGAAATAAAAGACACAAGGCATTATCATATCAGTAATAATTTGTATAATGGAACAGTTGTTTTAGTGATGGTCACAATCATTGTCAGCCTAACTGTTTTGAATGGCGACATACAGAATGGCTTGTTGATGGACGACACAAGAAAAATTGTTCCAGTTTACAAATACATTATTGGTATAGCTTGTTTCTTATATTCCTAAGATGGAAGATGGCCATAACATGTCTGCAGCGTGTCTGATCTGCGTAAAATAAATATTAATTTATTTTCTAAAACCGACTTCTCATTAGGTATAAAAGGTTCTTATTTTAACAAAAAAAATAATAACACAATTCAATTACTTTATTGTAACTAACAGAATATAATTAATATAAATGTAACAATAATTTAACAAATTGGTAACAATATAAACGTTAACGTAAAACAAATATCTAAGATTGCCTTTTTAGAATATGTTTAACCATTTTGTTAGAAAACAGAAATTAACACACTGCAGAAGAACAACTATGTTTTTCTTAATGTATGGATTTTTCATTATTGTTGTATGCTGTGTTATATGCACAAAATATCCACAAATAATGTTTAAAATATTTTGATTCTGTAACATTTGAACATAAATTCCAAAGTCATTGTACTGATGCAATTATATGTCTCTTAAGTACCAAATACTAATGTTTAGTGAAACACTCTATGTTTACCATCATGCTGGAAACCCTGTTTCATTTGCTAAAAGATAACAGTAAACAGGAAACTATTATTGATAGGAATTTGTGGAATGAGCTGAAGGTTTTGTAATATATAAGCAGTGGCAAAGCATCAGGGGAGACAAGGTAGATAGTGTCTCCCTCCCCAATAATTTATCCAGAAAATAATTAATTTTTATTCATGAACTAAGTTGTGTACGTTACTGAGAAAGGATACAAAACTAACTTAAGAAGTTAAATATGACACCAGTATGAGCCATGGAAACTTGTACAGTGAGTGTCAGGGTAGACGTTACTTGAAATGTACGGCTGGAGGTAAGGAGGACAACAGTGGACGACAATGGGAGCAGAGTGCACACGCGTACATCACATCAGAAGACATGCCTCCCCCATACTAAAGAGCACAGAATTCTCGCCTGGCCACCTGTGTTTGTTTCATTGTGCTTGCTTAAATCTGTTTTGTTGAGTTTACAAATTATTTTTAATTTTGAAAATACTGTTATAGACTAAGAAGTGTGTAACCATTTACATACTAATTATTTAATAATACATTGTTTTAAGTGTCATCCTCTTGAGTGCTTTAAACATACTGTTTACTTGGTTTAAATGAGCAAAATGAATACAGTTAGTACCAGTTCTACCATAGAAGTATTTGATATAAACTCTGACAACTTTAATTCACTAGAATTTTTGTTAAAATACAAAATCAGTACATTACATTTAGAGTAAAAGGTATTGCTAAAGTTAAAAATATCTCGAGCATTTTTAGATTTGTTGCAGAAGGATGGAAAAGTTGTCAGAAAATTTCAGAACGTAAATTTCTGGTTGTAAGCAAAACAAAACTCTGCAGTGCTATTATTGTTTGATATTTAATTAAGAGGAAACAATGGGAGCAGGCACTATAAAAAATGTTGAAGCTAAAGCCGCTAAACATGCTGGCAGCAAAACTCATATAAAAAATTCTGAGATGTTTCACATGCTAGGACGTAACAAAATTGAACATTGTCCTAAACACCTAGAATTTAAGCAGTACAGCACAATGAAAATGTGGCATGAAATCGAAGGATAGTAGGCTGTTTGATAGATGTTTGTTATTTAGGGAGGAAAGAGTCAACTTTTAGGGGTCATAAGGAAAATGAGCAATCTCTTCCTCATAAGGGTAATTATTCAGAAACTTAAAATTTATTGGCAGCAAAAGAGTCTTTCATGAAAGAACATACACAGGATGATTCAAAATTGCATGGCAATCTCTCGGGAGCTGATTCCATAGCTAAAACTAAGAAAACATGATACACAGCATACAAGAAAACATGAACATTTGTGTAAAACCTACAATAATCTGGATTTGTCACCATTAAAAAATGTGAATAAAATTTATATATATCTAGCATTATTTTCTAATTAAGATTGATAAAGGACACCAATAACAATACGATAGCTTTTCCTTGATATTTAAGCCAAATTATATAACAAAATGTGTGTGTTTTAGACAGTTACTTAACTATTATCTAATAGAGGTAGCACTAACTCTATTTTACCATAGTTTTACTGGTTCATTAAGAACGTCACCAATCTTAGTAAGAGGTTGCTCTGGCTGGTATTTTTATGTGTACTCAAATTATTTTGTCATGCTTCGCCACTGTATATATGTGTACATAGTTGTTATTTCATACCATGTTTTATAAGTTGTCACATCAAAAACTTTAATGTAGCACTTACTACATAATTAAAGCTCACTTTTCCTTACTTTCTATTTCCTTATAAGATTTTCTTTTTTCAATAAATATTGTAAAATATACGTAACTTGTTTTCTTATGCAGAAGTATTTAATATTTCAAGAACTACTCATATTATTACACTTCTGATAATGACAGTAAATTAAAAAACTGTTGAAACATTGTAAAAAACAAAATAATATAATAGCTTTTTAACCAATGATTTATAAGATTCCCTTGTAAATGCCATTAGTCATTTTCTTCCACTTTTGTTTGGACTTGTTTTACTAACATCATTGCTGCTCAACTTGCTTTCATCATAGGTTAATGTTTCGTGTCCTTAAACCTTCCTTAACAAATGCTGTTAGAATCATGAAGACTGCTTCAGACATCACTCAGTAGTTCCGATCAGGAACTCTATTGCGATGGGGGGACTTTAAATAAAGCAATATCTCCTGAAGTACAGTGGTGTAGTGGAGCCGGAGCGGGGCGGAGCGGCGCTCCGGCACAGCTTTTGAAGGCGGAACGGCGCTCCACCTATAGATAATGGAACATGACTACTTACGTTTTGTTTTTATTGGGTTTTAGCTTGATTATTTTTTTGTTAATTCATAATGATTTGTGTTAAACTCAATGGTAATGTTACTTGTACAATAGGACACGATGTTCTCATCAGAGACCTATTATGTCTTTGTCTTTCCCCTCCAGTCCCGCTCCCTCCACCCGACAGTCGGCTGTCGTCTGCAGTCTACACTCAGTCACACGTTCGCTTTGCTGTGTGTAGTGAATTCCTCAAAATAGCATTGAAAACCTTTTAACATGTAGCAATAAAACTGTACTCAGAGAGCCTCAAAATTCACCATTTTGTTCCTGATTTTCAAAAAATTGCAAGGGAGGGTCCCCGTCCCCACCCCCCCTTAACAGGGGGTATTCCATACCCCCGGTACAATTAGCCCCCCCCCAATTATCTTCTGCATACGCCCCTGCTAAGAGCTCCGGCACAGCTAATTTTAGCACTACACCACTGCTGAAGTATATACGCAAATTACATAATGTAAAGATATTTTGCATTTTCATTAGACACTTGAAGTCTAACAAACAATTTATTAGAATAAGTTCTAATTACAGTTAGAAGATTAAATAAGTAAAATGCAAATAATTAAAAGGAAGTAAAATGCAAAAGTACTGCAAAACATGACATACATGGACACACTCACAAAGGGGTATCACTAAAATATTAGTGAATGTGCTGTTGCAGATTGCTTTGTAGTATTTTTTATGTGCAAAGTTTCTTCCATAATATGTTATCACATATCTTCTACAGTTGTGGCAGCATTAGCCAAGGCACTTTTCTTTGACTTGGTTCATTCAGCTGTATTTTGATATTCATTAATGTTTCAAATATTTCCTCGGTGTATTCTATAGAATGGTAAAAATTGCTTCAAAATGTACCAGTGCCTCTCAAGACTAGCCCAAACAAACAAGCAGCAACTATTGAGGACTGATTTTATATTATGCAGAAGGTATAGTTGCTAAAAATATGTATATTTTACATTTTTTATTGAAATAGAATTGATTAATTGTTTTTTATTAATACATATTTAAATCTTTTCAATGTACAAACGTTTGTTATCTCTTATAAAAGTATTTGTGTATTTTCAAGTGTATGTACTCAGAAGGTCCCTGTAAATGTCTTACATCATGCCACAGTTAACCTCTGCATGTGAAAGATTCCCATATTTTTAATTCCAGTCAGCTTTAATTAAATCAGAAGCCTTTTCTCCAATCATAATAGTTGCTGCATTGGTATTACCGCTAGTAATAGTTGGCATTATAGAAGCATCTGCAACTCGCAATTTGTTTATACCAATCACCTGGAGTTTTGGATTTACCACTGCATTTGGATCAGACACAGGCCCCATTTTGCACGTCGAAGTTGGGTGGAATGTTGTGGTCACAAGGTGTTTGAGAGCACATATCCAATATTCGTCCGATTCCTGTTCATACTGTCTGCAGATTGGTATAGGCTTTAATTCAGCATTTAGTTCTTTCATTCCATCAGTCATAGTCAGATTACGTACAAATCGTATTATTCTTAAGAAAGAATTAATGTCTTCCTTGTCTGTTAAATAGTTAGAAACAATTTTTGGATACATTTTTGGATCTGAACTTAGCAATAATATTTCTCCACGACTCTTTGGTCTACTCAGCATTGGGAATAGCCACAACAAATAATTATTTTTGTTTAATTCTACATAAAATTTTGCAATTTCTTCCTTTACTCCAAGTAGATTTAATGATGTAGTTAACTTTAGTATGTCATTAGCAGGAAAATCAAAGTGATGAAACTGGAAGTCTGGATAGCCAGAAGAAGTTGTGTCTACAGTAGCAACATGACTCAGCATACCAATATTTGTCAGACTTCCGCTTGAATGCATCAAATATTCATATAAGTCATCATGTATTGGTTTTGAGCTCAAGGTATAATTTAAAGTAATAGGAGTACCAATCATTGATGAATGGTCTTGAAGATTTTTTCCAACTTGTAAGTCCTGAATTACTTCAATTCCAAACTTTTCCAAGTGGTGTTTGGGACCAATACCAGAAAGCATTAAAATTTGAGGAGAATTTATAGTACCAGCTGATAAAACTATTTCTTTTCTTGTTTTAACTCTAATTAATTTATCATTTTTCAACAATTCTACCCCATACGCTGATTTTGTTACTTTGTCTATTAATATTTTTGTAACTAAGGAATTTTTACTGACTTTAAAATTCTTCCTTAATTTAATTGGTGACATAAATGCTTTCACTGTACTCCACCTGCTTTCTTTAAATAAAGTGCCTTGCACAGGAAAGACTCCTTTTGGTGATGGAATATTGATATCAGGTTTAGTTTCATACCCAAGTTCCTTCATGCCTTTTGAGTAAGCTTTTTTTATATCATCTACTTGTGAATTATTAAAAGTATTGATTTTTAAACAACCTCCTGTCCCATGATATTCTAGGGACTCTGGGTTGTTTAAAACTTCCTGTGCCTGCACGTCTTCTGATTTTTTAAAATATGGCAAAACATCTTTGTAACTCCATCCTGGATTTCCAGCCTTTGCCCAACTGTCATAAACCCTATAATTTCCACGGACATATAGCATACCATTGATACTACTGGAACCTCCCAGGCATTTGCCTCTTGGCCACTTACAAGAGTTGTTTACCATTCCAAGGCAGTTGTCTCCTTCAGGATCTGTTTCATACTGCCAATCCACTGACGTTTTCATACATGCTGCAAATAGACCAGGAATTTCTGTGGTCTTTGTTGGATCATCTCCAGCTTCTATTAAAAGTACTTTCCATGTAGCTATTTCGCTTAGCCTGTTGGCCACAACGGATCCAGCAGATCCTGCTCCAACTATAATGAAATCAAATTCTTCTTCTTGTCTTGGGTTGTAGTCTGCTGGGAAGTCATTTGGATTAGCCAGTTCTTCAAACTTGGTATCGAGACTTGTTTGAATCTGGTTAAATACACCAGAAGTGACATCATATCTCAGGTCCTGATGCTGTTTTTCACGACCACTGCAAGTCTGGAAATCACCTTCCCTATAACAAACAGTTGAATATTCACTAAACGTTCTTATGAATATTGCACAACACAAATGCCAGTAAACGCTGTGTATTATGAACTTGATAAGTGAAACATTTAAACTTGCTTAGTTAAAAAAATATTGTCTATTTTAAATTCTTGGACTTCATTGCCCATAGCGTTTCTTAGAATTAGTTATACACAATGCATTATTTCTGACTGTGGAACACTATATTTTTATTAAAAGTTTTAATATCTTAGCTGTATATGAGATGGAGGAAGCTCTGATAAAGCATGCAGTAGGCAAAAACTAGCTCAGGCAAAGGCAAAAATTTTACTATCACTATTATCATAACTTGACAACTATAAATTTTCAACTTACATAGACACATTTTGTGACATGGTCCTGATTCTGCCGCACTCCTGGTGTTGGTAGTGAGGATAGTGACAGTGTGTATTTTTTTAGCTTGTGTTCAAATAGTGTATTGGACAGGAAATACGTTTTAATTTAAAATTAAGGGAAGTTAGTTTATGTGATGTCTATATATTTCAGATTGTTCTGTTGTGTTTAGTTCATAATGTATGGTTGTGTTCATAACGTGTAGTATTTGTAAATGAAGACCACCGGGTAAAAGGTGGTAAGTTTTTTTTGTCCAGTTTCAGTTAGGACTACCTCTGTGTTTGTAAATGTGATAGTTTATAATGTTGCAATGTTTTGGAGAAGAGCAAATCAGACAATAGGATATTTTAACTTGAAAAACAGGTAACATGTGGCAAGTCTAGTAACACTTCCTCCTTTATTCAAAAAATCATGATAGTTTTCATGTGTTATGTTGGTTAATCTGCATATAAACCAAAGCAAGTGATTAAATCTCCAATTAATTGACACTATCCTATAGTCATGTATCTTATAAACATACATAACAATGTTATGTAAAAATGACTATAAGATCCATAGCAGACCAAGTGAATATTGATAGGAAAACTGGGCAGAAAAGTTTTGACAACCTTGGTAGTGGTTTTTAATTGGTTTTAAATTAAAAAATGTTTAATTAAAAATTTTAAATTAGTTTTTAATTGTCATTTGCAATGTGTTTAAATCTAGGAAATTTATTTCCTTGTTTCCTACTTCCATTATAAATTTTATACTCTCTTCTAATTTGTTAACCTCTTCAAAAAATACCTTTAATTCTTCATCATCTTCCTCCCATATTAACAAGATATCGTCTACATACCTCATCCATTTCTTAATATTGTCTTTATTTTTCACTGTTGACATTATTTTATTTTCAAAGTAATTCATGTAAATTTCTGCCATTATTGGTGACACTGATAAACCCATTGGTAGTCCCTTCTTCTGAATATAAAACTTATTATTAAACTTAAAGTAATTTTGCTTCAAACACTCTTGTATTACTTTTATTAATTCTTCTTTCTTTTTGAATCCTTTCAATTTGTTCTTTTCAATTAGTTTTAACGTTATTTCAACCGGGATGTTTGTAAACATATCTACTACATCAAGCGATATTAACCTTGAACTTTCTTTTACTTGTACTTCTTCTTTCAGTGTTTCTATCAACTTTTTGTTATTTTCTATACTATGCTTTTTCTCGAAGTCATAATATACTTTTAGTATTTTACTACATTCTTTTGATAACTTATATGCTGGTGCTCCAATAAACGATATTATTGGCCTAATTGGGTGGTTACTATAAAATTACTAGTAGAAATATTTGAGACCACTAACACTCCAAAATAACAATAAATGAATTAGGGAACTTCACACAATGCTCGACTGTAAATAATAATTATTTGTAAGATACTATGATTTTAAGTATTAATAATATGCTAAATAATATGTGAATAATATGTTAATAATAAGATGTAAATACGTCAAGAATTGTTATTTCTACGGAAATATAATGTAATGAACTCTTGTGTAATGAAATGAATTTTAGCCAGAAGAATGTGAGGAGATCTACGATAAAGAAGAACGCAGTACATCTATTACCTATTCGATTTGAAGCTAACCACGAAGTAAAAAGAATACTACAAAATTTAACAGAAGAGCAGAATCAGGATGTTACCTTAAGAAATTTAAAACATCAATCTCACCTACCAGCTCAATATAAGATACATAACAACATTCTTTTCAAATTAATAAGACATGATTGGAAAGTTGTGTTGACAAACGAGATATTATTTAAATTGATAACACCCACTCATG
Organism: Magicicada septendecula; assembly: GCA_034769895.1. Taxonomy (NCBI): domain Eukaryota; kingdom Metazoa; phylum Arthropoda; class Insecta; order Hemiptera; family Cicadidae; genus Magicicada; species Magicicada septendecula. Next base: position 86,226,057 of record CM068371.1, on the reverse strand, counting down.
AGAGCATAGCTCATGCATCTGCATTAAAATGTTATTTATCCCTTAGAGATTTTATTATCAACAACATGTGGAAAAAAATTAAAAATGAATTGAAAAAATGTTATGATTGCCAGACTGCTAAGCAACCTAATCTTCACACTTGTGTGGAAATGCAAAGTATACAGAAGGAAGCGAAGGGGGAGTTAATTGCAGTAGACTTCTTAGGCCCATTACCATGATCAAGTCGGGGGGGTTAAACACATATAAACCTGTATAGACATGTTTTCTAAGGCAGTTCATCTGTATCCTATTATGCGACCCACAACGAAAGCTGTCCTAAAAATTCTGTTACAAAAATATATTCCAGTACATGGTAAGATGAAGAGGATTCTTAGTGATCAAGGAATGCAATTTCAAAGTGAGGTATGCAATAGAATATTGAGAGAAAATGGAATACAACCCATACTCACATCCATCAGACATCCACAGGAAAATTTAGTCGAGAGAGTGAACAAAGAGTTGTGTAAGTGCCTACGAATCTACTGCCATAACCAACGTAATAAATGGGCAGAGTATTTACCATTCTTTGAGAAAGCTATTAATTAGAATTACAGCGAAGCTACGAGCTACACACCAATAGAGATTGAAGAAGATCGTCAGCCCAATAGATTTTGGAAAAGGTATGTTCAGAAACCTGCTAATCAGAACTTACCAATACCATTAAGCATTAAGATTGCACATGCGAAACGAAGAATAATGGAAAAAGGTAATAAGAGAATAGAACGATTCAACAGAACTCACAAGTTGCAGAAGTTTAATGTTGGAGAGAAGATATTATTAAAGACCAATCCAGACGGAAAGCGTAGTGATAGTACTGCAAAAAAATTCTTCAGATTATATGATGGACCTTACACTTTGCTAAGACAAATTGGCAAACAGACTTTCATTGTGTATGATGACACAAGACAGAAAGAATTGGGCAAATATCATGCCAGCTCTTTAAGAAAATTCTATGAATAAATAACTAGGTCACTGTGAAAAAGTTAAAGCGGAACATATATTAAAGTTCATACTACGAGCCACACTCCAAGTCAACAAGCATGGGAGGGGAAGAATTGCTCAGCCCATCAAGTAAGGATAAATTGAATAATAGTCTATTCATTATTATTTGAGCATAATGTAAATAAATGTGTTTTGGAAAAATGTACTATTCTATTTGTCTAATGTAAAAAGGCAAAACATTTAATAAACCTGTTTATTAAATTTTTTTTATTAAGCAGGGGAATAATGCAACACTACAAATGTATAGGGTACTGTGCATTGCAAAAAGTAATTAAAATGATTAATTAATATAAATAAGTAATTCATATTGTTAATAATAATAATTCAGCTTGCAATGTGAACGATCAAAATTTCATGTTGGAACACGTGAATCACGCCAGTTGCTCTGTCTGTGTGTATACGCGTATGTTACGTGTGTGTGTGTGTGTGTGTGTGACCTGTCCATTCCTGAAAAGCGCCAACCCTTAAGGAACGCTATTGTTCAGACTTTGTACCTGTAAACTCTGTACTTTAAAGGCTATAATGCGACACGCGCAGATGACGTCACATTTTTCTTATCTACTGCTTGCAGCAGGCTCGGCTGGGCGATCTTTAGCAAAATTTTAGTTAGTTATTCAAAATACTCCGAGCTGAGCACTTGTAACATTTCTCATCCAGCCGCGGCTTCTGGATTTCATTATTTAATCATTTATTATGTGCAACATGCACTGATTATACTTGGCGATCTCTACCTCATTCATTATGTCTTTCGACTTTTATTAATAATCAATTAACGGGCATTATGGCGAGTAAACTTCTGCACGTGTCAGCAATAGCATCAAAATCTAACCGTTTTCAATAAAAGATCATTACATAAAAAATTATACAGTCCACTTCAATATACTTTCAACCAGCCCTCTTTATTCAGCGTTTCTAGGAATAACTCGAGAATCATCAAGAGCTTCCAGTACGCAACATTTGGTCCTCCGGGCCGGATATTATTTTCGCCTTACGGGCAGCATTTCTTGGTCCACAAGCGACATCATTTTTGTCCGCAGCGACAGCATTTTCTGGTCCACCAATCCGTATTTTATTTTCGCCTTAAGGGCAACATTTTGGTTCACTATTTCAAAATATATCATTTAATGGGCACAAAAAGCCTGTGTCCCAAACAAGCTTCAAAATTTAAATATTTTCAAATTGAGATTGCTGGCCGTGCCATGTCCTTTGTTGCCGCAAAGACGACCTTCAGCAGTCGCACACAAGATACGACAGAGCGTCAGATCTGACACGACAGGAAACGGCAAGACAGTTATTCAACAGCAGCAAATTCCACAACGGTAAATCACGCTGAGATACGACGACAACCTTCATCCAACCAGCACGAACAGGCGGGGCACCAACATCACAGGATTGACGGACGGGAGCAGAGCGGAACCAACAGGACCGAAGCAGTTCGGAACACGCCAGGATTCCACGTGACTATGAACTTTCATTTATCAGTATAATTGCTCACATAATGCATGAATATAACAATCTGAGTAATATTTCATATTCAATATGCTATTATTGATACTTTTGTGTAAACATATATCGTTATAATTGAGCATATTTTCGTAACTGCTTAATAACTCATTGAGAGTTCAAGTGTCGAGATAAGGCTATACGTATTATTATTTAAATTCATAATTTCAATAACGGCTGATGGCTGTTTTTTAATAGAGATAATAAGTATATGTTATAGTAAGTAGTGTGTTAAGCTATATGACGATCACTAGCTACCGCACTATATCCGAATTTTATCAAAATTACGTCAATTATTCACCTGCTCTACGCTTAAATTCTTTTAAATTATATTTTCAATTGCAATCATGACGGATGTGAAAACTCTAATAAAGAAACGAGGCACTATTAAAGCATCGATATCCCGCGTGAACACGTTCGTGGATAATTTCGATCCGGAAACCAGCGATCATCACGCACTAAACATAAAGCTTCGGCATTTGATGGAATTATCCGCCAAATACGATGATATTCAGTCTCAAATTGAATCCGATGACGCTGATTTCGCATTAGCAAGTGATAGAGTCCAAACTGAGGAGGATCTTTGCAGCATCGAATGCAAGTTGCAACACTTGTTAGAGCAAGTGGAGCATGTGAATCAAAAACCGCTGTTTATACCGAAATTACGCCTCTTAAAACTCCCCCTATACAGTTGGAACCGATCAAATTACCTCGGTTTTCATGTAGCATTATTGAGTGGCAACACTATTATAACATATTTCTCGAATTAATACACGCCAGAACCGATCTGACGAATATTCAAAAGCTGCACTACTTGCACTCATCATTAAGTGACGAGGCGCTGAACGTGATAAAATCGCTGCCAATTACTCATGAAAACTATGCGGTAGCTATTGATCTGCTAAAAAATAGGTATGACAGTAAGTTGATTGTCTCAGCCCATCATGTGGGAAATGTCCTGGGTGTGCAATCGGTTCAACAAGAGTCCAAAATTAGTATTTCCAGATTTATTTACGAGATAACCGCTAATATCAATGCGTTAAACACCCTAAACTTACCCGTAAATACATTCGAAATTATTCTTATTCATTATTTGGCCCAAAAACTCTATAGTTACACTCTTCGATTGTGGAAAGAAAGTTAAGTTTGTCAGAAGAACGATTTCCCAACTTTAATAATTTTATAAAATTCTTAAATACACGTAGGCAGTTATTGCAAAATCTTGATAGCGCAACCACTTCAACAAGCAAGATAAACGGTTGCAATAAGGCTTATTATCGCAAGACAATTAAAACGATGAATGCAGCTAAAGCGGCATTCCACTCCCATGTCGGAAATAATCTGTCAGCTGTGCAAAGGTAAACACAGAATTACCAATTGTTCACAGTTTATAACGCTTACTATTCATGAGAGAAAAAACATTATAATCAAAAATAAACTCTGTCTAAATTGCTTTCGTCCAGGCCACGATAGCGCCCACTGCCCATCTAAATTTTCTTGCAGAACGTGTGCGAAACGTCATCACACGATGATTCATATGCTTAACAAAAACGGATCGTCCATCAACAACCAGTGTTCGCTAAAATTACAAACAAATAAGTCCATATTATTATCTACCGCAGTCTGCATGACAACTGACCATGCAGGTAGAAAGCACCCGGTTAGAATTTTACTAGACTCCGGTTCGCAGGCGAACTTCTGTACCATGGATTTCGCACGTTGCATGGGTCTGAAACTAATCAAACCTCAATTGCCCATAACGGGTATAAACAATTCACTGTCCCAAGCTGACTTCAGTACCAGAGTAAGGTTACAGTCTCGCTATAAACATTTTAGTTTAAACATACATTGCGCTATGCTTCCCAGCATAACTAATAATCTCCCGGCAGAATCATTTGATGTCGCCTCTTTGAATTTACAAAAGGGCATATTCTTAGCTGACCCACAACTCAACTTCTCTTCGCAAGTCGATGTATTGCTCGGTGCTCAGTATTATTTGCAGTTAATTGAACCTATTAAATTTATCCGCAGCCCGCACTTCCCCATAATTCAGGAGACAAAACTAGGATTCATTCTCGCAGGTAATTTGCCGTTCAATGTCGACATGACGAAACCGGTTTCCTTTATGGTATGTAAAAATGATAGTGAAATTTCCTCGCAGCTAAAGGAATTTTGGAAGTTGGAGGAGGTTTCTATTCGTGATACCTCCACTGAGGACTCGGCATGTGAGAATCATTTTGTGTCCAATACTGTCCGCAATGACGAGGGCAGATTTGGGGTATCCCTGCCTCGCAGGTCAGACAAGTCTCATTTAGGCGATTCTCTTCGCGGAGCTACCCGCAGATCTCAATCTCTGGAAATTAAGGTCCAGCAGAAACGTAAACGTAAACGTAAGCGTAACCGATTTTTACACGCTCACCCGCACGAGTCATCATCATGGCCTACCAGTGTCTTCGATACTCATTCTCCCTGCACCGGTCTCCCGGTAATACATAAATGCATCCCTTGTTTCCGATACCGTACTAGGGGCGCAAACCAATTGTTGGGACAATTACCTCCTTCTAGGGTCGCGCCTGCTAAGCCTTTTTCCCAATGTGCTGTTGACTATGCCGGGCCCGTACTTGTGCGTCATGGCGGGCTGCTGCTCCAAAGATTCACACAATCCATCTGGAAACGATGGTTCAAAGATTATTTGCACCAGTTGCAGCAGCGCAATAAATGGCGCACCACTTCAAGAAATTTAACTGTCGGACAGCTCGTCCTCATTCTAGACGATAATGCCCCCCCCCTTCAATGGAAACGCGGGGTAATCACAAATGTTTACACGGGTCAGGACTCAATAGTGCGCATTGCCGAAGTTCGCACCGCACAGGGTATCCTACGTCGACCCATCCATAAATTATGCCCCCTTCCGGTGGCTTCGGACTAGTCGCATGAGCATCATACGACACATACCAGGAATGTGAACTTGTCGCATTGCCTTGTATCACTCCCGGGACATTCCCGGGGCGATCATCCAATCCAATTTTATTATTATTGTAATTATTATTATTATTGTCGTGTAGCTATTATTGCAATAGTTACTACGCCATATTGTATCAATCATTTTGTATTTGTCATTGTGCTATTATATAATTATGTATTTTTAAACTTTTTGGGAATTATTATTGTAATCTTATTGTATCAATTATTATGTATTTGTCATTGTATTTTCCAATGGTTATGTATTGTTGAATTTATCAGGGGTTTGTTGTTTCAATATTATGCATGCAAATTGTTACATCTTTTTATTGTATTATTGCTTGTTACTTATTATTGAATGCTTTGTGATCATTATTGGGTATTATGTGGGATAAATCAATGTGTCTACTTAATTATTTTATTATTGTGCATCATGCTATGCTACTATGTATTGGGTAATTTCATTGTCAGTTTTTTTATGACTATACAATTCGAATCATTATGTATTTTACAATTATCACTTGAATTTGTTATGTTAGCCACCTTATTACTATTAATTGTCTAGCTGTCATTGCTCTATGTTGAATACGCTAATTGTTATGTTGTTTTTTTTTTTGGCATGTAAATTCAATTACTATATATTATTAACTTTAAGTCATAAATTGCAAAATCGCCCCGATTTTGTGTGGGTAGTATGTTCAGACTTTGTACCTGTAAACTCTGTACTTTAAAGGCTATAATGCGACAGGCGCAGATGACGTCACATTTTTCTTATCTACCGCTTGCAGCAGGCTCGGCTGGGCGATCTTTAGCAAAATTTTAGTTAGTTATTCAAAATACTCCGAGCTGAGCCCTTGTAACATTTCTCATCCAGCCGCGGCTTCTGGATTTCATTATTTAATCATTTATTATGTGCAACATGCACTGATTATACTTGGCGATCTCTACCTCATTCATTATGTCTTTCGACTTTTATTAATAATCAATTAACGGGCATTATGGCGAGTAAACTTCTGCACGTGTCAGCAATAGCATCAAAATCTAACCGTTTTCAATAAAAGATCATTACATAAAAAATTATACAGTCCACTTCAATATACTTTCAACCAGCCCTCTTTATTCAGCGTTTCTAGGAATAACTCGAGAATCATCAAGAGCTTCCAGTACGCAACATTGGTCCTCCGGGCCGGATATTATTTTCGCCTTACGGGCAGCATTTCTTGGTCCACAAGCGACATCATTTTTGTCCGCAGCGACAGCATTTTCTGGTCCACCAATCCGTATTTTATTTTCGCCTTAAGGGCAACATTTTGGTTCACTATTTCAAAATATATCATTTAATGGGCACAAAAAGCCTGTGTCCCAAACAAGCTTCAAAATTTAAATATTTTCAAATTGAGATTGCTGGCCGTGCCATGTCCTTTGTTGCCGCAAAGACGACCTTCAGCAGTCGCACACAAGATACGACAGAGCGTCAGATCTGACACGACAGGAAACGGCAAGACAGTTATTCAACAGCAGCAAATTCCACAACGGTAAATCACGCTGAGATACGACGACAACCTTCATCCAACCAGCACGAACAGGCGGGGCACCAACATCACAGGATTGACGGACGGGAGCAGAGCGGAACCAACAGGACCGAAGCAGTTCGGAACACGCCAGGATTCCACGTGACTATGAACTTTCATTTATCAGTATAATTGCTCACATAATGCATGAATATAACAATCTGAGTAATATTTCATATTCAATATGCTATTATTGATACTTTTGTGTAAACATATATCGTTATAATTGAGCATATTTTCGTAACTGCTTAATAACTCATTGAGAGTTCAAGTGTCGAGATAAGGCTATACGTATTATTATTTAAATTCATAATTTCAATAACGGCTGATGGCTGTTTTTTAATAGAGATAATAAGTATATGTTATAGTAAGTAGTGTGTTAAGCTATATGACGATCACTAGCTACCGCACTATATCCGAATTTTATCAAAATTACGTCAATTATTCACCTGCTCTACGCTTAAATTCTTTTAAATTATATTTTCAATTGCAATCATGACGGATGTGAAAACTCTAATAAAGAAACGAGGCACTATTAAAGCATCGATATCCCGCGTGAACACGTTCGTGGATAATTTCGATCCGGAAACCAGCGATCATCACGCACTAAACATAAAGCTTCGGCATTTGATGGAATTATCCGCCAAATACGATGATATTCAGTCTCAAATTGAATCCGATGACGCTGATTTCGCATTAGCAAGTGATAGAGTCCAAACTGAGGAGGATCTTTGCAGCATCGAATGCAAGTTGCAACACTTGTTAGAGCAAGTGGAGCATGTGAATCAAAAACCGCTGTTTATACCGAAATTACGCCTCTTAAAACTCCCCCTATACAGTTGGAACCGATCAAATTACCTCGGTTTTCATGTAGCATTATTGAGTGGCAACACTATTATAACATATTTCTCGAATTAATACACGCCAGAACCGATCTGACGAATATTCAAAAGCTGCACTACTTGCACTCATCATTAAGTGACGAGGCGCTGAACGTGATAAAATCGCTGCCAATTACTCATGAAAACTATGCGGTAGCTATTGATCTGCTAAAAAATAGGTATGACAGTAAGTTGATTGTCTCAGCCCATCATGTGGGAAATGTCCTGGGTGTGCAATCGGTTCAACAAGAGTCCAAAATTAGTATTTCCAGATTTATTTACGAGATAACCGCTAATATCAATGCGTTAAACACCCTAAACTTACCCGTAAATACATTCGAAATTATTCTTATTCATTATTTGGCCCAAAAACTCTATAGTTACACTCTTCGATTGTGGAAAGAAAGTTAAGTTTGTCAGAAGAACGATTTCCCAACTTTAATAATTTTATAAAATTCTTAAATACACGTAGGCAGTTATTGCAAAATCTTGATAGCGCAACCACTTCAACAAGCAAGATAAACGGTTGCAATAAGGCTTATTATCGCAAGACAATTAAAACGATGAATGCAGCTAAAGCGGCATTCCACTCCCATGTCGGAAATAATCTGTCAGCTGTGCAAAGGTAAACACAGAATTACCAATTGTTCACAGTTTATAACGCTTACTATTCATGAGAGAAAAAACATTATAATCAAAAATAAACTCTGTCTAAATTGCTTTCGTCCAGGCCACGATAGCGCCCACTGCCCATCTAAATTTTCTTGCAGAACGTGTGCGAAACGTCATCACACGATGATTCATATGCTTAACAAAAACGGATCGTCCATCAACAACCAGTGTTCGCTAAAATTACAAACAAATAAGTCCATATTATTATCTACCGCAGTCTGCATGACAACTGACCATGCAGGTAGAAAGCACCCGGTTAGAATTTTACTAGACTCCGGTTCGCAGGCGAACTTCTGTACCATGGATTTCGCACGTTGCATGGGTCTGAAACTAATCAAACCTCAATTGCCCATAACGGGTATAAACAATTCACTGTCCCAAGCTGACTTCAGTACCAGAGTAAGGTTACAGTCTCGCTATAAACATTTTAGTTTAAACATACATTGCGCTATGCTTCCCAGCATAACTAATAATCTCCCGGCAGAATCATTTGATGTCGCCTCTTTGAATTTACAAAAGGGCATATTCTTAGCTGACCCACAACTCAACTTCTCTTCGCAAGTCGATGTATTGCTCGGTGCTCAGTATTATTTGCAGTTAATTGAACCTATTAAATTTATCCGCAGCCCGCACTTCCCCATAATTCAGGAGACAAAACTAGGATTCATTCTCGCAGGTAATTTGCCGTTCAATGTCGACATGACGAAACCGGTTTCCTTTATGGTATGTAAAAATGATAGTGAAATTTCCTCGCAGCTAAAGGAATTTTGGAAGTTGGAGGAGGTTTCTATTCGTGATACCTCCACTGAGGACTCGGCATGTGAGAATCATTTTGTGTCCAATACTGTCCGCAATGACGAGGGCAGATTTGGGGTATCCCTGCCTCGCAGGTCAGACAAGTCTCATTTAGGCGATTCTCTTCGCGGAGCTACCCGCAGATCTCAATCTCTGGAAATTAAGGTCCAGCAGAAACGTAAACGTAAACGTAAGCGTAACCGATTTTTACACGCTCACCCGCACGAGTCATCATCATGGCCTACCAGTGTCTTCGATACTCATTCTCCCTGCACCGGTCTCCCGGTAATACATAAATGCATCCCTTGTTTCCGATACCGTACTAGGGGCGCAAACCAATTGTTGGGACAATTACCTCCTTCTAGGGTCGCGCCTGCTAAGCCTTTTTCCCAATGTGCTGTTGACTATGCCGGGCCCGTACTTGTGCGTCATGGCGGGCTGCTGCTCCAAAGATTCACACAATCCATCTGGAAACGATGGTTCAAAGATTATTTGCACCAGTTGCAGCAGCGCAATAAATGGCGCACCACTTCAAGAAATTTAACTGTCGGACAGCTCGTCCTCATTCTAGACGATAATGCCCCCCCCCTTCAATGGAAACGCGGGGTAATCACAAATGTTTACACGGGTCAGGACTCAATAGTGCGCATTGCCGAAGTTCGCACCGCACAGGGTATCCTACGTCGACCCATCCATAAATTATGCCCCCTTCCGGTGGCTTCGGACTAGTCGCATGAGCATCATACGACACATACCAGGAATGTGAACTTGTCGCATTGCCTTGTATCACTCCCGGGACATTCCCGGGGCGATCATCCAATCCAATTTTATTATTATTGTAATTATTATTATTATTGTCGTGTAGCTATTATTGCAATAGTTACTACGCCATATTGTATCAATCATTTTGTATTTGTCATTGTGCTATTATATAATTATGTATTTTTAAACTTTTTGGGAACTATTATTGTAATCTTATTGTATCAATTATTATGTATTTGTCATTGTATTTTCCAATGGTTATGTATTGTTGAATTTATCAGGGGTTTGTTGTTTCAATATTATGCATGCAAATTGTTACATCTTTTTATTGTATTATTGCTTGTTACTTATTATTGAATGCTTTGTGATCATTATTGGGTATTATGTGGGATAAATCAATGTGTCTACTTAATTATTTTATTATTGTGCATCATGCTATGCTACTATGTATTGGGTAATTTCATTGTCAGTTTTTTTATGACTATACAATTCGAATCATTATGTATTTTACAATTATCACTTGAATTTGTTATGTTAGCCACCTTATTACTATTAATTGTCTAGCTGTCATTGCTCTATGTTGAATACGCTAATTGTTATGTTGTTTTTTTTTTTGGCATGTAAATTCAATTACTATATATTATTAACTTTAAGTCATAAATTGCAAAATCGCCCCGATTTTGTGTGGGTAGTATGTTCAGACTTTGTACCTGTAAACTCTGTACTTTAAAGGCTATAATGCGACAGGCGCAGATGACGTCACATTTTTCTTATCTACCGCTTGCAGCAGGCTCGGCTGGGCGATCTTTAGCAAAATTTTAGTTAGTTATTCAAAATACTCCGAGCTGAGCCCTTGTAACATTTCTCATCCAGCCGCGGCTTCTGGATTTCATTATTTAATCATTTATTATATGCAACATGCACTGATTATACTTGGCGATCTCTACCTCATTCATTATGTCTTTCAACTTTTATTAATAATCAATTAACGGGCATTATGGCGAGTAAACTTCTGCACGTGTCACCAATAGCATCAAAATCTAACCGTTTTCAATAAAAGATCATTAAATAAAAAATTATACAGTCCACTTCAATATACTTTCAACCAGCCCTCTTTATTCAGCGTTTCTAGGAATAACTCGAGAATCATCAAGAGCTTCCAGTACGCAACAGCTATAAATTATTTGAATTTATTCAATTTGTAAAGATTGTGTGCATAATAGCACAAAACCAAATACACCAAAATGTGTATAAAAATAAGACGCATATGTGTATAAAAAATAGTGTAAAAAGGATAAAAGTGTAATTACAGAAAAATAAAAATAAATAGAATTGATGTTAATTAAGATAAAGAAAAACGGTTTGTACGTGGTGAACACATAAAAATTACCGACAGAATGAATATCGGGTAATGTGCATAAGACTTCACAAATCGCGAAGACAGGCGAATTAAGTGTGACAAGAATCGTGTGTGAGAAGTGACGCCACGACAGTCTCTGAGATGCAGAATATTGTCGAAACATGATTTTAGCCCCCTGGGTATAAATACAGCAGACGCGTTAACATCATTCTCTTCCTCAATCAACCACCGTAGCAGCTGAAGGCTGTGCTTCACAAGTCCAACTCTTTCTTATCAACCATAGTCGCAGCCGGTGGCTCTGCTTCATGAGTACAACTCTTTCTTGATCGACTACTGTGGCAGCCAGAGACTCTGCTTAGAAACAACAACATTTATATCTCAACCACAGCAGCAGTCAGAGACTTTACGACTACTCATCAGTTCGTATGAGCACTTGCAACCTGAGGCCATGACGGGAGACGACGGAGCAGCCAAGTACATGCAGTAATCCAGCGTACGAGAATCCGACGGACGAGGGACCAGGACTCCAGGATGACACAGGAGCATCCAGTATCAAGGACCTAGGACCGAAGAGGACACACTGCCGATTTACCACAACAATAAGGTGACAAACGACCATGTACTTGTAAACCGAGACTCACTCAAAGACAATAATTAACGAAGTAAAGAGAGAGACAATTCAATTCAAATATAAATTAATAATTTATACAAATGTAAATATTCTCTGTATAATTAATTAATGTAATGCTTAAGAATGTTTAACTATAAATTTGATCAGTAACTTAGAAGGTATAATTTGGAATTGATAATTTTACTTCCATATTCCTTAAGGAATGGAAGTATGGTGATGGCAAAAAAAATCGTGTTCGAGATTATTGCAGATTCTGATTCTACTACACTCAAAACATGAAAAAAAGTCGTTTTCCGAAAAGTGTCTGTGTGTGTGTCTGTCTATGTGTCAGTCTGTGTGTCTGTCTGTCTATAGATTTTTTTTCTATGGCAAACGATAACTGCCGCAAATTCAAACAGAATCAAATAATTTTTTGCATACAGCCCTGATTTGTAGAGTACTCAAGACCTATTGTTTCTGGTGAAGATCGGTTGAGGGAAAGGGGTAGTTTACCTGCAACGGTTTTTTTTTATCAAGGGAATTTTTTTTTTTTTGGCAAACGATAACAGCCGCAAATTCAAACAGAATCAAATAATGTTTCGCATACAGCCCTGAATTGTAGAGTTCTCAAGACCTATTGTTTTTGGTGAAGATCGGTTAAGGGAAAGGGGTAGTTTACCTACAACGTTTTTTTAACAAGGGTATTTTCTATGGCAAACGATAACAGCCGCAAATTCAAACAGAATCAAATAATTTTCTGCATACAGCCCTGATTTGTAGAGTACTCAAGACCTATTGTTTTTGGTGAAGATCGGTTGAGGGGAAGGGGTAGTTTACCAGCAACGTTTTTTTTTCTATGGCAAACGATAACTGCCGCAAATTCAAACAGAATCAAATAATTTTTTGCATACCTCCCTGAATTGTAGAGGTCTCAAGGACTTTCGATTTTGGTGAAGATCGGTTAATGGGAAGGGGTAGTTTACCTGCAACCTTTTACGTTTTAACAAGAGTAAAGTACTTGAAAATTCATTTAAACTTTTTGAAACAATGGTAATTGTTGAAAATAAAATAATTTTGTTGCCAGGTAACAAAAATAAAGTCATTTTGATTATAAAATATAAATATTTACAACAAGAAAAGAATTTTCAGTTTTCAAAATTTAAATATATTTTTATAAAACAATGGGTTCTTCATTGAGGTGGGGACCATGTCACTCACTCCATCTCAAGCCTCTCCCATTTTGCAGAAAAAGAGGACCCTGTCAAGGCTGATACTTTGACGACAGTGACAGGGCTTTCCACCAAATTCAGCAGAGTGACAAGGTAGGCCCAACTCTGATTGGCTCCTCAGATTTCCCCAGCGTTAGTAGGTTCTATGAAAATATTTTATTTCAAAAATGATTTTAAATATAAATCTTAGATATGTTTTATAAATCTCATGTTTTATGTTTTAACATGGGTAATTTTTTATATGACGAACCATAACTGCCGTAAATTCAAACAGAATCAAATAATTTTTTACATATGTGCCTGAGCTATAGAGAACTCAATGTCTGTTGATTTTGGTGAAGATCGGTTACGGGGAAAGGGCAGTTTACCTGAAACATTTTTTGTTGTAACATGAGTAAAGTACTTAATTTTGATAAAGTATCCTGATAAGATCTTAATAATCCACTGTAGAAATGTAGATGAAATATCTATAAATGAAGAGGCTAGTTGAACGGGCTGGGGGTAATTTTCTATAAATCAAAATTATAGTTGAAGGGGGAGGGGATAATTTTTTTTTTATATGTGTACTACGTTATTGGCAACAAAGAAGTATTTTTTGTTAAAATTCCTTCCCTGGCTGTTTGGCTGAAAATGATTTTAAATATAAATCTTAGAATATGGAAGTCATGTATGGTTCTCCATACCGATATTTTTATATTTAAATTGATAAAGTAATTAGTGAATTTTTATTAGAAAGCAATGCATATGCAATATATTCAAAAGAGATTAGATCATTAGAGAAACTAGATAATCTAATCAGTATCATACTAATGAGCAAGCTGAGAGCAATATTAGATAATTATAAAGATGTATTAGAATATAAGGTTGTATAATATGTCTATGTGTAATATGAATATCAATTATATGTAATAAGTAGATGTGTGTTAAGAATACATACACATACAAATAATAATGATTTTAATTCGCAGCAAAAATAAGAATTTTTATTTAATAAATATTTAAAATATTTTAAACCAAATTACATAGTGTTATTATTATTATGATTACACCTATCATCTTATTATACACACACGAATTTGATGTGTTTTAGTGTTGTAAGATTTGTCGCACAAGAAGTTGGGGGTTCACACATTAGTTAAAGTGTTGTAATATATATTTTCAAAGTATCTAATTTAATCTACATTAAAATCATATTGAAACATAATTTTATGATACTGAAAAAAATGTGATAAATAGTTATATTTTAACCATCTATATGTTCATAATGAAAACCTGAAAAACTTGTAATACTAGTTAAACATAATTTGTAATTAATCAATTAAACAAAACCTTGCTCTCATATCCCAAGGACATACACCAGTCCGTGTGCTTCTAATTAGAAAGTATAAAATTGACTTCGAAATACAAACAGCTTTTTTTTTAATAATATTTTAAAACTCTGGCTACTTGAAAATACGTTTTCCAGTGAAAACTCAGTTTTGATTTTTTGAAATATCACAAAATTTCTTCTTACTTAAAAGTAAAAGGCAAACAAACTTTAAAAAATACATGAAAGTAATGTAAAGAAATTAAAGGCTTTATTGTATTATTCAGTATAAGCATTTAGACATTTATATCTGATACTACCATGAAACAAACAGAAGACACCAAAATTCTGTAAACCTACATGAAAGCTAGTGAATAACAAAAATGTAACCATAAGAGAAAGAAAAGTATCTGGATCTATAGAAAATAGAAATGAGTGAAGGTGGCTGAGTGAGTATATTGTAATAAATGTCAACTCATATAAGTTGTGATTTGAACAACACTATATATATAAAACAAAAAATTTATTACTTGAAAAACCACTTCAAAAAGTTTTTATATTTACACACATGTGTACAATGTATGAAAGAGAGATTAAATATTAGGTGTTTTTTTAAACACTTATTCAGCAATTTATTTCAACATTAATTTTGGCACTGTGTACTCTGTCAAACTGGTGTTTATGCCATTGTTTTATGGTCTGGTCTGCTGGTGTTTTTTCTTTTCTTTTGTTTCCTTAAGAATAGCTTCTGGCACCAGCCAAGGCAATAAGCAGATTTAATGTATATAGGATCAATTACTATTTTTCATTGCTTTTAAATTGTATTCAATGTTTATATTGGTGCTGAAATATATAACACACACACACACACACACACAATAAACAAAAAATAAGACATAAAACAAACAACAAACGTAAAAAAACAAAAAAATAAGAACATTCAACTTGCAGAAGTAATTGTAATTTGATTATATATATATATATATATATATATATATATATATTTATTTATTTAAGTATATAATCAAATTATAATTACTTCTACAAGTTGAATGTTCTTATTTTTATCATTTTATTTTCTAAAGGTAAAAAATAAGAACATTCAAACATTAAACTTGTGAGAAGTAATCATAGTTTGGTAATATATAATATTATACAAGAATCCTGTAAGAGACTTATTAAGTTACTTTTGAAGAAATGATGGGTTAAATACATAAATTTAAATGTTTCTAAATGAATCCACTACTTTAAAAACAAATATTTTCTACTTTAAAGGAAATTTTTATTAACTATCTGAATGTATGTCTGTACTTACCCATTGGAAACATATAATAAAATGAAGATTAATATTACACATACATTCATTATCGTTATCTCTATGTAGCACACAAACTAGGTATGAAAACTTCTCTGATCAGAGATCACTGTGTGAATAAACTTTGAAAAAAATGAAACAGTTTTTTATATTGAAGATATTTACATTGAGAGGTCAACCTGATAACAAATTATGTTTGTCTACTGTTTATCAAGGAAAATTGTCAAGGATAACTACATTTTTTTAATTGTTTCCTCTTACTTTTTAAAAATTGGTGCACAGCTTATTTAAGGTGTGATGCTTTCAAACACAAACGTGATAGACATGTCAAAGAGATTCTTGGTATTCATTTACTGTATGCTACATCAAAATGTCACTGCACGTATTACTGGCACTTATACACTTTAGTCAAACACACAATTGTCCTCTTCTGGATTACTTGTGTCCAGCTTTTATCCACTCAATAAATTTTGTCTACAGTTTATATTAGATAAAAATTTAGAATATTTATCTAAAATATTAATTTTTTCATGTCAGAAAAGTGTATACATATTATTTGATATAATATAAACATTATATTTTATATACCATTTTATATTTTAAAATACAGTATTATCCATAAATATTAATAGTTAATAATGTTTTTATTACGGTATATTATGTTTAATTAGTTTGTTTTTACACTGTTTCAACAATCTTCTTTGCTGTCATCTTCAGAATTATAAATATCTACACATCTTCCATATTTAAGTAAGTATGAGAGTTCTGAATATTTCTTCAGATAAGTTCTGAGTAAGTAAGTAAATATTTCTGAAGATGACAGTAAAGAAGACTGTTGAAATGGTATAAAAAAAAATCAAATAAATAAAAAATATTTTCTTGTAATAAAATAAAAAATATTATTTATTATTAATATTTATAATGACAAGAATAATAATTGTGAGCAATTATGTATATTGTGTTTTTATGTACCTACGTTTTGTTGCTGCAAACTCTTACAGTTTCAAACTCTGTCAGAGTTATATGCCTGTATGTGTTAGACACAATAGTTCAGTGTCACATTTATTTCATTCTGAGAGTGCATATAATTAGTTACTTCAAATCCATTCGTTTTAGGATTTCATATCATGTTCGACCACATCTACTGCTATGAAAGCTGCATTATTCAACGTCCTTTAAAATTTCATTAAGGTTTTATATATCATTATATTCTATTCTCAAACAATGAACTTTCCTCATAGAAATAGACAATTCATGAATCAGCCATGTACAAATTTATGTAGAACACTAATTATATACTTTATTATAAAAACAATTAGTTTGTCCTGCAAGTGTAAAAACTGTTGTAAATTATAGACTGAAATCTGAAAGTAAAAGCAATTTTGACAATGACAATTAACAGCTTTTACTTGTTAGAGGCATATAACCCAAACAATCACTACTTAAAAGACACAAACCTATCACTATAAACAAAATTCATTTAATATATATAATTTGGTTTTTGATAAAATAAGAATTGAAATTAAATCTGATGCAATAAAAGTACAATATACTGAACAGAATGCGCTAAGTATAATACATTTTTTGAAAGTCAGACAAAATCAATTTGTTTGTGTGTGCTATACAAATAATCCACTCATATGGGCGCGCGCACGCGCGCGCACACACACACAGATTTATTTAGAAAAGACATTTATATTGTTACCGGTACTACTACTGCAACATAATACCTATATATTGAAAAGAAAAGAAGTATGAAATATAATTTTGTCTCAGTAAAAGACAGATAATAATGTGGGCTACACAATTTGTAACAGCATTCATAAACAGCACTCAGAAGAAAATTGCCACGCTATTCAAAAACTTAGATATTAAAATAGCTGAAAAAACACTACTACTACTACTACTACTACTACTACTACTACTACTACTAATAATAATAATAATAATAATAATAATAATAGTAATGATGACGATGTTCAAACAAGTTCATACATCAATAATATTCTACACAATGGAGTTTACAAAACTGAATGTAAAGACTGCAACACATTTTACTTGAGACAGACAAAAAACAGTATTTTGATCATTGAAATGCACAAAAAACAACCATTCTTATATCTAATTTAGCATCATTAGAAATGACACTAATAAAACATGTAACATACTAAGGCACTAGTACAGTAACAAAACAAGTTAGTACAGGACACAATTACTGAACCAGTAAATACTGGAAATTCTCTGAAAATAAAATTAAGGTATTTATTTAAAAAATGAGTGCCCTTTTTTTCTGGGTATTTAGTCTTTGAGGGGCTTACATTTAAGTTGTGTCTCAGAATTTGAATATATAGAGACAGGAAATAAAATGAGAACAAGGTTCATAAATGAGTAATAGCTACTGGTCATTAAAACAAATTGTATTACAGCAAAAATATAAAATAACAATCCAGTGTTCAGGCCAATAATATAACACTAAGAACACAACAAACTTTTTCAAAAAATTCAACCCAAAATATGGGGAGGTCTTAGAATCAAGGGAGTCTTATTTTTAAGTAAATACTCTATACACAAAAACCAATCACAACAATCCATCCAAAAAAATTCCATCAACGTAAACAAAAAGACAAATATTTCAACTAGCCAGCAAATCGTTGCTCATGATGAGCTTATTGCATGACGTTCAGAATATGTCTCAAGTAACAAAAAACATCTTAGTAGTACATTTATACAGTGTGTGTTTGTGTGTGTTGTACTAGACTAAGCAGTTAAACAGAGTCAGTAAGGCCCATATTTAGGTATCCCAACACCCCTGAGCAAAAAAAAAAATTAATTGTTGACTTCAAATATAAAATATCGGTATGGAGAACCATACATGACTTCCATGTTCTAAGATTTATATTATAACGGAGTGAATTGTGTATGTCAGTCTTTAGTGATATCTTGTCGGGTATTACACTCCACGCACTTTTAATACTTACTAATTGCTGGTTTCTCTGCGACGATGTTGTCCTGCAAACACAACTTATGCTAATATGTGTATATGGGCGCCACTTGGATATTTGGTCCAAGAAATTATTATCATTAAAAATTGATTTTTTAGTTGTTAAATTAATTATAGAAAAAAATGTGAACAAGACAATTTGAATTGCAAATAACGTATGTTTAATGATCTTTCTTTTCATAAAATCGTCTGAAGGACTAACAATCAAATTAAACAAAATTGCAGAGTTACAAAAAATTATTGACAAGTTTTTTATTAATCATCGGCTGATAAAAATTTTATTGTTCAGTTGAATAGCATGACTTTAATGTATGAAAAAACTTTATACTCAGGACGTGACTCCTTTGAACTATCAAGACAAATCAGTGGGATGCTTTACAAAATTTGTGTGATTTGAAGGTGTTTGACATGTGTAGTACAACTGTGTGACAATGGTACCAGGTAAAAATGATTTTAACTTTTGAACAACTCACGTTCCGGTGGGTAAGTATTTCCTTCACTGGACACTGTTCTTGGGGACGGTTCCAATCTTGCTCCTCTTCGTATTTACGTTTCCTCACTATTTAAAAGTCGGATTACGGTTTTAAAACTCCGCACAATTGAAATAAATATCGTACTGTTTCTATGCTTTGAATTCTTGGCGGCGGCGAACAGCTGTCTGCGTGGCCTCGCTATTCTGCCATCTCAGCGCTAGTTCCAACTCAATGTAGCAGGCTTGTGTCAGTAATTTGTTTTGGGGGTTTGTCAAAGTCTGTTTATTTTCGCAAATACCAGCAAAATTGATTTTCTCTATTAAAATCGGTCCTTTTCAGGGCCGCTGGATATTTGGCTGTGTGCGTTTCTATTAAATGTGGTGTGTTGCTGCTCTATTCAACAACACGTTAGCGTTTTAGCGATATACTCCTGATATAGGTTAAGTCAGTCTTTTGTCTGTTATGGGAAAAGCCTTTTTTGAGTCTTCAGGTTGAATTCCTTTTCTTCAAGTCGCCTTGGATAAGATGATCGGATTCGTAGGTGAAGTGTCTCTTGTGGATTCAAAGCATAAAGTGTTTTTTGTCAAATTTCGTCTTCCTTTTATACTCTGTGTAAGGTGCATTGTTTTAATTTTTAAACATGACTTCCGGTATTTTTGAGTAAAATTTCTTCTGGAACGTTTGAGAATATGCAAATAGAACATCATGGAACAAATTCGACTCCCGTAGAAGCTTTAGAACAAAAACTTCTTTTTCTTCATACTAAAGGATATTACTGAAATTATTCTGGTATTTGTCCAACAATTTTACAGAACTACTTACAATCTGCATGCCATTATTATTTTTGGATTCTCTGCTTTCAACTGAATAAAATGATACCATTCACGATTGGTTTTGAGCAAATTAAATCTAATAAATTAACATAAAATACAATTCTTACCTTGTAGTGTTTGCACAATATTCTAAGTTTCTAATTAATAAAATGTTATGAAGCTCCTTGGCACTTGCTATAACATTGATACATAACATAATTATCTTTACATAACAAAATAAAGAAATATTAAAGCATATAACATATAAATAAGTTCATTTTTCTGTAGGCATTACATATGGCCTAGTTTTTTGTCACTGGTTTTTTATAATAATTTGTCTTTTTCGGTATTATATATGGGAATTTTTGGGTATTCGCTTAGAGTTTGTTATATTGTTTATCTTTGGGAATACCTGGTTTATCCTAATACATTTTATTTTTATTGTAATATTACTTAGCATCTCACTGTTTTTGTACAGATGAGTTATTTTATTGGTGTGACAATTTTCACTTTTATATTTAAAAATTCTCTATGAATTAAGCTTGTCTTCAATTGAGCAAGTATGTTTCCATTGTACATTATAGAATTGTACCTTTTTCCTATATTTTTTCTAATATTATACAATTAGTCTGTCAAATATGACTATTTTTGTGATTGTTTTTTGGTCTCAGCCTAGTATGGTATAGGTAACTAGTTTCATAACTTGACTTTTAAAGTGTTTTAGGTGGTCGTATATATAAGTATAGTTACTTCATATTGTGGTTCAACTTCAAAATACAATTTTGTTGCATTTTGATAACATTAAATTCATAAATATTACAATTTTATATGTTCATCACATGTTTTCAGTTTAACACTGTTTTTGATTATTTTAATTGACTTCTAATCAATTTACAGCTTTCTCTATTTAAAATAATTTGTTTGTCTTTGTCTAATTGACTTTTAAATATAGTTTTTTATCTTAATTTTATAATAATTAATTTTCACATAAAATCTGAGTGATTGGTCTCAACTCCAAAACTTTGATTTTTTTGTTATAACATTTATATATATATATTTTTTTTATTTTAAGTTACATCCTTTTTAATGATGTGTTCAAATCATTTAATACATTTATTTTATTTATATTATAAAGTATAATAATAGATCTTGTCTATTATTTCACAATAAATGGGTTTTTATACCCTATTCAGAGTTACATATCTAATATGTTATGACCTCATTTTGGTCATTTCTGAGATTATCTGTTTCTCTTATAATACATTATCAGTTTTATTCTGTTCTTCACTTAAACAATATATGGGGTTTGAGTCTTGGTCATAGTCTTTGTTGTTTTTTCATGTTAATGATATTAATTATCGGACAATTTTACAAAATTTGTTGGATTACTTGGGTTCGATACTGTTCGTCTCACCTTAATCTTATGATAATTTACTTTGCAATTAATATCCTTTATGGAACGTTCTGTGATGTTACAATATTTAAAATCATTTACGAAATGAAATGTTTCCATAGAAACTACTTCTTTCCACTTATTGCTTCAGCCTTAACCACAGTACTGTGGTCACTAATGTATACCACCACACGTTATCCCACTCGATTTTCACTGATGATGGCAGTCAATGGCACTGCCGAAACGTCTGGTTTTGCAGAAAACATTGGACTACGGCCAAACAGCCCGGAAAGGAATTTTAACAACAAACTACTACTTTGTTGCCGATAACGTAGTACACATATAAAAATTATACCCTCCCAATTCAACTAAAATTTTCATTTATAGAAAATTACCCCCACCCCATTCAACTAGCCTCTTCATTTATAGATATTTTGTCTACGTTTCTACAGTGGATTATTAAGATCTTCTTATCAGGATACTTTATTTATCAAAATTAAGTACTTTACTCATGTTACAACAAAAAATGTTTCAGGTAAACTGCCCTTTCCCCATAACCGATCTTCACCAAAATCAATAGGCCTTGAGTCTTCTACAACTCAGGCACATATGTAAAAAATTATTTGATTCTGTTTAAATTTACGGCAGTTATAGTTTGTCATGAAAAAATTTATCTTGTTACAACATAAAATGTTGCAGGTAAACTACCCCTTTCCCTTAATCGATCTTCACCAAAATCAACAGGCCTTGAGTTCTCAACAATATTTGGAGGTATGCAAAAACTTATTTGATTATGTTTGAATTTACGGCAGTTATCGTTCGTCATAGAAAAAATTAACCTTGTTATCACATAAAACGTTGCAGGTAAACTACCCCTTTCTCTTAACTGATCTTCACCAAAATCAATACGTCTTGAGCCCTCTACAACTCAGGGATGCATGCAAAACATTATTTGATTCTGTTTGAAAGTGTGGCAGTTATCATTCGTCATAGAAACTATTAGTATTGTTAAAACATTAAAGATGGCAGGTAAACTACCCCTTTCCCTTAACCGATCTTCACCAAAATCAACAGACTTTGAGTACTTACAACTTCAGGAAAGTATGTAAAACATTATTTGATTCTCTTTGAATATGCGGCAGTTATCATTCGTCATAAAAATAAATATCGGTATGGACCATACATGACTTCCATGTTCTAAGATTTATATTTAAAATCATTTTCGAAATGAAATATTTCCATAGAAACTACTTCTCTCTACTTACTGCTTCATCCTTAACCACAGTATTCTGGTCACTAACGTATAAAACCTCACGTTATCGCACTCGATTTTCACTGATGATGGAAGTCGATGGTACTGCCGAAATGTCTGGTTTTATAGAAAACATTGGTCTACGGCCAAACAGGCCGGGAAGGAATTTTAACAACAAACTACTTCTTTGTTGCCGATAACGTAGTATTTATATATATAAATAATTATCCCCTCCCCCATCAACTTTAATTTTCATTTATAGAAAATTACCCCCACCACGTTGAAATAGCCTCTTCATTTATAGGTATTTGATCTAAGTTTCTACAGTGCATTATTAAGATCTTCTTATCAGGATACTTTATTTATCAAAATTAATTACTTTACACTTGTTACAAAAAAAAAAATGTTTCAGGTAAACTACCCTTTCCCCCCGTAACCAATCTTCACCAAAATCAACAGGACTTGAGTCCTCTACAATTCAGGGATGCATGCAAAACATTGTTTGATTCTGTTTGAATGTGCGGCAGTTATCATTTGCCATAGAAACAATTACTCTTGTTAAAACACTAAAAGTGCCAGGTAAATTACCCCTTTCCCTTAACCTATCTTCACCATAATCAATAGGCCATGAGTCCTCTACAACTCAGGCAAATATGTAAAAAATTATTTGATTCAGTTTGAATTTACAGCAGTTATCGTTCTTCATGAAAAACGTTCTCTTGTTACAACATAAAATGTTGCAGGTAAACTACCCCTTTCCCTTAACCGATCTTCACCAAAATCAACAGGCCTTCAGTCATTTACAATTGATGAACGTATGCAAAACAATATTTGATTTTGTTTGAATATGCGGCAGTTATCATTCGTCATAGAAAAAATTACCGTTGATAAAACATAAAATGTTGCCGGTAAGCTACCCCTTTCCCTTAACCGACCATCACCTAAATCAACAGACATTGAGTTCTCTATAGCTCAGGAAGGTATGCAAAACATCTGTATTTGATTCTGATTGAATTTACGGCAGTTATCATCCGTCATAGAAAAAATTACCCATGTCAAAACATAAAATGTTGCAGGTAAACTACCCCTACCCCTAAACCGATCTTCAACAAAAACAATAGGTCTTGAGAACTCTAGAATTCAGGGCTGTATGCAAAAAAAAAAAAAACATTATTTGATTCTGTTTGAATTTGCGGCTGTTATCGTTTGCCATAGGAAAAAATCTATAGACAGACAGACACTTTTCGAAAAATGACTTTTACTTCCATGTTCCTTAAGGAAATGGAAGTATGGTGATGGCAAAAAAATCATGTTCGAGATTATTGCAGATTCTGATTGTACTACACTCAAAACATGAAAAAAAGTCGTTTTTCGAAAAGTGTCTGTCTGTCTGTCTGTCTGTCTGTGTCTGTAGATTTTTTTCTATGGCAAACAATAACTGCCGCAAATTCAAACAGAATCAAATAATGTTTCGCATACAGCCCTGAATTGTAGAGTTCTCAAGACCTTCTAGTTTTGGTGAAGATCGGTTAAGGGAATAGGGTAGTTTACCGGCAACATTTTATGTTTTAACAAGGGTAATTTTTTCTATGACGAATGGTAACTGCTGCAAATTCAAACAGAATCAAATAATTTTTTGCATACATCCCTGATTTGTAGTGATCTCAAGGCCTTTTGATTTTGGTGAAGATCGGTTAAGGGGAAGTGGTAGTTTACCTGCAACCTTTTATGTTTTAACAACAGTAAAGTACTTGAAAATTCATTTAAACTTTTTCAAACAACGGTAATTGTTAAAAATAAAATAATTTTGTTGCCAGGCAATAAAATTATAATTTTTTCATTTTAAAGTAAATCATGTATGAGAGAAAATATATCGTTCGTGGCAGGCAAGCATATCTCAGTTATGTAATGTTTACGTTTCCATTTTATTATTATGACTACCGCAATAAAAAGGCAGGGAACACACACACACACACACACTCACACACAATTCACATTATTTCTGGCCTCACTCATGTTTATTTTCTTACATTTGCACGCTTTTTAAATGGAAAGTGCAGAAACCCATACCAACATAACGCCTGCAAGCCGATAAAGTGTCCAGCGTGGATAGCGATTTGCTTCCTGTAGGTCGCTGGGAAGTGTAACTGCACGTGTTTACAGAGGAACGATTCATAGACAGACTTTTCGTCTTTAGGGAATGAACCCTCTGCAAAATGCTGAGGGTCCAAGAGTGACTTCGGAGCGCTCCTTCTTTTCCGCGTGTTTGTTCTGTGAAACGTAGACTGTAGATTCGCAGCTTTACTCTAAGCAATGCTCAATAGGAAATGTTGAAAATTTTTGTCCACGGTGTACCCTCATACACACTAAACCTGCTCTGATGTTTTAATTACGGACATCATAATATTAAAACTTTGGAAACTTGAGCACTACTTAATGGAGATCAAACATTAACTTATACAAGCCATTAATTTTATGCATATTTTTTATATATATGTGTACAACGTTATCGGCAACAAAGAAGTAGTTTTTGTTAAAATTCCTTCCCGGGATGTTTGGCCGTAGTCCAATGTTTTCTACAAAACCAGACCTTTTCGGCAATGCCATCGACTTCCATCATCAGTGAAAATCGAGTGCGATAACGTGAGGTGGTATACGTTAGTGACCACAGTATTTTGGTTAAGGCTGAAGCAGTAAGTAGAAAGAAGTAGTTTCTATGGTAATATTTCATTTCGAAAATGATTTTAAATATAAATCTTAGAACATGGAAGTCATGTATGGTTCTCCATACCAATATTTTTTTCATGTTTTGAGGGTAGTACAATCAGAATCTGCAATAATCTCGAACACAATTTTTTTTTGCCATCACCATACTTCCATTTCCTTAAGGAACATGGAAGTAAAAATTATCACCTCCCTATTCAAATATAATTTTCATTTATAGAAAATAACCCCCAGCCCGTTCAACTAGCCTCTTCATTTATAGATATTTCATCTACGTTTCTACAGTAGATTATTAAGATCTTCTTATCAGGATACTTTATTTATATAAATTAAGTACTTTACTCTTGTTACAACAAAACATGTTTCAGGTAAACTGGCCTTTTCCCGTAACCGATCTTCACCAAAATCAAAAGGCCTTGAGTCTTCTACAACTCAGGCACATATGTAAAAATTATTTGATTCTGTTTGAATTTACGGCAGTGATCGTTCTTCATGGTAAACGTTCTCTTGTTACAACATAAAATGTTGTAGGTAAACTACCCCTTCCCCTTAACCGATCTTTACCAAAATCAACAGGCCTTGAGTTATCTACAATGCAATACAATATTTGATTCTGTGTGAATGTGCGGCAGTTATCGTTCGTCATAGAAAAAATTACCGTTGTTAAAACATAAAATGTTGCAGGTTAACTACCCCTTTCCAGTAACCGATCTTCACCAAAATCAACGGACATTGAGCTCTCTATAGCTCAGAGAGATATGCAAAACATTATTTGATTCTGATTGAATTTACGGCAGTTATCATTCATCATAGAAAAAATTACACATGTTAAAACAAAACGTTGCAGGTAAACTACCCCTTTCCCTAACCTGATCTTCAACGAAAACAATAGCTAAATATAACTATTACATTAACGACTCAGAACACAACGTTTTTTATAAGTAAAAACATAAAGTTTTACCCTACAACCTGAACCGGTTTTCACCTTTAAAAGGCTTCTTCAAAGGTTGCCGCTGGTAGCGCTGTCCGTCCTGTTGTGGATGACGGAATCGAATTTCGAAAGATCGATGTTGTGTGTGTGGGGTGAGATATGTTCGAATAATGCGTGCGATTTGAATTGTGTCTGTTCGTTTAGGATGTCGTTTTTATTTGTTTTCGTGTGTTTGTATATTTCCAATTGTTCTAGAGTGTCTAGTTTTCAGCCTTTTGTGTGTACGTGTAGAATCTTCATGTTATTGTCGATGTTTTTGTATGTGTGTTTTGCTTCAATGAGGTGGTTTGCAAAGGTGGATTCTGTAGTGGAGTGGAGTGCCTTTGTGTGTTCAATGTATCTCTGTTTGAAGCTACGTCATGTCTGGCCTATGTAGAATTTGTTGCAATTTGAGCAATTTAGTTTGTAAACACTGGGTAGATCGAATTTGTTTTGTGCTTTGTGTGTGTGTTTTGATAGTGTGTGTTCTGTTTTGTTATAGTTTTGTAACCGATTCTGTATCCTGCTTTTTTGAATTTGTGGGCTAGTTTTTCAGTTTGTTTGTTGATGTATGTTAGTGTTATGAATTTGTTGTTTTCTGTCTTTGTCTGTTGTTTGTTTTGTGTAGGAGTTTACTGACTATTGTTCTGTCATATCCGTTGGATTCTGCTAGATATTTTATCTTGTGTAGTTCGTCTTTGTAATCTTTTTCATCTAGGGGGATGTTGTTAAGTCTATGTATCATGGTTCTGAAGGCAGCTAGTTTGTGTTGTATTGGGCGATTGGAGGAGTTGTGTATTAGTGTGTCAGTTGTAGTCGGTTTTCTGTATGTACTGAATTTGTGCTTGTGTTCAAGTTCTGTATGGAGAGGTCTAAGAAGTTTATGGTATTGTTGTGTCCGTATTCGGCAGTAAAGGTTATATGTTTTTATGTATTTTGTTTATGTGCGTTAGTAACTGTTCACATTGTATTTTGTTTCCCCTGTATAGTATTAGAAAGTCATCAACGTATCTGTGCCAATATAGTATTTTATGTGAGTGTCTGTCATTGTTTGTGAGTATTTTACTTCCATGTTCCTTAAGGAAATGGAAGTATGGTGATGGCAAAAAAAATCGTGTTAGAGATTATTGCAGATTCTGATTGTACTACACTCAAAACATGAAAAAAGTCGTTTTTCGAAAAGTGTCTGTGTGTTTGTAGATTTTTTTTATGGAAAACGATAACAGCCGCAAATTCAAACAGAAACAAATAATTTTTTGCATACCGCCCTGATTTGTAGAGTACTCACGACCTATTGTTTTTGGTGAAGATTGGTTGAGGGAAAGGGGTAGTTTACCGGCAACGGGTTTTTTTTATCAAGGGTAATTTTGTTTGTTTGGCAAACGATAACAGCCGTAAATTCAAACAGAATCAAATAATGTTTTGCATACAGCCCTGAATTGTAGAGTCCTCAAGATCTGTTGATTTTGGTAAAGATCGGTTAAGGGAAAGGGGTAGTGTACCAGCAACGTTTTATGTTTTAACAAGGGTATTTTCTATGGCAAACGATAAGAGCCGCAAATTAAAACATAATCAAATAATTTTTTGCATACTGCCCAGAATTATAGAGTTCTCAAGACCTGTTGTTTTTGGTGAAGATCGGTTAAGGGAAAGGGGTAGTTTACCAACAAGGTTTTATGTTTTAAAAGGGTATTTTTTATGGCAAACGATAAGAGCCGCAAATTCAAACAGAATCAAATACGTTTTTGCACACAGGCCTGATTTGTTGAGTAGTAAAGACGTTTTGATTTTGGTGAAGATCGGTTAAGGGAAAGGGGTAGTTTACCAGCAACGTTTTATGTTTTAACAAGGGTAATTTTTTCTATGACGAACGATAACTTCTGTAAATTCAAACAAAATCAACTACTTTTTTGCATACCTTTTTGAATTATACAGAACTCAAGGTCTGTTGATTTTGTTGAAGATCGGTTAAGGGAAAGGGGTAGTTTACCAGGAACGTTTTATGTTTTAACAAGGGTAATTTTTCTATGACGAACGATAACTGCCGTAAATTCAAAGGGAATCAAATAATGTTTTGGATACAGCCCTGAACTGTAGAGTTCTCAAGACCTATTGTTTTTGTTGAAGATCGGTTAAGGGAAAGGGGTAGTTTACCAACAAGGTTTTATGTTTTAAAAGGGTATTTTTTATGGCAAACGATAAGAGCCGCAAATTCAAACAGAATCAAATACGTTTTTGCACACAGGCCTGATTTGTTGAGTAGTAAAGATGTTTTGTTTTTGGTGAAGATCGGTTAAGGGAAAGGGGTAGTTTACCTGCAACGGTTTTTTATAAAGGGTAATTTTTTTCTATGGAAAACGATAACAGCCGCAAATTCAAGCAGAATCAAATGATGTTTTGCATACAGCCCTGTATTTTAGAGTTCTCAATATCTATTGGTTTTGGTGAACATCGGTTAAGGGAAAGGGGTAGTTTACCAGCAACGTTTTATGTTTTAAAAGGGTATTTTCTATGGCAAACGATAAGAGCCGCAAATTCAAACAGAATCAAATACGTTTTTGCATACAGCCCTGTTTCGTTGAGTACTAAAGACCTATTGATTTTGGTGAAGATCGGTTAAGGGAAAAGGGTAGTTTACCGGCCACGTTTTTTGTTTTATCAAGGGTATTTTTTATGGCAAACGATAACAGCCGCAAATTCAAACAGAATCATATAATGTTTTGCATACAGCCCTGAATTGTAGAGTTCTCAAGACTTGTTGGTTTTGTTGAAGATCGGTTAAGGGAATAGGGTAGTTTACCAGCAACATTTTATGTTTTAACAAGGGTAATTTTTTTTGTGACGAACGATAACTGCCGTACATTAAAACAGAATCAACTACTCTTCTGCATACGTTTGTGAATTATACTGAACTCAATGTCTGTTGAATTGTTGAAGATCGGTTAAGGGAAAGGGTTAGTTTACCTGCAATATTTTATGTTTTAACAATGGTAATTTTTTCTGTGACGAACGATAACTGCCGTAAATTCAAAGAGAATCAAATAATGTTTTGCATACAGCCCTCAATTGTAGAGTTCTCAAGACCTATTGTTTTTTGTGAAGATCGGTTAATGGAATAGGGTAGTTTACCACAACGTTTTATGTTTTATCAAGGGTGTTTTCTATGGCAAACGATAAGAGCCGCAAATTCAAACAGAATCAAATATTTGTTTGCATAACGGCCTGAATTGTAGAGTACTCAAGATCTGTCGTTTTTGGTGAAGATCGGTTAAGGGAAAGGGGTAGTTTAACAGAAACGTTTTATGTTTTAACAAGGGTATTTTCTATGGCAAACGATAACAGCCGCAAATTCAAACACAATCAAATGATTATTTGCATACAGTCCTGTATTGTAGAGTTCTCAAGACCTGTTGGTTTTGGTGAAGATCGGTTAAGGGAAAGGGGTAGTTTACCTGCAACATTTTATGTTTTAACAAGGATAATTTTTTATATGACGAACGATAACTGCCGCAAATTCAAACAGAATCGACTACGTTTTTGCATACCTTTTTGAATTAATGAGAGCTCAAGGTCTGTTGATTTTGTTGAAGATCGGTTAAGGGAAAGGGGTAGTTTACCAGCAACATTTTATGTTTTAAGAAGGGTAATTTTTTTTTTGCGAAAGATAACTGCCGCAAATTCAAACAGAATCAAATACTGTTCTGCATACACTCCTGAATTGTAGAGTTCGTAAGATCTGTTGTTTGTAGTGAAGATCGGTTAATGGAGAGGGGTAGTTTACCTGCAACGTTTTATGTTTTAACAAGGGTAATTGTTTATATGACGAACGATAACTGTCGCACATTCAAACAGAATCAAATATTTTTTTGCATGCATCCGTGAATTGTAGAGGACTGAAGGTCTATTGATTTTGGTGAAGATCGGTTAAGAGAAAGGGGTAGTTTACTTGCAACGTTTTATGTTTTAACAAGAGAAAAGTACTTAATTTTGATAAATAATTTATCCTAATAAGAGGCTCATAATAATCCACTGTAAAAACGTAGATGAAATATCTATAAATGAAGAGGTTAGGTGAACGGGGTGGGGGTAATTTTCTATTAATGAAAATTATAGTTGATTGGGGAGGGGAGAATTTTTTATATGTGTACTACGTTATCGGCACATAACGTACGTTATATGTGTACTCCTTCCCGGGCTGTTTAGCCGTAGTCCAATGTTTTCTGCAAAACCAGACTTTTCGGCAGTCCATTGACTGCCATCATCAGTGAAAATCGAGTGCGAAAACGTGAGGTAGTATACGTTAGTGACCACCGTACCGTGGTTAAGGCTGAAGCAATAAGTAGAAAGAAGTAGTTTCTATGGTAATATTTCATTTCGAATATGATTTTAAATATAAATCTTAGAATATGGAAGTCATGTATGGTTCTCCATACCGATATTTTGTTTTTTCTAAATGTTAGAGGAAGACTTCAGCTAGAATGCTGGATATGGGGGAGCCCATGGGTAGACCATCATTCTGTGTGTAATATTTATTGTCATAAGTAAAGTAGTTTTGTTTTGTGATAATGTTCAGAGTTTCTGTTATTTCGTTGATAAGTTCGTCTGGTGTGATGTTCTGTTTGAGTTTGTTTTGTAGGATGGTGATTGTTTCAGAGATGGGGATGTTTGTGTGCAGGTTTTTAATGTCAAAGGAGGCTAATGTGCCATTATGGGGGATGTGTATGTCTTTTATTTTTGTTACTAGGTCTGTGTTGTTTTTTATTGCAATGTTGTTGTCTAGTTGTGTGTGTTGTCTGATAATTTTGTCTAGATGTTTTGCGAGTTTGTGTGGAGGGGCATTACGGTAGTTGATAATGGGGCGGATCGGAATATCTTCTTTATGGATTTTTGGAAGCGCTTGGAGGGTAGTTGCTGATGGTCGGATTTGTTTCATGTAGGGCTTTTGTTTGTGTGTTATTATGTGTTTGACTTTGTTGACTAGTTGTTTTACTGTGTTTTGGTATCTGTCGGTGGGGTCGTGTTTTAGTTCTGTGATGTTGTTCTGTTCCATGAAGTTTTGTACTTTTTTGTGTAGGTTGTCTGTGGAGATGATTACAGTCGTGTTGCCTTTGTCTGCTTTTACAAATGTGATGATGTGTTTGTGTGCCTTTTCCCTCAGTTTGATGGCTGTGTGTATTTCTGAGTTGTGGTTCTTGTTGTCTGGAGTCTTATGTGCTCCTATTATATTGTTTATATTATGTCTTAGTGTGTCTTGATGTTCTGGTGCTGTGTTTTGTATATTTGTTTCAGTGTCAAAAAAGCAGATTACAGAATCGCTTACAAAACTACTAACAAAACAGAACACACACTATCAAAACACACACACACACACACACACACACACACACACACACACACACACACACACACACACACACACACACACACACACACACACACACACACACACACACACACACACACACACACAAAGCACAAAGCACAAAACAAATTCGATCTACCCGGTGTTTACAAACTAAATTGCTCAAACTGCAACTAATTCTAGATAGGTCAGACAGGACGTAGCTTCAAACAGAGATATATTGAACACACAAAGGCACTCCATTCCATTACAGAATCCACCTTTGCAAACCACCTCATTGAAGCAAACCACACATACAAAAACATCGACAATAACATGAACATTCTACACGTACACACAAAAGGCTGAAAACTAGACACTCTAGAACAATTGGAAATATACAAACACACGAAAACAAATAAAAACGACATCCTAAACGAACAGACACAATTCAAATCGCACGCATTATTCGGACATATCGCACCCCATACATACAACATCGATCTTTCGAAATTCGATTCCGTCGCCCACAACAGGACGGACAGCGCTACCAGCGGCAACCTCTGAAGAAGCCTTTTAAAGGTGAAAACCGGTTCAGGTTTTAAGGTAAAACTTTATGTTTTTACTTATTGTAATGTTGCTTGCTCAAATCCCTTAGATTTCAAAAGCCTGTACAATTCGTGTAATGTGCTGCTAGCACGACGAAAATTCGTACCATTGTCTGAAAATATCTGAGTGGGAATACCTCTACGCGCGATGAACCGTTTTAAGGCCGCTATGAAGGCGTCTGAGGTAAGATCTGATACAAGTTCTAAATGAATGGCCTTAGTGCTCATGCATATAAATAACGCAATATACGCCTTTGGCGTCGATTTTCAGCGTTGCCCGCCATGACGTATAAGTACGGGTCCGGCATAGTCCACAGCCGATTGGGAAAATGGCTTAGCCGGCGTGACCCTGGAAAGGGGTAACTGTCCCAATAATTGGTTCGCGCCCCTAGCACGGTAACGGAAACAAGTGATCCATTTATGTATTACCGAGCGTATATAGGATTTGTCGTTAACGATCCAATACTTCTGCCTCAGAGAAAACTGAGTTAATTGTACACCCGAGTGGAATAAACGAAGATGTTCGTTTTCTATGATTAACTTGCTGAGATGAGAGAATGCGGGTGCAGAATTATTTGATGTTTGCTCGCGTTGTTAAGCTGGGAGAGCTGCAGACGTCCACCCACTCTCAATATACCTGACTCATCAAGGAAGGGGTTGAGTGAGAGAATTTTACTGTTGTTGGGGATGCAGCGATGTTCCTCAAGCTCCTTAATCTCAATGCCGAAGTGCAATTGCTGAGACTGGCGAATAAAAACCAAAAGAGTATCATGCAACTCCTGGGCTGACAAAAAAGAAATTCCCCTGTCAGCAACGGGGAGCCTAGAGTTAGGAATAAACCTACGCCAATATGAGAAAACGCGAATGAGTCTTGTAAGGGATGAGTAATTTTCAACATAACCGGAGGTGGATGAAGCGACAATTAGTGAGGTTTGGGCCTGCTTGCGTCGTTCTTGTTCCAGATCGGGATAAGTGCAGGGAGAATGAGTATCGAAGGCACTGATGGGCCATGATGATGACTCATGGGATAACCAGTTACCCAGTTACGTTTACGTTTACGTTTCCGCTGGACCTTAATTTCCAGAGATTGTGATCTGCGGCTAGCGCCGGAGAGAGAATCGCCTAAATGATTCTTGTCTGATCTGAGAGGCAGGGATACCACAAATCTGCCCTCGTCATTACGGACAGTATTGGACACAAAATGATTCTCGCACGCCGAGTCCTCAGCGGAGGTATGACGAATAGAAACTTCCTCCAACAACCAAAATTCCTTTAGCTGCGAGGAAATTTCACTATCATTTTTACATACCATAAAGGATGAAACCGGTTTTGTCATGTCGACATTAAACGGCAAATTACCTGCGAGAAAGAATCCTAGCTTTGTCTCCTGAATTATGGGAAAATGTGGGCTACGGATAAATTTAATAGGTTCAATTAACTGTAAATAATTCTGAGCACCGAGCAATAAATCGACTTACGACGAGAAGTCGAGTTGTGGGTCAGCTAAAAATATGCCCTTTGGTAAATTTAAAGATGGTACGTCAAATGATTCCGCCGGGAGATTATTAGTGATGCTGGGAAGCACAGCGCAGTGTATATTTAAACTAAAATGTTTATAGCGAGACTGTAACCTTACTCTGGTACTGAAGTCAGCTTGGGACAATGAATCATGGGACAAACGATAACAGCCGCAAATTCAAACAGAATCAAATAATGTTTCGCATGCAGCCCTGAATTATAGAGTTCTCAAGACCTATTGTTTTTGGTGAAGATCGG
Organism: Magicicada septendecula; assembly: GCA_034769895.1. Taxonomy (NCBI): domain Eukaryota; kingdom Metazoa; phylum Arthropoda; class Insecta; order Hemiptera; family Cicadidae; genus Magicicada; species Magicicada septendecula. Next base: position 86,191,701 of record CM068371.1, on the reverse strand, counting down.
TTAAGGGAAAGGGGTAGTTTACCAGCAACATTTTATGTTTTAACAAGGGTATTTCATATGGCAAACGATAAAAGCCGCAAATTCAAACAGAATCAAATAATTTTTTGCATACAGCCCTGAATTGTAGAGAGATCAAGGCCTGTTGATTTTGGTGAAGATCGGTAAAGGGAAAGGGGTAGTTTACCTGAAACATGTTATGTTGTAACAAGAGAAATGTTTTCATGAGCTTGGGACAATGAATTGTTTATACCCATTATGGGCAATTGAGATTTGATTAGTTTCAGACCCATGCGACGTGCGAAATCCATGGTACAGAAGTTAGCCTGCGATCCAGAGTCCAATAAAATCCTAACCGGGTGCTTTCTACCTGCATGATCCGTTGTCATCCAGACTGCGGTAGATAATAATATGGACTTTTTTGTTTGTAATTTTAGCGAACACTGGTTGTTACTGGACGATCCGTTCTTGTTAGGCATATGAATCATGGTATGATGACGTTTCGCACACGTTCTGCAAGAAAATTTAGATGGGCAGTGGGCGCTATCGTGGCCTGGACGATAGCAATTTAGACAGAGTTTATTTTTGATTATAATGTTTTTTCTCTCGTGTATAGTAAGCGTTATAAATTGTGAACAATCAGTAATTCTGTGTTTACCCTTGCACAACTGACATACATTATTTCCGACATGGGAGTGGAATGCTGCTTTGGCTGCATTCACCGTTTTAATTGCCTTGCGATAATGAGCCTTATCGCAAACGTTTATCTTGCTTGTTGAAGTGGTTGCGCTATCAAGATTTTGCAATAACTGTCTACGTGTATTTAGAAATTTTATGAAATTATTAAAGTTAGGAAATCGTTCTTCTGACAAACTTTCTTTCCACAGTCGAAGCGTGTAACTATCGAATTTTTGGGCCAAGTAATGAATAAGAATAATTTCGAATGTATTTACGGGTAAGTTTAAGGTGTTTAACGCATTGATATTAGCGGATATCTCGTCAATAAATCTGGAAATACTAATTTTGGACTCGTGTTGAACCGATTGCACACCCAAGACATTCTCCACATGATGGGCTGAGACAATCAACTTACTGTCATACCTATTTTTTAGTAGATCAATAGCTACCGCATAATTCTCATGAGTAATTGGCAGCGATTTTATCACGTTCAGCGCCTCGTCATTTAATGACGAGTGCAAGTAGTGTAGCTTTTGAATATTCGTCAGATCGGTTCCGGCGTGTATTAATTCGAGAAATATGTTATAATAATGTTGCCATTCAATAATGTTACCTGAAAACCGAGGTAATTTGATCGGTTCCAACTGTATAGGGGGGGTTTTAAGAGACGTAATTTCGGTATTAATCAGCGCTTTTTGATTCACCTGTTCCACTTGCTCTAACAAGTGTTGCAACTTGCATTCGATGCTGCAAAGATCGTCCTCAGTTTGGACTCTATCACTTACTAATGCGAAATCAGCGTCATCGGATTCAATTTGAGACTGTATATCATCGTATTTAGTGGATAATTCCATTAAATGCCGAAGCTTTATTTTTAGTGCGTGATGATCGCTGGTTTCCGGATCGAAATTATCCGCGAACGTGTTCACGCGGGATATAGAAGCTTTAATAGTGCCCCGTTACTTTATCAGAGCTTTCACATCCGCCATAATTGCAAATAAAAATGTAATTTAAAAGAATTTTAAGCGTAGAGCAGGTGAATAATTGACGTAATTTTTTGATAAAATTTGATATAATGCGGGAGCTAGTGATCGTCATATAGCATAACACATTACTTAGTATAACATATACTTATTATCTCTTTTTTAAAAACCGCCATCAGCGTTATTGAAATTATGAATTTAAATAATAATACATATAGCCTTAACTCGACACTTGAACTTTCAATGAGTCATTAAGCAGTTATAAAAATATGCTCATATTATAATGATATATGTTTACAAAAAGTATCAACAATAGCATATTGAATGTAAAATATTACTCAGATTGTTATATTCATGCATTATGTGAACAATTATAATAAGAAACGAAAGTTTATAATCACGTGGAATCCTGGCGTGTTCAGAACTGCTTCGGTCCTGTTGGTTCCGCTCTGCTCCCGTCCGTCAATCCTGTGATGTTGGTGCCCCGCCTGTTCGTGCTGGTTGGATGAAGGTTGTCGTCGTATCTCAGCGTGATTTACCGTTGTGGAATTTGCTGCTATTGAATAACTGCCTTGCCGTTTTCTGTCGTGTCAGATCTGACGCTCTATTGTATCTTGTGTGTCACTCCTGGAGGTCGTCTTTGCGGTAACAAAGGACATGCCACGGCCAGCAATCTCAATTTGAAAATATTTAAATTTGAAGCTTGTTTGGGACACAGGCTTTTTGCGGCCATTAAATGAAAAGGCCTTAGATCACTACAATTCAGGGGTGTATGCAAAAAATTATTTGATTCTGTTTGAATTTGCGGCTCTTATCGTTTGCCATAGAAAATACCCTTGTTAAAACATAAAACGTTGCTGGTAAACTACCCCTTTCCCTTAACCGATCTTCACCAAAAACAATAGGTCTTCAGGACTCTACAATTCAGGGCTGTCTGCAAAACATTATTTGATTCTATTTGAATTTATAGATTTCAAAACAAATCTATAGATTTTCGAATCTACACTTTTCGAAAATTGACTTTTTTTCACTTTTTTGAGTGTAGTACAATCAGAATCTGCAATAATATCGAACACTATTTTTTTTGCCATCACCATACTTCCATTTCCTTAAGGAACATGGAAGTAATACAAAATTCAGTTCTTGGATTTCGTTGTCCATGACATATCCGTTAATTAACTAAGTATAATGAAATCACTACCGACTCGGAACACAAAGTTTTTTATGGGTAAAAATGTAAATGTTTTACCTTATAGCCTGAACTAGTTTTCGCTATATATTCGCTTTTTTAAAGCGAAATCCCTTACGAAACGAGTGCGAAACGAGTACGGAAGTAAAACGAGTGCGATAACGTGTGGTGGTATACGTTAGATAAAGTGTGTTCACTGCAAGACAGAAATACAACAGTTTGCTCTCAACACTTCAATTAAAAGTTGCTTTCTGCATGCCCCAAATAGTTTTTCTCGTTTTTACTTCCATGTTCCTTAAGGCAGTGGAAGTATGGTGATGGCAAAAAAAATCGTGTTCGAGATTATTGCAGATTCTGATTGTACAGGGTGAGTCAGCGTTACCTGACGTTTTTGGCTCGAGTAGTAGCGAGGCTGTACATGTAGTAGAGGGGCACGGTTGGTCTCACAGTTTTGCCCTAGAGCAGCAGTTTAGTTACAATGGAGAGGTGGACCGCGTAACACCGTGCGTTCGTCGTAGAGACATTCTTTAAAAATGCAGAATCTGTGACCACCACTCAGAGGAAGTTCCGTCTCCAATTCAACATTCCACGCAATGGTGCAATTCCAACCCGCAATACCATTCTGCTATGGGTTCAGAACCTTAGTGAGACCGGTTCTGCATTGAAAAAAAAAAACGGGAGGCAGTGCGAAGACGGCCACGTCACCTGAAAACGTTGAAGTTGTGCGTCATGCAATTCAACAGAGCCCCAGCCGATCTGCAAGACGACACGCTCAGTCTCTTGGGTTATCAAATTCTTCCGTCCGACGCATTTTACACAATCCAAACTTTCATCCCTACAAAATTGCGATTGTCCAGGAGTTGAAGCCTCAAGATTTTGTGAGAAGGAGACGTTTTGCTGACATAATGAGAGAGATGTTGGAAGAAGAACCTGGGATTGTGATTTTAACGTCAGATGAGGCTCATTTTCACCTAAACGGCAGTGTTAATAAACAAAACTGTCGTTATTGGTCCCCAAATAACCCTCAACAACTGCACCAGCGCCTATTGCATTGTGACAGAGTTACAGTGTGGGCTGGATTGGGGACATTTGGTGTCATAGGGCCTTATTTTTTCGAAGAAAATGGGAGAGCCGTCACCGTGAACTCTGAGCGTTATTTGACCCTGTTGCGAGAATTTCTCCTCCCGGAACTTCGTCGCCGTCGCATAAATCGTCGAAATGTGTGGTTTCAACAAGACGGAGCGACAGCTCACACTTCGAATGTGTGTATGGCCGAAGTAAGGAGGTTGTTTCCAGGGAAAGTTATATCCCACAGAGGAGATATTGACTGGCCGCCACCCTCTCCTGATCTTAGTCCATGTGACTTTTTCTTGTGAGGCTACCTCAAAACAAAGTGTACATCAATAACCCACGTACTGTGGTTGAATTAAAGGATGCCATTGAACGAGATATTCGTGCTATACCCCGTAACATGGTGGAGAGAGTGATGACAAACTTCGCGCAGAGGGTCGACGAGTGTGCCAAAAAAGAGGGCCAGCACTTAAAGGACATTATCTTTCACAAATGATTAATTTCTGTAAAAAGTAACATATGAGATGTAAACTGTTATTCATTGTGTATATTTTGAAATAAAAAAAGTTGCTACATCTTAAAATTTCACTGTGTACCATAATTTCAAAAACCATCAGGTAACGCTGACTCACCCTGTACTACACTCAAAATAAGAAAAAAAGTCATTTTTCAAAAAGTGTGTGTGTGTGTGTGTGTCTGTCTATAGATTTATTTTTTATGGCAAACGATAACAGCCGCAAATTCAAACAGAATCAAATAATTTTTTGCATGCAGCCCTGATTTGTAGAGTACTCAAGACCTATTGTTTTTGGTGAAGATCGGTTAAAGGAAAGGGGTAGTTTACCAGCAACGTTTTATGTTTTAAAAAGGGTATTTTCTATGGCAAACGATAACAGCCGTAAATTCAAACAGAATCAAATAATTTTTTGCATACAAAGGTTTTGTAAAATATATAAAAACACTTGGTAAGTTTCACAAAATTTTTTTTGTTTAATTAACTCTAAAAAAAAAATTTGTGAAACTTACCAAGTGTTTTTATATATTTTACAAAACCTTTGTATTAATATGTTTCACCAAGTGCCCAACGAGTCATCAATTAATTTTTTGCATACAGCCCTGAATTGTAGAGTACTCAAGACCTATTGTTTTCGGAGAAGATCGGTTAAGGGAAAGAGGTAGTTTACCAGCAGCGTTTTTTTATCAAGGGTAATTTTTTTTTGGCAAACGATAACAGCCGCAAATTCAAACAGAATCAAATAATGATTGCATACAGCTTTGAATTGTAGAGTTCTCAAGACGTATTGTTTTTGGTGAAGATCGGTTAAGGGAATAGAGTAGTTTACCAGCAACATTTTATGTTTTAACAAGGGTAATTTTTTCTATGACGAACGGTAACTGCCGCATATTCAAACAGAATCAAATAATTTTTTGCATACATCCCTGAATTGTAGAGATCTCAAGGCCTTTTGATTTTGGTAAAGATCGGTAAAGGGAAAGGGGTAGTTTACCTGCAACCTTTTACGTTTTAACAACAGTAAAGTACTTGAAAATTCATTTAAGCTTCTTCAAACAATGGTAATTGTTAAAAATAAAATAATTTTGTTGCCAGGCAATAAAATTATAATTTTTTCATTTTAATGTAAGTCATGTATGAGAGAAAATATATCGTTCGTGGCAGGCAAGCATATCTCAATAATGTAATGTTTACGTTTCCATTTTATTATTATGATTACTGCAATAAAAAGGCAGGGAACACACACACACACACACACACACACACACACACACAAAATTCGCGTTATTTCTGGCCTCACTCATGTTTATTTTCTTACATTTGCATGCTTTTTAAATGGAAAGTGCCGAAACCCACACCAACATAACGCGTGCAAGCCGAAAAAATGAACCCTCTGCAAGATGCTGAGGGTCCATGAGTGACTTCGGAGCGCTCCTTCTTTTCCGCGTGTTTGTTCTGTGAAACGTAGACTGTAGATTCGCAGCTTTACTCTAAGCAACGCTCAATAGGAAATGTTGAAAATTTTTGTCCACGGTGTACCCTCATACACACTAAACCTGCTCTGATGTTTTAATTACGGACATCATAATATTAAAACTTTGGAAACTTGAGCACTACTTAATGGAGATCAAACATTAACTTATACAAGCCATTAATTTTATGCATATTTTTTACTTCCATGTTCCTTAAGGAAATGGAAGTATGGTGATGGCAAAAAAAATAGTGTTCGAGATTATTGCAGATTCTGATTGTACTACACTGAAAACATGAAAAAAAGTCTTTTTTAGAAAAGTGTCTGTGTGTGTGTCTGTCTGTCTATAGATTTTTTCTATGGCAAACGATAACAGCCGCAAATTCAAACAGAATCAAATAATTTTTTGCATACAACCCTAATTTGTAGAGTTCTCAAGACCTGTTGCTTTTGGTGAAGATCGGTTAAGGGAAAGGGGTAGTTTACCGGCCACGTTTTTTGTTGTAACAAGGGTATTTTCTATGGCAAACGATAACAGCCGCAAATTCAAACAGAATCAAATGATTATTTGCATAGTGGCCTGAATTGTAGAGTTCTCAAGACCTTTTGTTTTTGGTCAAGATCTTTTAAGGGAAAGGGGTAGTTTACCTGCAACGGTTTTTTATCAAGGGTAATTTTACTTCCATATTCCTTAAGGAATGGAAGTATGGTGATGGCAAAAAAAATCGTGTTCGAGATTATTGCAGATTCTGATTCTACTACACTCAAAACATGAAAAAAAGTCGTTTTCCGAAAAGTGTCTGTGTGTGTGTCTGTCTGTCTATCTGTGTGTCTGTCTGTCTGTAGATTTTTTTCTATGGCAAACGATAACTGCCGCAAATTCAAACAGAATCAAATAATTTTTTGCATGCAGCCCTGATTTGCAGAGTACTCGCGACCTATTGTTTTTGGTGAAGATCGGTTGAGGGAAAGGGGTAGTTTACCTGCAACGGTTTTTTTTTAGCAAGGGTAATTTTGTTTGTTTGGCAAACGATAACAGCCGCAAATTCAAACAGAATCAAATAATGTCTCGCATACAGCCCTGAATTCTAGAGTTCTCAAGATCTGTTGATTTTGGTGAAGATCGGTTAAGGGAAAGGGGTAGTTTACCTGTAACGTTTTATGTTTTAACAAGGGTATTTCCTATGGCAAACGATAACAGCCGCAAATTCAAACAGAATCAAAAGATTATTTGCATACAGCCCTAAGTTGTAGAGTTCTCATGACCTACTGTTTTTGGTGAAGATCGGTTGAGGGAAAGGCTTAGTTTACCTGCAACGTTTTTTTAACAAGGGTATTTTCTATGGCAAACGATAACAGCCGCAAATTCAAACAGAATCAAATAATGTTTTGCATACAGCCCTGATTTGTTGAGTACTCAAGACCTATTGTTTTTGGTGAAGGTCGGTTAAGGGGAAGGGGTAGTTTACCTGCAACCTTTTACGTTTTAACAAGAGTAAAGTACTTGAAAATTTATTTAAACTTTTTGAAACAATGGTAATTGTTAAAAATAAAATAATTTTGTTGCCAGGCAATAAAATTATAATTTTTTCATTTTAATGTAATATAATATTTTTCATTTAATACAGCAATAAAAAGGCAGGTAAGACACAGCCTGGCTGTTTGGCTGAAAATGATTTTAAATATAAATCTTAGAATATGGAAGTCATGTATGGTTCTCCATACCGATATGTACTTCCATATTCCTTAAGGAATGGAAGTATGGTGATGGCAAAAAAAATCGTGTTCGAGATTATTGCAGATTCTGATTCTACTACACTCAAAACATGAAAAAAAGTCGTTTTCCGAAAAGTGTCTGTGTGTGTGTCTGTCTGTCTATCTGTCTGTCTGTGTCTATAGATTTTTTTTCTATGGCAAACGATAACTGCCGCAAATTCAAACAGAATCAAATAATTTTTTGCATGCAGCCCTGATTTGCAGAGTGCTCGCGACCTATTGTTTTTGGTGAAGATCGGTTGAGGGAAAGGGGTAGTTTACCTGCAACGGTTTTTTTTAGCAAGGGTAATTTTGTTTGTTTGGCAAACGATAACAGCCGCAAATTCAAACAGAATCAAATAATGTTTCGCATACAGCCCTGAATTGTAGAGTTCTCAAGATCTGTTGATTTTGGTGAAGATCGGTTAAGGGAAAGGGGTAGTTTACCTGTAACGTTTTATGTTTTAACAAGGGTATTTCCTATGGCAAACGATAACAGCCGCAAATTCAAACAGAATCAAAAGATTATTTGCATACAGCCCTAAATTGTAGAGTTCTCAAGATCTATTGTTTTTGGTGAAGATCGGTTGAGGGAAAGGGGTAGTTTACCTGCAACGTTTTTTTAACAAGGGTATTTTCTATGGCAAACGATAACAGCCGCAAATTCAAACAGAATCAAATAATGTTTTGCATGCAGCCCTGATTTGTAGAGTACTCAAGACCTATTGTTTTTGGTGAAGATCGGTTAAGGGAAAGGGGTAGTTTACCTGTAACGTTTTATGTTTTAACAAGGGTATTTCCTATGGCAAACGATAACAGCCGCAAATTCAAACAGAATCAAAAGATTATTTGCATACAGCCCTAAATTGTAGAGTTCACAAGACCTATTGTTTTTGGTGAAGATCGGTTGAGGGAAAGGGGTAGTTTACCTGCAACGTTTTTTTAACAAGGGTATTTTCTATGGCAAACGATAACAGCCGCAAATTCAAACAGAATCAAATAATGTTTTGCATACAGCCCTGACTTGTAGAGTACTCAAGACATTTTGTTTTTGGTGAAGATCGGTTAAGGGGAACGGGTAGTTTACCTGCAACGTTTTTTTATCAAGCGTATTTTCTATGGCAAACGATAACAGCCGCAAATTCAAACAGAATCAAATAATTTTTTACATACTTCCCTGAATTGTAGAGGTCTCAATGACTTTCGGTTTTGGTGAAGATCGGTTAAGGGGAAGGGGTAGTTTACCTGCAACCTTTTACGTTTTAACAAGAGTAAAGTACTTGAAAATTTATTTAAACTTTTTGAAACAATGGTAATTGTTAAAAATAAAATAATTTTGTTGCCAGGCAATAAAATTATAATTTTTTCATTTTAATGTAATATAATATTTTTCATTTAATACAGCAATAAAAAGGCAGGTAAGACACAGCCTGGCTGTTTGGCTGAAAATGATTTTAAATATAAATCTTAGAATATGGAAGTCATGTATGGTTCTCCATACCGATATTTTTCTATGGTAAACGATAATAGCCGCAAATTCAAACAGAATCAAATAATATTTCGCATACAGCCCTGAATTTTAGAGTTCTCAAGACCTATTGTTTTTGGTGACGATCGGTTAAGGGAATAGCGTAGTTTACCAGCAACATTTTTAATTTTAACAAGGGTAATTTTTTTTATGACGAACGATAACTGCTGCATTTTCAAATAGAATCAAATAATTTTTTGCATACACCCCTGAATTGTAGAGATCTCAAGGACTTTTGATTTTGGTGAAGATCGGTTAAGGGGAAGGGGTAGTTTACCAGCAACCTTTTACGTTTTAACAACAGTAAAGTACTTGAAAATTAAATAAAATAATTTTGTTGCCAGGCAATAAAATTATAATTTTTTCATTTTAATGTAAATCGTGTATGAGATAAAATATATCGTTCGTGGCAGGCAAGCATATCTCAATTATGTAATGTTTACGTTTCCATTTTATTGTTATGATTACTGCAATAAAAAGGCAGGGAACACACACACACAAAATTCGCGTTATTTCTGGCCTCACTCATGTTTATTTTCTTACATTTGCACGCTTTTTAAATGGAAAGTGCCGAAACCCACACCAACATAACGCGTGCAAGCCGAAAAATTGTCCAGCGTAGATAGCGATTTGCTTCCTGTGGATCGCTGGGCAGTGTAACTGCACGTGTTTACAGAGGAACGATTCATAGACAGAATTTTCGTCTTAAGGGAATGGAACCCTCTCCAAGATGCTGAGGGTCCATGAGTGACTTCGGAGCGCTCCTTCTTTTCCGCGTGTTTGTTCTGTGAAACGTAGACTGTAAATTCGCAGCTTTACTCTAAGCAACGCTCAATAGGAAATGTTGAAAATTTTTGTCCACGGTGTGCCCTCATACACACTAAACCTGCTCTGATGTTTTAATTACGGACATCATAATATTAAAACTTTGGAAACTTGAGCACTACTTAATGGAGATCAAACATTAACTTATACAAGCCATCAATTTTATGCATATTTTTTTATATATGTGTGTACAACGTTACGGCAACAAAGAAGTAGTTTTTGTTAAAATTCCTTCCCGGGATGTTTGGCCGTAGTCCAATGTTTTCTACAAAACCAGACGTTTCGCCAATGCCATCGACTCAATCATCAGTGAAAGTCGAGTGCGATAACGTGAGGTGGTATACGTTAGTGACCACAGTACTGTGGTTAAGGCTGAAGCAGTAAGTAGAAAGAAGTAGTATCTATGCAAATATTTCATTTCTAATATGATTTTAAATATAAATCTTAGAACATGGAAGTCATGTATGGTACTCCATACCGATATTTATATATATATATATGTGTGTGTGTGTGTGTGTGTACAACGTTATCGGCAACAAAGAAGTAGTTTTTGTTAAAATTCCTTCCCGGGATGTTTGGCCGTAGTCCAATGTTTTCTACAAAACCAGACGTTTCGGCAATGCCATCGACTTCCATCATCAGTGAATATCGAGTGCGATAACGTGAGGTGGTATACGTTAGTGACCACAGTACTGTGGTTAAGGCTGAAGCAGTAAGTAGAAAGAAGTAGTTTCTATGGTAATATTTCATTTCGAAAATGATTTAAATATAAATCTTAGAACATGGAAGTTATGTATGATTCTCCATACCGATATTTTTCTATGGCAAACGATAAAAGCCGCAAGTTCAAACAGAATCAAATAATTTTTTGCATACAGCCCTAAATTGTAGAGTTCACAGGATCTATTGTTTTTGGTGAAGATCGGTTAAGGAAAAGGGGTAGTTTGCCGGCAACGTTTTGTTTTAAAAGGGTATCTTCTATGGCAAACGATAAAAGCCGCAAATTCAAACAGAATCAAATAATTTTTTGCATACAGCCCTAAATTGTAGAGTTCTCAGGATCTATTTTTTTTTTGTGAAGATCGGTTAAGGGAAAGGGGTAGTTTTCCAGCAACGTTTTGTTTTAAAAGGGTAGCTTCTATGTCAAACGATAAGAGCCGCAAATTCAAACAGAATCAAATAAGTTTTTGCATGCAGCTCTGATTTTTAGATTACTCAAGATCTATTGTTTTTGTGAAGATTGGTTAAGGGAAAGGGGTAGTTTACCGGCAACGTTTTTTTATCAAGGGTAATTTTTTCTACGGAAAACGATAACAGCCACAAATTCAAACAGAATCATATAATGTTCTGGATACAGCCCTGAATTGTAGAGTCCTCAAGATCTGTTGGTTTTGGTGAAGATCGGTTAAGGGAACGGGGTAGTTTACCTACAACATTTTATGTTTCAACAAGGGTAATTTTTTTTATGACGAACGATAACTTCCGTAAGTTCAAACAAAATCAACTACTTTTTTGCATACCTTTTTGAATCATACAGAACTCAAGGTCTATTGATTTTGTTGAAGATCGGTTAAGGGAAAGGGGTAGTTTACCAGCAACGTTTTATGTTTTAACAAGGGTAATTTTTTCTATGACGAACGATAACTTCCGTAAATTAAAACAAAATCAACTACTTTTTTGCATACCTTTTTGAATTATACAGAACTCAAGGTCTGTTGATTTTGTTGAAGATCGGTTAAGGGAAAGGGGTAGTTTACCAGGAACGTTTTATGTTTTAACAAGGGTAATTTTTCTATGACGAACGATAACTTCCGTAAATTAAAACAAAATCAACTACTTTTTTGCATACCTTTTTGAATTATACAGAACTAAAGGTCTGTTGTTTTTGTTGAAGATCGGTTAAGGGAAAGGGGTAGTTTACCAGCAACGTTTTATGTTTTAACAAGGGTGTTTTCTATGGCAAACGATAAGAGCCGCAAATTCAAACAGATTCAAATAATTTTTTGCATGAAGGCCTGAATTGTAGAGTACCCAAGACCTGTTGTGTTTGGTGAAGATCGGTGAAGGGAAAGTGGTAGTTTACCAGCAACGTTTTTTTTATCAAGGGTAATTTTTTTCTATGGCAAATGATAACAGGCGCAAATTCAAACAGAAACAAATAATGTTTTGCATACGGTCCTGAATTGTAGAGTACTCAAGTCCTATTGTTGTTGGTGAAGATCGGTTAATGGAAAGAGGTAGTTTACCTGCAACGTTTTATGTTTTAACAAGGGTAATTATTTCTATGACGAACGATAACTGCCGCACATTCAACAGAATCAAATAATTTTTTGCATACATCCCTGAATTGTAGGGAACTCGAGGCCTTTTCATTTTGGTGAGGGTCGGTTAAGGGGAAGGGGTAGTTTACCTCCAACCTTTTACGTTTTAACAAGAGCAATGTACTTGAAAATTCATTTAAACTTTTTCAAACAATGGTAATTGTTAAAAATAAAATAATTATGTTGCCAGGCAAAAAAAAATTATAATTTTTTCATTTTAATTTAAATCAGGTATGAGAGAAAATATATCGTTCGTGGCAGGCAAGCATATCTCAATTATGTAATATTTACGTTTCCATTTTATTATTATGATTACCGCAATAAAAAGGGAGGCAAGACACACACACACACACACACACAGTGAGCAGAAGAGGGGTCTACCTAGAGCTGTTGCCAGGGTAGGCTGCGTCAGTTTGTATGGCATTTTTGCTTGGTGACTTAACCGCTATTTGTTTATTTTTCAAAGTGATTTCTTCACCATATGAAGAAATCGAGTCTAGTTTGTGCTACAACTATTTATTTCAGTGCAGTATCATTTAATTAGTGTGCTACAAATATTCGTTAGTGCAGTGTAGTGCGCGGCCGTTTTTGTGTTCGTGTGCTGTGCGGCTTCTGGTGAGTACGTGTGTCAGTGCCTGTCAGTTAGAATAATCAGTGCTGGTGAGTTCACTCTCCTTTAAACACCCTTCACGTCCATTTCGGGCTTCCGAAATGGCGTCAAATAACTCCGATGTACCTTTGCCGGAACCGTTAAGCTCTCTCTTGGGAGCTTGCGGTCCCGCTCCTCTTTCTACACCTCTCCCCCGTGATAATTGTGATAGTGGCAGTGATAGTGATATTTCCGATGTGCATATGGGGAGTGCTGGATCGGGAGATGAAGAGTTTTCGGTTGTGAATGGCAAACGCACAAACGCAAGCGAAAGCTGGCCGCCGGCAGCAGCAGCAGCAGCAGCATGTTAGTAGCGGGGCGTCTTTGCACCCGGTGCATGACTGCAGCACCTGGGTCGAGCCCAATGGCTGCCTGTAGATATACATAGTTCTGGTTCTTCGACTGGTGCCTAAAAACAGGAATGGACACCCGCCAACCAGTTAACTGAGAAGGCGGGGGAGAAAGGTTTTTTAATTTTTATTTATTTTAAAATGTTGCAATCAGTGGGCACTGCCGCATGAACGGGTTCGGATGACAGATGTCACCCGTTCCCAGTCCCGCGTGCAGACGCCGTGAGGTTTCGGTCGCTCCCCGCGAGGCAGAGAGCCTCCGTGCCAGTGATAGCGCGTAGCGGCGGTATTCTGCGCGGTCGGATACTAGGAAGGGAGGATGGAAACATCTTTGCAGGTAAATTCTGGGGCATGGGCAGATAGTGAATATTATAACTAGTGTTCTGTATAATGTTGTTCTGATAAAAGCGTTTGTATTTGTGGGCTAGTGCTTTTAAATTTTCCCGCACTTCTGGTTGACACGGCGACCGGCTCTAACCGTATGTTGGCAATTGAAGGTTAGTTTGTTTCTTTTGTCACCGGCAAAGCTATGTTCGCCTTGCGTACCTGCTCGCTCCCACAAATACCTGTGAACAAACTCTTATTCTACTCACACACATGAAGTGACAACTCTGGTATTGGTAATCATAAGTTTGTTTTATTATTTTTTCAGCTTTTTGATTAAACAACACAAGTGGTTCGGTCTTGGATCGACCTTAACAGTTCAGTATCGATTCATATTTGAATCCGCTCTTCAATGATTTGTAAATAATTTTAACATAAATTAAATATCTCAGGGCTAGGGTTCTTTGGGCCAGTTAGGAAGTCAGAAAAATGCTTTAAAAGGGAGTACAACACATTACAATTACATATAAAACAATAAAACTGAATTATCAATGTTTACAAAATAAAATATTTAGTTTTTTCACCGTCAGCGGTAACGAACTCTGTCGGCACTGGAAATTGAATAACAAACAAGATGGCCGCTTAATCGGCTAACCCCAAACGTCATGTATGAATGTTTTTTGGTTTTAAATAAAGTTGTTTTTATCGTTAATCACTGTGTTAATGATCAACGGGTGTTCCAATTAGCACTGTAAATTGTTTATATGGTGTAGTGAAGTGGATTTGTGTATATTGTGGTAATGGAAATACTTCGGATTTATAATTACGTTCCTGTAGTACTGCAAGCAATCACTCGCTATCGTCTTTTGTGGTTCTGAGGTAGGATAATGCTTCCCTCTGTCAGTATTTACTTCTTTATAATGTCTGGGAGTTTTTCTTTACTTCACTGGTTTATTTTACAACATTGGCTGAGTATTACATGATTAGTTTGGTTTTATCACAAGCGTCCGCTATAAGACTCAACTCTTCAGCGTGGCATCTAACAATACAACTATCCGTTCATCTCGTCTTTGTAACGGCTTTTTTGACCAGTAGACTAGGGTTTTGATTGGTCAGTTTCCGTGAACTTGAGGTCAAGCGGCACATATTACAAAAATTATATTCTTGCCTTTATAGTAAAAAAAATACTCCCTTGTTAATTTTTGTTTAAACTAAAATTGGTTTACATATTTCTGTTCCTTTTTTAAAGGTCTACATTTTGGTATATAATTTTGTATACGTTAACTTCATATTAGGTGACCTTTCACCTTTACAAAATCTATAAATCTGGACTATAACACTGCCCTTACATTCACTATGTTACAATGCTTAATTTTCATTAGCTTAATTTCATTTGATCCACAATTACTCTAAGACTTGTCCATTATGAAATTTTGATCCTATTTTGTTATTATTGTATCATATTGATTTGATAACTTAATCATTTCTGACATTATTTTATTTTATATTTCATGTTCGGCCTAGGCCTCAAATTTGACTTCATACTCATTGTCTAAATTACATTAATTATTAAATTGTTTACTGGTTTGAACCCTTTTGCCTGATTACATTTGTTCTAAAGATTACTACATTTTTCTTTAACTTCTAACAATGTTTATTAACTAACACAAAATTCTTTAACATACTAACTAAAATGGTTGCCTTCATGGCCAAGATTACATTCATTTCTTGACAAATGATAACATAAAATATTTAGTTTACTATAATACCCATTACATTTCCATACTATTAAGCTCTACTGATGGATCATTAATAGTGTTTATATGAGACCTCTATTTAAGTATTTTTGGGTATCATGTTGTAACATATACCTTCTATTCTGCCTATAGGCTTAATACACTCCTTATAATCCTTTACATATGATTGATTAATGATAACAATTATTGGCATTGTCCTAAATAAAATAAAAATAAAAATGGTTAAGCACTGCTAATGCCTTCTACTTTAACACCCAACATGGGATAAATAAATATAAAACCTTTCAATAAATAATGCTACATTACTACAATTGTTTGTTTACACTCTAACATTTAGTGTGTCTGTCACTTTACAATACTTTTAAGAGTTGTGTCTCTTGTATAGACCTATTTGGTTTTTTTACATTTAACATAATTAGAGGGATCACTGATCTTTACAGTCTTATCTGTGTGATTAATGATCACCCTTGTTTTCCACTTTACCCACTCTTCACTTATGCACTTTTCACAGGTTTTGTCTTATTATCTATAGTACATGGCTTCTTATTTATCACACTATTGTGTTGTACTTTTTATTTTAAATTGTTACATACTGGATTTTATTTATTCTGACTTTATTATTATTATTTGGACTATTTTCGTTAATCGTTTTGGGACTCTCATTATGTCACATTACAATATGCAAATTGAGGTTTAGGCAGTTTGCTTAAACTTATGGCGGGTCATCGAGAATCGCCCGAGGGCGTTTGACCCGGACAGGGGGAGGTGGTTGCGTGGTGCTGATGGTCCTGAGGTAAGGGAAGGAAGAGGTCTCAGCTGCGGCAAAGAGAGTCGCAGCTAATGACCAGACAAAGGCTGAGAGAGTAGGAACTCGTAGACCTCCTCGAATTACACTGTTTCGAACAAACCAAGGAGATCCCGACAAGGAACGGAGGGTTCTGGATTGGAAACTTTCCAGCCTACGCCTGTTGGTGGCGGAGACAAGTGACCACCAAACAGGTGCCGCATAGGTCAATACAGACCGGAGAAACAACAGATAGAGGGTAACTTTCGTGCGCAGCGCCAGGGGGCTGCGGCACGCGAGGTATGGGTAAAGTTTGGCTCGGACGCCGCGAGCCTTGGCAAGGGTTTCCGTCACGTGGGCGTTGAAGCAAAGGCGACGATCTAGCCGAACGCCTAGATACTTCACCGACTCTTTGTAGGCGATAGGCTTCCCTTCCTGGGAGAGGGGCTGGCATCGGGAGATGGACTTACGAGTGAAACAGATCGCCTCGGATTTCTCCGTATTGATCGTCACCCGCCATTTCCGTAGCCAGTCCGGAAGCTGGTCCAACTGACGCTGCAGCTGTGTACTCGCAAAACGCGGGGACACAGAGCTGTAATGATACACTGCATCGTCAGCGAACAAAGACAACGTGACTCCGGGCAAGACAGGCAGGTCGTTCGTGTACACAAGGTACAGAACGGGGCCGAGGACAGATCCCTGAGCTACGCCGGCGGCGACGGGACGAACTGCAGAGCAGGTTCCGTCGACGCTCACCCTGAAGGTTCGGTCGCTGAGATACGACCGGAGGAAAAACACTATGGACGATGGTAAACGGGAGTTGGCAAGTTTGAAGAGAAGACCTTCGTGCCAGACTTTATCGAAGGCCTTGCTCACGTCCAGCAGTGCGGCGGCCGTAGCCGCTCGTCTGTTGGTGGCGTCAGAGAGTTGCGTTACCACGCGGACTAGTTGAAGCGTGGTCGAGTGCTCTCTGCGAAACCCGAACTGTTCGTTGCGGATAAAGTTATCCAACAACGGCGAGATGCGGGCCAGCAGGAGCCGCTCGAACACCTTCGAGATAACTGGCAAGAGAGATATTGGCCGATAGCTTTCAGGAAGCATGCGCGGCTTGCGGGGTTTAGGAATCATAACGATGTTGGCAGTTTTCCACAGGCGGGGAAAGTACTGTAGCCGGAGACAAGAGTTGAACAGCTCGAGCACGAGGTCAACGCCTGAGGCCGGGAGATATTGTAATGCAGCGGCCCCGATCCGATCAGGACCGGGGGCGCGATGGCGGTTTAGTCGACAGACAGACGAAACGAGTTCGTCTCTGTCGAACGGGAGGTCTGGGCCAGCGGGAGGGTGAGAAAAATAACCAGATAGGAAGTCCCGGACTTCTGCCGAGTGGGCAGGGTCCGAAACGCCTCGATGAACGGTAAATTGCGACTCCATGCAGTCGGCGAAGACCTCAGCCTTGCCTTCTGATGAAGACACAATCCCGTTCGGGGTTTCCAGCGGGTTGCGAGTTCTCTTCTCGCGGGTCAGTCTACTCACCGCTCTTCAGACGGAGGCGTGGTCGACTTCAAGAGACTCAAGGTATGAGTCCCATCGATCAGAGTTTACGTCCCGCAGTAGCTGCTGAACGTAAAGGGACTGTTGTTGAAATCGTCGCTTAACGACTGGGTCACGGGTTCTTTGCCATCTGCGGCGGAGCTGGCGCCGTAGCCATATGGCGTGGAGTACTTCCGCAGGTAAGGCCGATTTACGATGATTCACCTCGAGTGCGTAGGTGTGTCGATCCATGACACCTTGGACCAATTCCTGAAGATTTGTGGCGCGGAGATCCAGATCGTCACGAGTGACGATTGGGTCCGCCGGGAGAGATGGTAACCTTCGAGAGAGCTCGTCATGATAGGATCGCCAGTTGACTCTCCTAACAATCTGAGCGGGAAGTCGGGGTGACGCCGACAGCTCTCGAACAGTTATAACAAGGGGATTGTGTTCGGACGAAAGGTCCGACACAGACGAGACCTCGATGTTGCGGGCAACGTTCTTGACAACTACTATGTCAAGAACGTCCGGCCGATGGCCGTGAAAGGGGAAGTAGGTAGGGTCTTCAGGGCCGATGACATTAAGTGCCGGGTCGCCAGAGACGAACCGGAACAGAGAATTTCCATAGGCGTTGACAACGCGGCTGTTCCATGAAGGGTGTTTGGCGTTTAAGTCGCCGGCTACAATGGTTGAGAGGGGGTGGTCGAGGAGGGCGTCCCACTCCTCGGGCGGTGGCGGAGTCCGCCGGCCAGGCCGGAGGTACGCAGAAACAACGCGCAGCTCCGATCCGCCGGCGTCCACCGCCACCGCGCAGCCTTCAATAATAGATGTATCTAGAGGAGGCAAAAGCCTGTGGGATATCCGCCTGTGGACTAAGACAGATGTGCCCCCCGAGGGGGGACAGCGAGGCCGTAGGGGACGATCCTGACGATAACAGGCGTAGGCAGGAAGGGAAAACGAGTGGTAATGAGCCAGATGAGTCTCGGAAAGAAGTATGATATCAACATCATACTCCGTCACTAAAGTCATCAGTTCAGATCGTCTGGGGATTAGCTCGAAGGCGTTCCACGCAACGATCCTCAGGCTATTAGCCATTCAGGGGAAGTAGAGGAAAGAGGGTAGCTAATGATTGGAAGACCAGGGGAAGCACTGTGGTAGTGTCGCGAGCAGTCCTGATAGACGCAACAAGATTATCTGCCCAGGCAGTCAGGGGATCCGCCGAAGCCCGAGAAGATTCCCGGGACTCCGGAGAACAAGCCTGACTGGCCTCGACAGGGGTAGCAGATGGCGCTGGGCTGTCGGACTGTGTAGTAGACTGCTCGCTGGGAGGTTGAGGACGATGACTGGGGGCGGGTCGAGCCCGCGGAGAGGGTACAGGTGGAACCTGTGATGATGTAGGTCGGCCGGCGGAGTGCCGGCGACGACGAGAGCGCTTGGATTTGCCCGATCGGGCTGGAGGTGGGACTGATTTAGCGGCCATGGCCGCGTAGGAAGGTGCGGGTGCTCCGGCAGGCGAGACAGCGGCACCGGAAGCAACCGAAGTTGCTGCCGGGACCTTGGCAGATGAACCAGTGAGAGGTGGGAATGCCTCTCGCCGGTTAGGGCCAGGACCAGCTGCACGGCCAGCCTGCGCGCCAGGGCGCACAGGAGGTCGCTGCGGTTTCATGGCGGCGATAAAGTTAGGGCAGCCTCGGTAATTAGCCGGGTGGGCTCCTTTACAGTTGCAGCATATAGCTGTGAATCCCGTCAATGGCTTATCACAGCCACGATGAGGTTCAGCACAACGCACGCAACGCGGGGGCTGATGACAGAATAGACTGCTGTGGCCGAACGTCTGGCAGTTAAAACACTGCGAGGGGCCGGGCCGCGGGTCAAATGTTCGGACTTGCACCCGTAGGTGCAGAAGATTCTGGAGAGTGTAAATCTCCTCGAAAGGGCCTACTTTGAGAAGTTTGACCAGAAAGCTGTTAACAGGTCGGCGGTCATCACCTTTGCCAACATGCAGGACGCTTATCGCAGTCGGCGCATAGCCGAGCGCAAGTTCCTGCCTGATGGCATCAGTTTCGGTGAAGGATGGTATTCCCGACAGAACGACCTTGATTTCTCGCTCTGACGGGAGGGCAAAAGTACGGAAAGAGATTTTTCGCTCAGTCAGGAATGCCTGAACAGAGCGGAAGTCGGGGATCGTAGCGGTCGCCAGCTTTAGCGAGGCGCCTTGGCACCTCGCCTCGACCTTGACCGAAGGGAGAGCTAGGGATATGGAACGAAGCAATTGTGTGTAATTCCTATTGTCAGGAATTACAATGGGTGGAATGCGTGGGGCCACGATGATGCAGGGCACAGCTCAGTGCGTGCCCCAGTGACGGCAGCATCCGGGCAAGCCTGATGACTGCCTGTTGCTTCTTGAGTGCTTGGTGCGAGACTTGTCGCAGTGAGGATAGGTACCCCCTTTTTTTATTTAGGCGGGAGTGAAGGAGACGGGCTATGATTGGCTGAACCGCTGACGCGATCCACCAATGGCCTGAGAGGGAAGTCTACGCGAACGCTTAGCACGGATTGGCGGGATTTGGTCGCCCACAACGGGTCGATACACTTCCGCCAGCCCGGTAAGAGTCCGGTAGACTGCCTTATGGCGATACCGAGGCAGGCGAGAGATTGGAGGGGGGAAGTTGCCGACTGAAGGTGGCGCTAGGCACACCTAAAGCCGGCACAACGCCCGATCCATCGTCCTGCAACGGACCGGAGATTTGACTGGTAGGAGGTGGTGAGATACGATTGGTCGGTGCGTGGACAGATGGTGAGTGGGTAATTTTTTAATTTTAAAATTACGTTGGGTCGTCGAGCAGAGCTCAAGGGCGGCGGCGTTTGACTGGTGGTGGTCCATCGTCGTTATCGATGTGTTGGAGGTGGGGAAAGTCTGAAATGGATGCTCGATGGAAGAGGTTGAACGTGAGAGTTCGCGCAAAACCAGCGAGCGACGGAATCTTCAGCCCTCGCCTGATAGAATCATTTTTTACATACCAGGGAGAGCCGGAGATAAGGCGAAGGGTAAGGGCTTGGAAGGCTTCCATGCGTTTAACGACGTCGGGGGCGAGTTGGGTCCAAAATGCAGGCGCTGCGTACATAAGGACGGCTCGTAAAAAGAGCAGATAAATCGAGAGCTTCGTGCGCAATGGCAGTGGCCCTCGAGGCGATAAGAATGGGTATAGTTTGGCTTTGACGCCTCGGGCGCGCTGGAGCACTGTGGACACGTGAGCTCTGAAGCTTAGGCGTCGATCAAGAGTGACGCCCAAGTACTTCACAGTACGTTGCCAAGCGATTGGGCTCCCTTCAAGGGAGAGGGTCTGGCATCGGGAAGTGAGCTGACGGGAGAAGGCAATCGCCTCGGATTTCTCCGTATTGATCGCCACCCGCCATTTCCTTAGCCAGGCCGGAAGTAATGCGAGCTGGCGCTGCACCACGTCAGTCGCAAAACGAAGGTTTGCGGAACTGGTGTGGTACATCGCATCGTCCGCATAGAGAGAGAGCGTGACTCCAGGCAATACTGGCAGGTCGTTCGTGTACACTAGGTACAGAACGGGGCCGAGGACAGATCCTTGAGGAACGCCAGCGGCGACGGGGCGGACAGAAGAGTACGTCCCGTCGACGCAGATCCTAAATTTGCGGTCGCAGAGATACAACCGCATCAGATGTACAAATGAGGCAGGGAGAGGGGAGATGGCTAGTTTATAGAGAAGGCCTTCGTGCCAGACTTTGTCGAAGGCCTTGCTCACGTCCAGAAGGACGGCGACAGTTTGATGATTCCTGTTGATGGCGTCGGTGAGTTGCGTGACAACTCGGACAAGTTGAAGAGTGGTCGAATGCTGTCTGCGGAAGCCGAACTGTTCCTGCCGGATGAAATTATCCAGCAGGGGAGTAATTCGGTGATGCAGGAGGCGCTCGAACACCTTCGATAAGACTGGCAAAAGAGAGATTGGTCGATGATTCTCCGGGAGTGTACGCAGCTTGCGAGCCTTCGGCAACATGATGACTTTGGCTCGTTTCCAAGGGCTGGGATAGTAATGGAGCCGGAGACATCCATTGAACAGCACGTGGATGAGTGAAACGAGACTTGCTGGGGCGTTAAGTAGGGCCGCTGCACCAATACGGTCCTCGCCGGGCGCCCGCTTGGGGCGCAGTCCACTAATGGCCGTTTCCACTTCAGCCTCGTCGAACGGGTCGATTGGGTCTGCGGGAGGGCGGGAAAAATAGCCAGATAGGAAGTCTGCGACCGCTGCCGAGTGGCCGGGGTCACAGACGCCTCTGTGAACGGTAAATTGTTCCTCCATGGTATCGGCAAAGACTTCTGCTTTGTCGGCCGCGGAGTACACAATCCCGTTCGGTGATCGCAGGGGGTAGCGGGTCCTTTTCTCGCCAGTGAGTCGGCTCGCAGCCCGAAAAACGGACTGGGGCGTGACTTCCAGAGACTCAAGATATGAGTCCCATCGATGAGCAGTGGCATCAAGCAGAAGCTGCTTGACAAGGGCTGATTGGGCGTTCAGCCTGCGTTTTACGGCAGGGTCCCGGGTTTGTTGCCATCGCCGGCGGAGCTGGCGCCGTTTGCGGATGGCCAGAATCACCTCTTCAGGTAACTGCGACCGTCTGTTGGGCGCAGGGACGTTATAGGTGTGTTTGTCCATGGCGGACGTGACGACTTCTTGAAGATAGTCGGCCAAGCGGTCTACATCATCCGGGCTGGAGATGTCGACCTGGGGGTCAGATGGTACTGTTCGACCCAGTTCATCGTGGAACGATCGCCAGTTGACTCTCGTTACACGATGGGGAGGCTGGAGAGGTGTGTCCAGCGTGGGCCGAACAGTGAGTAATACCGGGTCGTGATAAGACGAGAGGTCTGACACGGCTTCGATAGCGATAGGATAGGCCACGTCCTTGACAACAGCAATGGTAGACTGAAACCAGTCGAACCTCCCGATCCCCGATGCAGAGAGCAACCGCCGTCGCCTCCAAGCGACGAGTCGCCGGAGGCAGCAGGGGGCGGTGGGCGATGCGCCTGTGAACCAGAATGGCTGTGCCGCCAGATGCGTACAGCCGGTTCTGGCCAGGCCGGTCTGTGCGATACGTTGTGTACGCCGGAAGCTGGAACGAGTGTGCAGGAGTTAAGTGGGTTTCGTTTAGGAGTATGACGTCTATGTCATATTCGGTTACGAAGGCGGCCAATTCGGCACGGCGAGATAGAACGCCACATGCGTTCCAAGCCACCAGCCGAAAGGGCCTAGCCATCGAGAGGGATAAGTGAGGTCACGGAGGTTAGGACGATAACTAACAAGGACTGGACATCCTTGGTAGCAAGAATTTGAGGGATCAAGGCGTTGATCCAAGCGCGCACGCGGTCGGCGAAAGTCACGTCCGAGGACGCGGCAGACGCCGGTGCTGCCTGAGGCTTGGGCGCCGGGTGCTTAAACATGATGCCATTCTGGGCGGGGGCCTTTTGTTTCGGCTGCCTTGGATCTTGGACATCTGGAGTAGATGGTGGCTGAGGTGCAGCGGGCGTGTGCTGCGAGGAAGCGGGGGGCGATGGTTTGTTCTTTTTCTTGGACGGCGCAGCAGCTTTTGGCTGCTGGGACGCGGGCTGTGCGGCAGGCTGAGAAGCAGCTGCAGCCGCATAGCTGGGCGCCCCGGTAGACGCCGGACGAGCTGGGGCAGGCGCAAGTGCCGGTGCCGCAGCAGGGGTACGTGCCGCCGAGGCGGCAGGCCTTGATGCTTGGGGCCTAGCTGGAGGCGCAGGAACGTGCTGCTGCGAAGACTTTGAAATCTTTTTCAAAGCCGCAGCATAGAACCTGCACGACTTCGATGATGCCGGGTGAGTGTCCCCGCAGTTGGCGCAAGTGGCGGCAGCACGATCGACCGGACAAGTGTCCTTACGATGGCTATCGCCACAACGCAAACAGCGGGTGGGGTGGTGGCAAAATGCCGATGAGTGGCCGTACCGCTGGCAGTTGTAACACTGCTTCGGTCCGGCTTGGGCTTCGAAGGCTTCAACCCTAACCTTCAAGTAAAATAACATGTTGATATCGTAGATGGCCTGGTAATCACCTACCTTTCGTATCTTCACCAGAAACGCATTGCGCGCTAGTTTCTTGCCGGGGGAGAAGAGAGGCGTAACACTATTAACTCGAAAGCCGAGACTGATGAGTTCATTAGAAATGAGCTCTGGCGTGGTATCGGCAGGGATACCAATGATCTGCACCTTTAGTTCCTTCTCCTCCGGCAAGGCAAAGGTGTGGAATGGGATACCCGCGTCCGTGAGGAACTTCTGTGCAATACGGAAGCTTTCCACGGTCGTGGGGTTGAGGCGGATGGAGCTGTCACCTTGGGCCGAAGCAGTCAAGGTGCCAGAGGGAGTGCACCGGTGTATACGCCGCATGAAATTAGCCCAATCCGAAGGCCGGGCGAAAATCAGAGGCGGGATACGCCGGGGCTGGTCGGGTATTTGCTGGGAGGCCGAGGTAGATTGCCCCGCGGTTGAGCCACGACGCGAAGTCCGACCAGAGTCCGTGGAGCACGTTTCCCACGCCGTTTCCGGCTGACAGACTGCCATGCACTATCGGTGTCCATGGCCGAGTCCGCGTCGTTAGTTTCCCGCGAAGAGGTAGGTGGAGGGTGGTCCTGAGAAGGGCCATCCGGGAGAGGTTGCGCGAGAGCGCTGGCAGGGATTGAGAGGTCCTGAGAAGGACCGACGGAGGCAGGTTGGCCCTTAGAAGGGCCGACGGAAGATTGGGTTCGGGCAGCCATCGGCGAGGCGAAGCCTACGCCTTAGGCGGAACGGACTAGAGGACTACGACCAAGCACTACGGTAAGCAAAATACAAAAGCAGATCACTTACCAACAAGCTCCAGGCAGCAGCGGAACAAACACGAAACACTAACGGCACAAGAAACACAACACTGCACTGAACACACTGCACTGCACTTTCTTGAGTAGATGGTAAACTTGCACAAAAACTTGTAAATTGCACTAACGCACTGTTTATGTCACGGTTAAAACCGGAGACTGGAACGCACTGAATAAGCAGGATTTTCGGAAGACACAGTTTGGGTATTAGCTGCATTGCATTGCATTATGGATGCGGGGTGTCTTTGCACCCGTGGCTTGATTGCAGCATCTGGAACGTGTCCAATGGCTGCCAGAAGTGAACGTAGTGCTGGTACAACGTCGACTGGTTACCTAAGACTGGAAAAGGAAGCCGCCAACCAGTTAAATGTGAAGGCGGGGGAGTATAACTTTATTGTTTGGTGCACTGCCGCTGGTACCGATTCGAGCAACAGATGTTGCTCGTTTCAAGTCCAGTCAGCAGACGCCCTGAGGGCGTCGGTCGCTCCCCGCAAGGCGGAGAGCCTCCGTGCCAGTGATTGATGACAGCGACAAGCAGCCGGCTCAGCGTGCTAGGAGGTAGGCAGGAAGGAAAGAAGGACAGTTTGGTGAAATACTCTGGTCTAGGGTTGATGATTACAATTTATTTTTATTTAATTTAAAGAGGATGGCGTTATGGCGGGTCGTTAAGAAGCGCCCGTGGGCGCTTGACCCGAATGGGCGGTGGTGGTTCTGATGCACTGATGGTTCGTAGGTACGGGAAGGTGGAGGTCGAGGCTTTAGCAAAGAGAGTTAGAGCCAGCGACCGGACAAAGGAAGTCAAGGTAGGAACACGGAGACCCCTTCGAATCACGTCGTTCCTTACACACCAAGGGGACCCCGTCAAGGATCGGAGTGTACGGGACTGGAAAGCTTCCAGCCTACATCTGTTGGTGGTGGATAAAAGAGACCACCAGGCGGGTGCCGCATAGGTCAATACAGACCTGAGAAATAGTAGATAGAGTGTAAGTTTCGTGCGCATGGCCAGGCGGCTGCGACACGAGAGGAAAGGAGATAATTTGGCTCGGACGCCGCGAGCCTTGGCAAGAGTTTCCGTCACGTGGGCGTTGAAGCAAAGGCGACGATCTAGCCGAACGCCTAAATACTTCACCGATTCTTTGTAGGTGATGGGCCTCCCTGCTAGGGAGAGGGGCTGGCATCGGGAGATGGACTTACGGGTGAAGCAGATCGCCTCGGATTTCTCCGTGTTGATCGTCACCCGCCATTTCCGTAACCAGTCCGGAAGCTGGTTCAACTGACGCTGCAGCTTTGTACTCGCAAATCGCGGGGACAGGGAGCTGCAGTGATACATAGCATCGTCAGCGAACAAAGACAACGTGACTCCGGGCAAGACAGGCAGGTCGTTCGTGTACACAAGATACAGAACGGGGCCGAGGACAGATCCCTGAGGTACGCCGGCGGCGACGGGTCGAACTGTAGAACAGGACCCGTCGACGCTCACCCTGAAGGTTCGGTCGCTGAGATACGACAGGAGGAAAAACACTGTGGTCGATGGTAAAGGGGAATTGGCAAGTTTGAAGAGAAGACCTTCGTGCCAGACTTTATCGAAGGCCTTGCTCACGTCCAACAGTACGGCGGCCGTAGCCGCTCGCCTGTTGGTGGCGTCTGACAAGTGCGTAACAACGCGGACCAATTGAAGCGTGGTCGAGTGCTCTCTGGGAAACCCGAACTGTTCGCTGCGGATGAAACCATCTAGCAGCGGCGAGATGCGAGCCAGCAGGAGACGCTCGAACACCTTCGAGATGACTGGCAAGAGAGAGATTGGTCGATAGCTTTCAGGAAGCATGCGCGGCTTGCGAGGCTTCGGAATCATTATGATGTTGGCTGATTTCCACAGGCGGGGAAAGTACTGTAGCCGGAGACAAGAGTTGAACAGCTCAAGAACGAGGTCAACGCCTGAGGCCGGGAGATTTTGTAGAGCAGCGGCTCCGATCCGGTCAGGACCGGGGGCGCGACGGCGATTTAGTCGGCAGATAGATGAAACTAGTTCATCCCTGTCGAACGGGAGGGCGTGAAAAATGTCCAGATAGGAAGTCACGGACTTCTGCCGAGTGGGCAGGGTCCGAGACGCCTTGGTGAACAGTAAATTGCACCTCCATGCAGTCGGCGAAGACCTCAGCCTTGCCTTCCGATGAAGATACAACCCCGTTCGGAGTTTCAAGTGGGTTGCGAGTTCTCTTCTCGCGGGTCAGTCTACTCGCCGCTCTCCAGAGGGAGGCGTGGTCGACTTCAAGAGACTCAAGGTATGAGTCCCATCGATCAGAGTAGTTACGTCCCGGAGTAGCTGCTGGACGTAAAGAGACTGGGCCTGAAAGCGCCTTTTGACGCCGGGATCACGGGTTCTTTGCCATCTGCGGCGGAGATTGCGCCGTAGCCAGATGGCGTGGAGTACTTCCGCAGGTAAGGCCGATTTACGATGATTCACCTCGAGAGCATATGTGTGTCGATCCATGACACCTTGGACCAACTCCTGAAGATGAGTGGCTCGGAGATCCAAATCGTCACAAGTGACGATCGGGTCCGCGGCGAGTGATGGTAACCGCCGTGAGAGCTCATCATGGTAGGAGCGCCAGTTGACTCTCCTAACAATCTGAGCGGGAGGTCGGGGTGAGGCCGACAGCTCACGGGCAGTTATAAAAAGGGGATTGTTATCGGATGAGAGATCCGACACTGACGAGACCTGGATGTGATGGGTCACGTCCTTGGCTATAACAATGTCAAGGACGTCCGGTCGATGACCGGAAAAGGGGAAGTGAGTAGGGTCTTCTGGGCCGATGACTTGAAGTACCGGGTCGTCAGAGACGAACCGATACAGAGATTTTCCGTAGGCGTTGGCTACTCTGCTGTTCCAGGAGGGATGCTTGGCATTTAAGTCGCCAGCTACAATGGTTGGTAGGGGATGATCGAGGAGAGCGTCCCACTCCTCGGGCGGTGGAGGTAGCCGCAGGCCGGGCCGGAGATACGCCGCAACAACGCGCAACTCCGATCCGCCAGCGTCTATCGCCACCGCACAACCTTCAACAAGAGATGTATCTAAAGGGAGTAGTGGCCTGTGGGATATCCGCCTGTGGACTAAGACGGCTGTCCCCCCCGAGGGGCGACAGCCAGGCCGCTGGGGACGATCCTGACGAAAACAGATGTAAGATGGCAGGTTGAAGGTATGGTAGCGAGCCAGATGAGTCTCGCAAAGGAGGACGACATCAGCGTCGTACTCCGTTACGAAAGTCATCAGTTCAGATCGTCGGGGGACTATCCCATGGGCATTCCACGCAACGATCCTAAGACTCCTAGTCATTCAAAGGAAGAAGAGGAAAGAGGGTGGACAGTGATTGAAACACCAGGGCGAGAACCGTGATTGTATCTGGAGCAGACCTGATGTTGTTTACCAAGGTTTCAGCCCAGGCAGTCAGGGGGTCCACCGGGGCCCGGGAAGATTCCCGAGATTCCGGAAGACAGACCTGGCTGGCCTCGGCCGGTGTTGCAGATGGCGCAGGGCTCTGGGACGGACGTGAGGTCTGCTCAGTTGGGAGCTTAGGTTGATGGCTGCGGGCGGGCGGGGCCCGCTGAGGTTTTACAGGCAAGGCCTGTGGAACTTGTCGCTGACGGCGACGAGTGCGCTTCGGTTTGGAGCTCCGAGGAGCGGAAGGCGGGACTGATGTAGCGGCCACAGCCGCGTATGAAGGGCCGGGCGCTCCGGCAGGCGCCGGGACAGAGGGGACTGCAGGCGGCCCCGAAACGTCGACTGCAGGCGGAACTGGGGCCCTGGGAGCAGCCGGGGCCTGAGATGATGCTCCGGAGAGAGGTGGGAAGGCCTCTCTGCTGTTAGGGAGGGGACCTGCAACACGGCCTGCCTGCGCGCCAGGGCGAGCAGGAGTCCGCTGCAGCTTCATGGCAGATATAAAGTCCCTACATCCTCTATAGCTAGCCGGATGGTCCCCGCCGCAGTTGCAGCAAATGGCCGTGAACCCCGTCTTGGGCTTATCACACCCACGATGAGGCTCAGTACACCGCACGCAACGCGGAGGGTGATTACAGAACAAGCTGGAGTGGCCAAACCTCTGACAGTTAAAACACTGCGAGGGGCCTGGCCGCGGGTCAAAAGTATGAACTTGCACCCGAAGGTGCAGGAAGTTTTGGAGGCCATAGACCTCCTCGAACTGGCCTACTTTGAGTAGTTTCACTAGAAAACTATTCACAGGACGGCCATCTTCCCCCTTGCCAGCATGCAGTACACTTACCGCCGTCGGCGAATAGCCTAAAGCGACAAGCTCCTGCCTGATGGTATCGGGGGCGGTCCAGGAAGGAAGTCCGGAAAGAACAACTTTAATTTCGCGCTCTGCGCGAAAGTATGGAAGGAGATCTTCCGATCGGTAAGAAACTGTTGGACCGATCGGAAGTCCGGGACTGTTGTGGCCGCAATTCGAAGCGAGGAGCCTTGGCACCTGGCCTCGAGTTTGGCCGAAGGAAGCAGATCTGCAGGGAACGGAGAATTTTCCTGTAGTTACGATTGTCTGGAATAACAATCGGCGGAATTTTAGGTTTGGGGACAGAGTAGCATGTAACAGCATGTAGCATTGTAGTAGCGGGGCGTCTTTGCACCCGGTGCATGACTGCAGCATCTGAGTCGAGCTCAATGGCTGCCTGTAGATATACATAGGTCTGGTTCTTCGACTGGTGTCTAATATCAGGAATGGACAACCGCCAGCCAGTTAACTGAGAAGGCGGGGGAGAAAGGTTTTTAATTTTTATTTATTTTAAAATATATCAGCAATCAGTGGGCACTGCCGCAAGGACGGGTTCAGGTGACAGATGTCACCCTTTCCCAGTCCCGCGTGCAGACGCCGTGAGGCGTCGGTCGCTCCCCGCGAGGCAGAGAGCCTCCGTGCCAGTGATAGCGCGTAGCAGCAGCAATCAGCGCGGTCGGCATACTAGGAAGGGAGGAAGGAAACAGCTTTACAGGTAAATTCTGGGGCATGGGCAGATAGAGAATATACAAGTTAAGTGAGGTTTAAGTTTACTTAAACTTATGGCGGGTCATCGAGAATCGCCCGAGGGCGTTTGACCCGGACAGGGGGAGGTGGTTGCGTGGTGCTGATGGTTCTGAGGTAAGGGAAGGAAGAGGTCTCAGCTGCGGCAAAGAGAGTCGCAGCTAATGACCAGACAAAGGCTGAGAGAGCAGGAACTCGTAGACCTCCTCGAATTACACTGTTTCTAACAAACCAAGGAGATCCCGACAAGGAACGGAGGGTTCTGGATTGGAAACTTTCCAGCCTACGCCTGTTGGTGGCGGAGGCAAGTGACCACCATACAGGTGCCGCATAGGTCAATACAGACCGGAGAAACAACAGATAAAGGGTAACTTTCGTGCGCAGCGCCAGGGGGCTGCGGCACGCGAGGTATGGGTAAAGTTTGGCTCGGACGCCGCGAGCCTTGGCAAGGGTGTCCGTCACGTGGGCGTTGAAGCATAGGCGACGATCTAGCCGAACGCCTAGATACTTCACCGACTCTTTGTAGGCGATAGGCCTCCCTTCAAGGGAGAGGGGCTGGCATCGGGAGATGGACTTACGAGTGAAACAGATCGCCTCGGATTTCTCCGTGTTGATCGTCACCCGCCATTTCCGTAGCCAGTCCGGAAGCTGGTCCAACTGACGCTGCAACTGTGTACTCGCAAAACGCGGGGACACAGAGCTGTAATGATACATTGCATCGTCAGCGAACAAAGACAACGTGACTCCGGGCAAAACAGGCAGGTCGTTCGTGTACACGAGGTACAGAACGGGGCCGAGGACAGATCCCTGGGGTACGCCAGCGGCGACAGGACGAACTGCAGAGCAGGTTCCGTCGACGCTAACCCTGAAGGTTCGGTCGCTGAGATACGACCGGAGGAAAAACACTATGGACGATGGTAAGGGGGAGTTAGCGAGTTTGAAGAGAAGACCTTCGTGCCAGACTTTGTCGAAGGCCTTGCTCACGTCCAGCAGTGCGGCGGCCGTAGCCGCTCGCCTGTTGGCGGCGTCAGAGAGTTGCGTTACCACGCGGACTAGTTGAAGCGTGGTCGAGTGCTCTCTGCGAAACCCGAACTGTTCGTTGCGGATAAAATTATCCAACAACGGCGAGATGCGGGCCAGCAGGAGCCGCTCGAACACCTTCGAGATAACTGGCAAGAGAGATATTGGCCGATAGCTTTCAGGAAGCATGCGCGGCTTGCGGGGTTTAGGAACCATAACGATGTTGGCATTTTTCCACAGGCGGGGAAAGTACTGTAGCCGGAGACAAGAGTTGAACAGCTCGAGAACGAGGTCAACGCCTGAGGCCGGGAGATATTGTAATGCAGCGGCCCCGATCCGGTCAGGACCGGGGGCGCGACGGCGGTTTAGTCGACAGACAGACGAAACGAGTTCGTCTCTGTCGAACGGGAGGTCTGGGCCAGCGGGAGGGCGAGAAAAATAACCAGATAGGAAGTCCCGGACTTCTGCCGAGTGGGCAGGGTCCGAAACGCCTCGATGAACGGTAAATTGCGACTCCATGCAGTCGGCGAAGACCTCAGCCTTGCCTTCTGATGAAGACACAACCCCGTTCGGGGTTTCCAGTGGGTTGCGAGTTCTCTTCTCGCGGGTCAGTCTACTCACCGCTCTCCAGACGGAGGCGTGGTCGACTTCAAGAGACTCAAGGTATGAGTCCCATCGATCAGAGTTTACGTCCCGCAGTAGCTGCTGAACGTAAAGGGACTGTTGTTGAAATCGTCGCTTAACGACTGGGTCACGGGTTCTTTGCCATCTGCGGCGGAGCTGGCGCCGTAGCCAGATGGCGTGGAGTACTTCCGCAGGTAAGGCCGATTTACGATGATTCACCTCGAGTGCGTAGGTGTGTCGATCCATGACACCTTGGACCAATTCCTGAAGATTTGTGGCGCGGAGATCCAGATCGTCACGAGTGACGATTGGGTCCGCCGGGAGAGATGGTAACCTTCGAGAGAGCTCATCATGATAGGATCGCCAGTTGACTCTCCTAACAATCTGAGCGGGAAGTCGGGGTGACGCCGACAGCTCTCGAACAGTTATAACAAGGGGATTGTGATCAGACGAAAGGTCCGACACAGACGAGACCTCGATGTTGCGGGCAACGTTCTTGACAACTACTATGTCAAGAACGTCCGGCCGATGGCCGTGAAAGGGGAAGTAGGTAGGGTCTTCAGGGCCGATGACATTAAGTGCCGGGTCGCCAGAGACGAACCGGAACAGAGAATTTCCATAGGCGTTGACAACGCGGCTGTTCCATGAAGGGTGTTTGGCGTTTAAGTCGCCGGCTACAATGGTTGAGAGGGGGTGGTCGAGGAGGGCGTCCCACTCCTCGGGCGGTGGCGGAGTTCGCCGGCCAGGCCGGAGGTACGCAGAAACAACGCGCAGCTCCGATCCGCCGGCGTCCACCGCCACCGCGCAGCCTTCAATAATAGATGTATCTAGAGGAGGCAAAAGCCTGTGGGATATCCGCCTGTGGACTAAAACAGCTGTGCCCCCCGAGGGGGGACAGCGAGGCCGTAGGGGACGATCCTGACGATAACAGGCATAGGCAGGAAGGGAAAACGAGTGGTAATGAGCCAGATGAGTCTCGGAAAGAAGTATGATATCAACATCATACTCCGTTACGAAAGTCATCAGTTCAGATCGCCTGGGGAGTAGCCCGAAGGCGTTCCACACAACGATCCTCAGGCTATTAGCCATTTAGGGGAAGTAGAGGAAAGAGGGCAGCTAATGATTGGAACACCAGGGCAAGCACAGTGGTAGTGTCGCGAGCAGTCCTGATGGATGCAACAAGATTATCTGCCCAGGCAGTCAGGGGATCCGCCGAAGCCCGGGAAGATTCCCGGGATTCAGGACAAGCCTGACTGGCCTCGACAGGGGTAGCAGATGGCGCTGGGCTGGTGGTCTGAGTAGTAGACTGCTCGCTGGAAGGTTGAGGACGATGGCTGGGGGCGGGTCGAGCCCGCGGAGAGGGTACAGGTGGAACCTGTGATGATGTTGGTCGGCCGGCGGAGTTCCGGCGACGACGAGAGCGCTTTGATTTGCCCGATCGGGCTGGAGGCGGGGCTGATTTAGCGGCCATGGCCGCGTAGGAAGGTGCGGGCGCTCCGGTAGGCGCCGGGATTGAGGCCGCTGCAGGCGGCGCCGAAGCGACGACTGCAGGCGAGACAGCGGCACCGGAAGCAACCGGAGTTGCTGCCGGGACCTGGGCAGATGCACCAGTGAGTGGCGGGAAAGCCACCCGCCAGGGCGCACAGGAGGTCGCTGCGGTTTCATAGCGGCGATAAAGTTAGGGCAGCCTCGGTAATTAGCCGGATGGGCTCCTTTGCAGTTACAGCATTTAGCTGTGTACCCCGTCGTAGGCTTATCACAGCCACGATGAGGTTCAGCACAACGCACGCAACGCGGGGGCTGATGACAGAAAAGACTGCTGTGGCCGAACCTCTGGCAGTTGAAACACTGCGAGGGGCCGGGCCGCGGGTCAAATGTTCTGACTTGCACCCGTAGGTGCAGAAGATTCTGGAGAGTGTAAATCTCCTCGAAGGGGCCTACTTTCAGTAATTTACAAAGAAAGCTGTTGACAGGTCGGCGGTCATCACCTTTGCCAACATGCAGGACGCTTACCGCGGTCGGCGCATAGCCGAGCGCAACAAGTTCCTGCCTGATGGCATCAGGTTCGGTAAAGGATGGAATTCCCGACAGAACGACCTTGATTTCTCGCTCTGACGGGAGGGCAAATGTATG
Organism: Magicicada septendecula; assembly: GCA_034769895.1. Lineage (NCBI taxonomy): Eukaryota > Metazoa > Arthropoda > Insecta > Hemiptera > Cicadidae > Magicicada > Magicicada septendecula. Next base: position 86,158,280 of record CM068371.1, on the reverse strand, counting down.
AAAAGAAATCTTACGCTCTGTCAGGAATGACTGAACAGAGCGGAAGTCTGGGATGGTAGCGGTCGCCAGCTTTAGCGAGGCGCCTTGGCACCTCGCCTCGACCTTGACCGAAGGGAGAGCTCGGGATAAGGAACGTAAAAGTTCAGAATAATTCCTATTATCAGGAATTACAATAGGAGGAATTCGTGGGGAAGACACAGTTTTGGTAGTAGCTGGATACTCACGTTGCACGCGCTGAGTGCCGCTGTTACCATGATTAGATGGCAGATCTGCAGGTGAGGCGGGCGGCGGAGTTTGGGCCAGTTTTCGCTTGCGTTTGGCAGATTTGCCCTCCACAAGCGAGAACTGTCCGTCCCCCGACCCAACACTGCACATATCCACCGCACTATGATCACTTTCACTATCACTTTCACTGTCGTGAGGAAGTGGAGTGGTACGGAAGCCGGTTGAGCATGTTTCCATTAAGGAAACAAGCGGCGCCGGCAGAGGATTCGGGGGCGTATTCGACGCCATTTCGGACAAGCCGAAATGAACGTCTACGCAGGTCTAGGATTGAGGGATCACCAGACACTGAAAACTATCCACAGGCACAATTGAACACGACACAGACCGCACAGCACACGGAAACAAAAACACTCCCGCACTGATTAAATAAGACTGATTAGCACTGAACTGCTGATGAATCTTGTAGAGTAGATGATGCTGAATGTGATGATGGTGATAAAAATGATGAAAACTGAATATTTCCGCTAATTTAGACGAAATATTGCAGAGCAAAATTGGACACAGCCTACCCGGGCAAATGCTCTAGGTAGACTCCGCTTGTGGGGACAGATTTGGAGTGTTGCTGAGTAGGTTGGCTGGCGCTGTTACCGGGACTAGATACCCGATGCGTAGGAGCGGCCGGTGGCGGGCTGGCGACTAATTTTCGCTTGCGTTTGGCAGACTTGCCCTCCACAAGCGAAAATTCACCGTCCCCCGTCCCCACACTACACATCGACGCACAATCATCACTTTCACATTCACTTTCACTAATTGTATGGGACGGCAGCGGGGTAGAATGAGGACCAGTACCGCAGGTTTCCATTAAGGTTACCAGCGGTGCCGGCAAAGGAACGGGAGTTGCGTTCGACGCCATCTCGGGATGAGCCGAAATGAACGTCGAAGACGCAAAAAGGGCTAGGAAAGAGTGACTTTCACCAGCACTGAATCACTACACTGACAGACAAAGAACACGAACACCAGACGCGCACTGCACACGAGTCACAAAAACACACGCGCACGACACAATACACTGGTAATTTATAGCACAATGATGATGATGAACACAGATGATGATATGGTGAAGAAATCACTTTGATAGGTGTATAAATAACGGTGAAATTCACAAGCAAAATTGCCATAAAAAGTGACGCAGCCTAGCCTGGCAACAGCTCTAGGTAGACTATTTCTGGGGTATTATTTTGCATTAAATAGTGGGGCGTCTTTGCACCCGTGGCTTATTGCAGCTTCCGGGACGTGCCCGATGGCTGCCAGAAGAAAACAGTGCTGGACTTTCAAAAGAAGGTGGCCTAAAATATTCGGGACGGACACGCCAACCAGTTAACTGAGAAGGCGGCGGAAAATTTTTTCAATTTTTGTTATATATAGGTTCCGGGTCATGGTAACACTGCCACCGGGTGCGGGGCGAACGGCAGATGCCGAACGCGCCCGGCCCGGCATGCAGGCGCCTTGTAGCGCCGGACGAGCTGGGGCAGGCGCAAGTGCCGGTGCCGCAGCAGGGGTACGTGCCGCCGAGGCGGCAGGCCTTGATGCTTGGGGCCTAGCTGGAGGCGCAGGAACGTGCTGCTGCGAAGACTTTGAAATCTTTTTCAAAGCCGCAGCATAGAACCTGCACGACTTCGATGATGCCGGGTGAGTGTCCCCGCAGTTGGCGCAAGTGGCGGCAGCACGATCGACCGGACAAGTGTCCTTACGATGGCTATCGCCACAACGCAAACAGCGGGTGGGGTGGTGGCAAAATGCCGATGAGTGGCCGTACCGCTGGCAGTTGTAACACTGCTTCGGTCCGGCTTGGGCTTCGAAGGCTTCAACCCTAACCTTCAAGTAAAATAACATGTTGATATCGTAGATGGCCTGGTAATCACCTACCTTTCGTATCTTCACCAGAAACGCATTGCGCGCTAGTTTCTTGCCGGGGGAGAAGAGAGGCGTAACACTATTAACTCGAAAGCCGAGACTGATGAGTTCATTAGAAATGAGCTCTGGCGTGGTATCGGCAGGGATACCAATGATCTGCACCTTTAGTTCCTTCTCCTCCGGCAAGGCAAAGGTGTGGAATGGGATACCCGCGTCCGTGAGGAACTTCTGTGCAATACGGAAGCTTTCCACGGTCGTGGGGTTGAGGCGGATGGAGCTGTCACCTTGGGCCGAAGCAGTCAAGGTGCCAGAGGGAGTGCACCGGTGTATACGCCGCATGAAATTAGCCCAATCCGAAGGCCGGGCGAAAATCAGAGGCGGGATACGCCGGGGCTGGTCGGGTATTTGCTGGGAGGCCGAGGTAGATTGCCCCGCGGTTGAGCCACGACGCGAAGTCCGACCAGAGTCCGTGGAGCACGTTTCCCACGCCGTTTCCGGCTGACAGACTGCCATGCACTATCGGTGTCCATGGCCGAGTCCGCGTCGTTAGTTTCCCGCGAAGAGGTAGGTGGAGGGTGGTCCTGAGAAGGGCCATCCGGGAGAGGTTGCGCGAGAGCGCTGGCAGGGATTGAGAGGTCCTGAGAAGGACCGACGGAGGCAGGTTGGCCCTTAGAAGGGCCGACGGAAGATTGGGTTCGGGCAGCCATCGGCGAGGCGAAGCCTACGCCTTAGGCGGAACGGACTAGAGGACTACGACCAAGCACTACGGTAAGCAAAATACAAAAGCAGATCACTTACCAACAAGCTCCAGGCAGCAGCGGAACAAACACGAAACACTAACGGCACAAGAAACACAACACTGCACTGAACACACTGCACTGCACTTTCTTGAGTAGATGGTAAACTTGCACAAAAACTTGTAAATTGCACTAACGCACTGTTTATGTCACGGTTAAAACCGGAGACTGGAACGCACTGAATAAGCAGGATTTTCGGAAGACACAGTTTGGGTATTAGCTGCATTGCATTGCATTATGGATGCGGGGTGTCTTTGCACCCGTGGCTTGATTGCAGCATCTGGAACGTGTCCAATGGCTGCCAGAAGTGAACGTAGTGCTGGTACAACGTCGACTGGTTACCTAAGACTGGAAAAGGAAGCCGCCAACCAGTTAAATGTGAAGGCGGGGGAGTATAACTTTATTGTTTGGTGCACTGCCGCTGGTACCGATTCGAGCAACAGATGTTGCTCGTTTCAAGTCCAGTCAGCAGACGCCCTGAGGGCGTCGGTCGCTCCCCGCAAGGCGGAGAGCCTCCGTGCCAGTGATTGATGACAGCGACAAGCAGCCGGCTCAGCGTGCTAGGAGGTAGGCAGGAAGGAAAGAAGGACAGTTTGGTGAAATACTCTGGTCTAGGGTTGATGATTACAATTTATTTTTATTTAATTTAAAGAGGATGGCGTTATGGCGGGTCGTTAAGAAGCGCCCGTGGGCGCTTGACCCGAATGGGCGGTGGTGGTTCTGATGCACTGATGGTTCGTAGGTACGGGAAGGTGGAGGTCGAGGCTTTAGCAAAGAGAGTTAGAGCCAGCGACCGGACAAAGGAAGTCAAGGTAGGAACACGGAGACCCCTTCGAATCACGTCGTTCCTTACACACCAAGGGGACCCCGTCAAGGATCGGAGTGTACGGGACTGGAAAGCTTCCAGCCTACATCTGTTGGTGGTGGATAAAAGAGGCCACCAGGCGGGTGCCGCATAGGTCAATACAGACCTGAGAAATAGTAGATAGAGTGTAAGTTTCGTGCGCATGGCCAGGCGGCTGCGACACGAGAGGAAAGGAGATAATTTGGCTCGGACGCCGCGAGCCTTGGCAAGAGTTTCCGTCACGTGGGCGTTGAAGCAAAGGCGACGATCTAGCCGAACGCCTAAATACTTCACCGATTCTTTGTAGGTGATGGGCCTCCCTGCTAGGGAGAGGGGCTGGCATCGGGAGATGGACTTACGGGTGAAGCAGATCGCCTCGGATTTCTCCGTGTTGATCGTCACCCGCCATTTCCGTAACCAGTCCGGAAGCTGGTTCAACTGACGCTGCAGCTTTGTACTCGCAAATCGCGGGGACAGGGAGCTGCAGTGATACATAGCGCCTTGTAGCGTCCGGCATGCAGGCGCCTTGTAGCGCCGGACGTTCCCCGCGAGGCAGGGATCCGCCGTGTCTTTGGCATCGGTAACAACGCCAAGCAGTCTGAAAATCAACTTACTTGGGGAAGGTATCTGACTGGGTAGGATGGTAACAAGGAGATAGAATTGGTCGGGAACCTAAATTAGAGCAAACAGAATTACGGGGGGTCGTCTAAGATCGCCCGAGGGCGTTTAACACGTATAGCGGGAGGTGGTTCAGACGTGCTGATAGATCGGAGATAAGGAAAGGAGGAGGTCGCTGCAGAAGCAAAAAGAGTTTCGGCAAGCGACCGGACAAAATCGGCAAGGGTAGGAACTCGAAGGCCTCCACGAATGACATCATTTCTCACAAACCATGGAGACCCCGACAAGGATCTGAGGGTACGGGCCTGGAAAGCTTCCAGCCTACACTTGTTAGTGGTCGACACAAGCGACCACCATGCGGGAGCAGCATAGGTCAATATTGACCGGAGAAACAAAAGATAGATAGTAACTTTAGTGCGCAAAGCCAGGCGGTTGCGGCACGAGAGCATGGGAAATATTTTGGCTCGGACGCCTCGAGCTTTGTTGAGGGTAGCAGTCACGTGGCCGTTGAAGCTAAGGCGCTGGTCTAGCCGAACGCCCAAATACTTCACCGACTTTTGCCAGGCGATAGGCCTCCCTTCGAGGGAGAGGGCCTGGCATCGGGAAGTGGACTTGCTGGTGAAACAGATCGCCTCGGATTTCTCCGCGTTGATCAGCACCCGCCACTTCCTTAGCCAGGCCGGAAGCAGATTCAACTGACGCTGCAGCTTTGAACACGCAATTCGCGGGGACAGGGAGCTGCAGTAATACATTGCGTCGTCAGCGAATAGAGATAACGTGACTCCAGGAATAACAGGCAGGTCGTTCGTGTACACTAGGTACAGAACGGGGCCGAGGACAGATCCCTGCGGAACGCCAGCGGCGACGGGTCGAACTGATGAACAGGACCCTTCGACGCTAACCCGGAAGGTACGATCACTGAGGTATGACCGCAAGAAATGCACAATGGACGGTGGGATGGGGGAGTGAGCGAGTTTGTAGAGAAGACCTTCGTGCCAGACTTTGTCGAAGGCCTTACTCACGTCCAACAAGACAGCGCCCGTAGACTCTCTCTTGTTGGCGGCGTCGGACAATGCTGTGACAACTCGGACGAGTTGTAAAGTTGTCGAGTGCTCTCTACGGAACCCGAACTGTTCGCTCCGAATAAAATTATCCAGCAGCGGCCAGATGCGGGCGAGTAGGAGACGCTCAAACACCTTTGAGATTACTGGCAACAATGATATGGGACGATAGCTGCCTGCAAGCATTCGAGGCTTGCCGGGCTTGGGTATCATGCAGATGTTGGCATTTTTCCACAGGCGGGGGAAGTATTGAAGCCGGAGACTGGAGTTGAACAGATCCAGGACCAATTCAACGCCCTAGGCCGGGAGATGTTGCAAGGCAGCGGCCCCGATCCGATCAGGACCAGGGGCGCGACGTCGGTTCAGTCGACAGATAGACGAAACTAGTTCGTCCCTGTCGAAGAGAGCGGGAGGGTCAGGTGGAGGGCGGGAAAAATATCCAGATAGGAAGTCTCGAACCACTACCGAGAAGGCAGGGTCCGAGACGCCTCCATGAACGGTGAATTGAGTCTCCATGCAGTCGGCGAAGACCTCTGCCTTGCCTTCCGATGAAGAAACAATGCCGTTCGGGGTATTCAGCGGGTTGCGAGTACGCTTCTCGCGAGTAAGGCGACTCGTCGCTCTCCAGACGGAGGCTGGGTCGACTTCAAGGGACTCAAGGTATGAGTCCCACTGATCAGAGTTTACGTCCCGCAAAAGTTGCTGGACGTAAAGAGACTGGGCCTGAAACCGTCGTTTGACGGCGGGATCTCGGGTTCGTTGCCATCTGCGGCGGAGCTTGCGCCGAAGCCAGATGGCGTGGATAACTTCCGGTTGAAGGGCCGATTTGCGATTCACCTCTACGTTGTATGTGTGTCGATCCATGACACCTTGGACCAACTCCTGAAGATGAGTGGCACGGAGATCCAGATCGTCACGAGTGGCGATCGGGTCCGCTGGGACAGATGGTAACCTTCGAGATAGCTCGTCGTGATAGGAGCGCCAGTTGACCCTCCTAGCAGGACCAGCGGGAAGTCGGGGTGAAGCCGACACATCTCGAACAGTTATTAGTAGGGGATTGTGATCAGACGAGAGGTCTGACACTGACGAGACCTGGATGTTATGGGCCACGTTCCTGACTACAACTACATCAAGAACGTCCGGTCGGTGACCAGCATAGTGGAAGTGGGTAGGATCATCAGGGCCGATGACGTGCGTATCCGGGTCGTCTAGGACGAACCGGCGGAGTGATCTGCCGTAGGCGTTGGTAGCCCTACTGTTCCAAGAAGGATGTTTGGCGTTGAAGTCGCCAGCTGCAATTGTCGAGATTGGGTGGTCGAGGAGAGCGTTCCACTCCTCAGGCGGGGGCGGCGGGCTCAGGCCAGGCCGGAGATACGCGGAAACAATGCGCAACTCCGAGTCGCCTGCGTCCACTGCCACCGCGCAGCCTTCGATGAGTCGAGTAGTGAGGGGGGGTAGTGGCCTATGGGATATCCGCCTGTGGACCAGAATCGCCGTACCCCCAGACGGGGGTTGGCGCGGCTGTAGGGGACGATCCTGACGATAACAAGTGTAAGCTGGAAGTGAGAATCGATGGTAGGGGGCTAGATGGGTTTCGGAGAGAAGCACGACATCAACGTCGTACTCCACGACGAAAGCCGCCAGCTCAGATCGACGAGAGGAAACGCCATCGGCGTTCCAAGCGACGATCCGCAGGGATCTAGCCATTGAGGGGGAGGAGAGGGAAGAGAGCAGAGAGAGATTGGAATACTAACATTAGCACGGTAGAGGTGTCAGGAGCAGACCTGATGCTTTCAACAAGTTGAGTGGCCCAAGCCGTCAGGGGATCCGCTGGAGCCCGAGAAAGTTCCCGGGACCCGCGCGGACGTTCCTGAGGAACTTCGGCCAGGACTACAGATGGCGCTGGGTTAGCGGACTGAACTTTGGTCTGCTCACGCGGAGGTTGGGAGATGACAGGGGCGGGAGAGTCCCGCTGAGGTTGGGCAGGACGAGCCTGCTGATGTCGTCGGCCGGGAGTCCGGCGACGAGAGCGCTTTTTGGTGCCCTTGCGGGCGGAAGTGGTTGACGATGATGTCTTAGCAGCAACCGCTGCGTAGGAAGGGCCGGGCGCTCCGGCAGGCGCCGGGAGTGGAGCCGTCACAGGCGCCGCCGGAGCGACGCCTGCAGGCGGGACTGAGACCGCGGGAGCGACAGGAGTCGCTGCCGGGGCCTTGACAGATGTACCGGAGAGAGGGGGGAAGATCTCTCGCCGATTAGGGGCCGGGCCAGCTACACGACGCTGCGCGCCAGGGCGCGCAGATCGCTGCTGTCTTTCTGCCTCGATATATTTAATACAACCCCGGTAACTAGCCGGATGGGCGCCCTTGCAGTTGCAGCAGTACGGGACAAAACCCGGCACACGAGGCTTATCACAGCCACGGTGAGGGTCGCCGCACCGCACGCAACGTGGGGGCGCATGGCAGAAGAGGGAAGAGTGCCCGAAGCCCTGACAGTTAAAACACTGAGCAGGGCCTGGGCGCGGGTCAAATGATCTGACTGTCACCCTCAGGTGAAGGAGTGTTTGGAGGCCATAGACCTCCTCAAAATTTCCAGTTTTTAGCAACTTAACTAGGAAAGTATTGACGGGATGCTTATTGTCCCCTTTGCCAGCGTGCAAAACTGACACAGCAGTTGGCGTATAGCCAAGAGACGTCAGTTCCTGCACGATAGCATCGGAGGGGGTATGATAAGGAATACCCTGGATGACGATTTTAACCTCACGCTCCTCAGGGAGAGCGAAGGTATGAAAGGAAATGTTCCGCGCTGACAGAAAGTGCTGAACAGCGCGGAAGTCAACAATGGTTTTGACGACCAGCTTCAGCGATTTGCCGGAGCATTTCGCCTCCACGGACGTCGAAGGAAGGGCAGAACGAAGGTTGGCTAAAAGCTGGGAGTAATTCCTATTATCGGGGATGATAATAGGAGGAAACTTAAGGGTAGAAGGGTCAGGCTTAGAGGAAGAAGAAGCAAGATTGACAGACTGCCGGCCGCTGTTACCTGAATCAGCGACCTGGTTTGGTGAGGCGGGAGACTGACTGGCGGCGAGCTTTCGCTTGCGTTTGGCGCGCTTGCCATTCACAAGCGAAAACTCTTCATCTCCCGACCCAGCACTCCCCATTTGCACGTCAGAAATATCACTGTCACTGCCACTTTCACAATTATCGCGGGGGAGAGGTGAAGAGAGAGGAGCAGAACCGCAAGCTCCCAGGAGAGAGCTTAACGGTTCCGGCAAAGGTAGATCGGCATTTGACGCCATTTCGGAAGCCCGAAATGGACGTCAAAGGTGGTTAAAGGAGTATGAACACACCAGCACTGATTAAACTAACTGACAGGCACTGACACACGTACTCACCAGACGCCGCACAGCACACGAACACAAAAACGGCCGCGCACTACACTGCACTGAAGATACTGCCAATAACTCACTAGTTTAGAAGATTTCACAAAAATAATTAATTAGAGCACCAACTCAACACTATTTCTTCACTTGAGGAAAAAATCACTTTGAAATATGCACAAATAACTGATAAATCACCTGGCAAAAACGCCATGCAAACGGACACAGCCTACCCTGGCAACAGCTAGAGGTAGACTCTCTCTCCTCTGGGGTATTAGCTGGATACTCACGCTCGCGCTGAGTGCCGCTGTTACCATGACTAGGCGGCTGATGCGCAGCTGAGGCGGGCGGCGGAGTTTGGGAAGTCTGGCACGAAGGCCTTCTCTATAAACTAGCCACCTCCCCTCTCCCTGCCTCATTTGTACATCTGATGCGGTCGTATCTCTGCGACCGCAAATTTAGGATCTGCGTCGACGGGACGTACTCTTCTGTCCGCCCCGTCGCCGCTGGCGTCCCTCAAGGATCTGTCCTCGGCCCCGTTCTGTACCTTGTGTACACGAACGACCTGCCAGTTTTGCCTGGAGTCACGCTCTCTCTCTATGCGGACGATGCGATGTACCACGCCAGCTCTGCAAACCTTCGTTTTGCGACTGACGTGGTGCAGCGCCAGCTCGCATTACTTCCGGCCTGGCTAAGGAAATGGCGGGTGGCGATCAATACGGAGAAATCCGAGGCGATTGCCTTCTCCCGTCAGCTCACTTCCCGATGCCAGACCCTCTCCCTTGAAGGGAGCCCAATCGCTTGGCAACGTACTGTGAAGTACTTGGGCGTCACTCTTGATCGACGCCTAAGCTTCAGAGCTCACGTGTCCACTGTGCTCCAGCGCGCCAGAGGCGTCAAAGCCAAACTATACCCATTCTTATCGCCTCGAGGGCCCCTGCCAGTGCGCACGAAGCTCTCGATCTATCTGCTCTTTTTACGAGCCGTCCTTATGTACGCAGCGCCTGCATTTTGGACCCAACTCGCCCCCGACGTCGTTAAACGCATGGAAGCCTTCCAAGCCCTTACCCTTCGCCTTATCTCCGGCTCTCCCTGGTATGTAAAAAATTCTGCTATCAGGCGAGGGCTGCAGATTCCGTCGCTCGATGGATTTGCGCGAACTCTCACGTTCAATCTCTTCCATCGAGCATCCATCTCTGATTTTCCTCACCTCCAACACCTCGATAACGATGATGGACCACCTCCAGTCAAACGCCGCCGCCCTCGAGCTCTGCTCGACGACCCACCATAATTTTAAATTAATAAAATTGCCCTTCACCATCTGTCCACGCGCCGACCAATCGTATTTTACCACCTTCCTTCCAGTCAAATCCGGTCCGTTGCAGGACGACAGATGGATCGGGCGATGTGCCGGCTTTAGTTGTGCCTAGTGCCGCCTTCAGTCGGCAACTTCGCCCCTCCAATCTCTCGCCTGCCTCGGTATCGCCAAAAGGCGGTCTACCGGACTCTTACCGGGCTGGCGGAAGTGTATCGACCCGTTGTGGGCGAACAGATCCCGCCAATCCGTGCTAAGCGTTCGCGTAGACTTCCCTCTCAGGCCATTGGTGGATCGCGTCAGCGGTTCAGCCAATCATAGCCCATCTCCTTCACCTCCGCCAAAATAAAAAAGGGGGTACCTATCCTCGCTGCGACAAGTCTCGCACCAAGCACTCGCCAAGCAACAGGCAGTCATCGGGCTCGCCCGGACGCTGCCGTCACTGGGGCACGCACTGAGCTGTGCCCTACACGCATCGTTGGAGTTTGGGCCAGCTTTCGCTTGCGCTTGGCAGATTTGCCTTCCACAAGCGAGAACTGTCCGTCCCCCGACCCAACACTGCACATTTCTACCACACTATTATCACTTTCACTGTCGTGAGGAAGTGGAGTAGAACGGAAGCCGGTTGAACATGTTTCCATTAAGGAGACAAGCGGCGCCGGCAGAGGATTCGGGGGCGTATTCGACGCCATTTCGGACAAGCCGAAATGAACGTCTACGCTAGTCTAGGATAGAGGGATCACCAGACACTGATCTATCCACAGGCAACAATAGAACACAACACAGACCGCACAGCACACGGAAACAAAAACACTCCCGCACAGATTAAATAAAACTGATTTGCACTGAACTGTTGGTGATACTTGTAGTGTTGATGATGCTGAATACGATGATGATAATAAAAATGATGAAAACTCAATATTTCCGCACAATTTGACAAAATTTTGCAGAGCAAAAACAGTCACAGCCTACCCGGGCAAATGCTCTAGGTAGACCCCGCTCCTGGCCGCCGCCAGTCAGTCTCCCGCCTCAACAAACCAGGTCGCTGATTCAGCCCCGATTTCCCGCTGGTCCTGCTAGGAAGGTCAACTGGCGCTCCTATCACGACGAGCTATCTCGAAGGTTACCATCTGTCCCAGCGGACCCGATCGCCACTCGTGACGATCTGGATCTCCGTGCCACTCATCTTCAGGAGTTGGTCCAAGGTGTCATGGATCGACACACATACAACGTTGAGGTGAATCGCAAATCGGGCCTTCAACCGGAAGTTATCCACGCCATCTGGCTTCGGAGCAAGCTCCGCCGCAGATGGCAACGAACCCGAGATCCCGCCGTCAAACGACGGTTTCAGGCCCAGTCTCTTTACGTCCAGCAACTTTTGCGAGACGTAAACTCTGATCAGTGGGACTCATATCTTGAGTCCCTTGAAGTCGACCAAGCCTCTGTCTGGAGAGCGACGAGTCGCCTTACTCGCAACCCGTTGAATACCCCGAACTGCATTGTTGTTCATCGGAAGGCAAGGGTGAGGTCTTCGCCGACTGCATGGAGACTCAATTCATCGTTCATGGAGGCGTCTCGGACCCTGCCCACTCGGTAGTGGTTCGAGACTTCCTATCTGGGTATTTTTCCCGCCCTCCACCTGACCCTCCCGCTCTCTTCGACAGGGACGAACTAGTTTCGTCTATCTGTCGATTGAACCGACGTCGCGCCCCTGGTCCTGATCGGATCGGGGCCGCAGCTTTGCAACATCTCCCGGCCTCGGGGGTTGAATTGGTCCTGGATCTGTTCAACTCCAGTCTCCGGCTGCAATACTTCCCCCGCCTGTGGAAAAATGCCAACATCTGTATGATTCCCAAGCCCCGCAAGCCTAGAATGCTTGCAGACAGCTATCGCCCCATATCGTTGTTGCCAGTACTCTCAAAGGTGTTTGAGCGTCTCCTACTCGCCCGCATCTGGCCGTTGCTGGATAATTTTATTCGGAGCGAACAGTTCGGGTTCCGTAGAGAGCACTCGACAACTTTACAACTCGTCCGAGTTGTCACAGCATTGTCCGACGCCGCCAACAAGAAAGAGTCTACGGGCGCTGTCTTGTTGGACGTGAGTAACGCCTTCGACAAAGTCTGGCACGAAGGTCTTCTCTACAAACTCGCTCACTCCCCCATCCCACCGTCCATTGTGCATTTCGTGCGGTCATACCTCAGTGATCGTACCTTCAGTGTTAGCGTCGAAGGGTCCTGTTCATCAGTTCGACCCGTCGCCGCTGGCGTTCCGCAGGGATCTGTCCTCGGCCCCGTTCTGTACCTAGTGTACACGAACGACCTGCCTGTTATTCCTGGAGTCACATTATCTCTATTCGCTGACGACGCAATGTATTACTGCAGCTCCCTGTCCTGAGTAGGACTCACGAATAGAGATGCGGGTTGCGCCGCCACTGTGACGGTGTCACAGTTCGGCCCCCGGATACCCACTGGACAAAGAGCTGAGCTAGTCAGCAGTAGACCAGCTGTTAGTGCCCCTGAAGCACTGTGCGGCAGCGACGAGCCCCCCGGCCGGCCACGTGGGCTAGTCGGGAACCCTACGACTCGCGCGGGAAGCCCTTCTCCACCCGCGCAAGTTCGTGATCAAAATCGGTCCTTGTTAGGGCCGACCAAGCCCGTAAAGGCCGGACCTTCCGGCTGCACGGCCGCTAGTAGGCCAAGCAGCCCCAATCCTTCGCCGGAGTCTGACTCCCCGGACATGGAGACCTCGGCTTCCACCGACTTGGTGGTAGTAGGGCACGGTGGCAAGCCGAGGAAGTCTCCTTCCCTGACCTCTCTGAGTTCGGCTGCGGACTCGGCGGCATTCAAAGCCTCCGCTGAGGTTGCGCCCAGTCGCACCTCCAAAGGAAGGATCCCGCCGGTGTTCGTCACGAACGTCAAAGATATTATCGGCTTTAGTCGCCGACTCCGCAAGGTCGTTGCGCTGGCAGATAACGCTTCGGTCAAACTCCTAGCGAGTGAGACTGTGCGCGTTACCTGCCGCAGTGCATCCGAGCACTTCGGAGTGATCCAGTGGCTGGAACGGGAATCGTTCCAGTTCCACACGTACACACTCAACCGAACCAAGCCTGTAGCCCTCGTCCTTCGGGGCCTGGACATACAGGCGGATCTGCAGGTCGTCTTCGATGAACTGCGCGACGCGGGCTATAAGGTTGTGGGAGCCTCTCGGCTGTACACCACTTATGGCTCGTGTCGACCACTCCCCTTAATCAGACTCCAGGTGGAGAAGGGCGATTCCTCCCAGGCCCTTTTAGACTTGAAACGGCTTTTCGGGCTCTGCGTGAGCGTAGAGCCCTGCCGTCAGACCGGGCGAATCTCCCAGTGCCACAGGTGCCAGCGGTTCGGCCACAGCAGCTTCGGTTGTCGGAACGCGCCGACCTGCGTCCGCTGTGGAAATGACCACTTGACGCAGGCCTGCGCCGTTCCGGACAATCACCGGTATTGTATCAACTGTGGCGGCGCCCATGCTGCTAATAACAGGCGCTGCCCAGTTTACAAAGAGCAGCTGGACAAACTTAATAAACCTGTCCAGCCTAAGCCTCGGCAAGTTGTTAGCCAGACAGTCAAAACGGCCAAAGCCGCTGAACCTGTGGTCAGGAAACCAGCCCCTAGGTCTGCTCCGGTTCCGAAACCTAGTTCAGTGAGCCCGAGCAAAGCTCAACAGGCCGAACCCAAAGCCGCGCCCCCGGAACCGGAACGCGAAGTTCCCCACTATGCTCTAGTACCGCTGCCGGACGATAAAGAGGAAATTGATCCTCCACGGCCGCCGCCACCCAAGCCTCGATACCCAAGATCAGGCAAGAAAGGTAAAACCAGGCCAAGAACACGGGCCAGCCAAAGTTACCTGCCACTGGACCCAAGCCTGTCCACCAAAAGCCAGAGCGACCACCTGCCCCCAAGGCTTCCACCGCCTCGCCCCGCCACAGCTATGCAGCTGCCGCCAAGCGCTCCCCCCAGGCCTCATCTTCCGATGATCTCGCCGTCGTGTCCGACTTTCTGGCAAGCTACGACTTGCAGAAAGTAGCCCAAACTTTCCTTAAAATCAAGGAACGCTTGGCAACAGCCTCGCCCCAAGACAAATTCCTCCTCTTGGTGGAAGCCTGCCGTATTATTGGTCTGTTATGAACAGACAACCACGGCAATCCCTCAAGCGAGACCTCGAGCTCGTGGCGTGGAACGCCAACGGCCTCGCTTCCCGGCATTCTGAGCTCCTAGAGTTCGTTGCCCGACACAAGCCCGATGTGCTTCTTCTTGGTGAGACGCACCTGACCCCGCATCGTCGTTTCCGACTACCTAACTACGTGTGCAACCGGGATGACCGGTCGGGCCGCGCAGGAGGGGTCACAGCCATCGCGGTGAAGGCGAGTCTTCGCCATCACCGCGTTGTCCTGCTTCAGCGGCGGAACCTCGAGTGCACCGCGGTTGAGCTACATGGTGCTTAATATGCTTAAGTATGTCTTGCGTCCTTTTCATGTTGGTTGTAGTCATTTTTTCATTTAATTCTCAGGTAAAATGGTCCTTGGCATCAGTTAAAGATTATTGTTCCTCGTCTTCTTCTTACTTGTTCATGTTTTTGAATTTTGATTACTTTTATAGGCTACATTTAAAATGAAAATTTAGGTCATTCAATATTTGGCGTCTAATCTTGATGAGCGTCACTTTGAGAGTACTATAAATTAACGGAAAATTCGTAACCAACGGTCTGTTGTCATGGTTACATGTTAATTCTGATTGGTTAATCTTGTCTTATAACCATTGTTATCAAATTTGAATTATTATTCAAAATAGCTGTATATCTTCTGATTGCTCATATTCTTCTGTCTTCCTTCCTATGTATTAAATATTATCACTACTGTTATTATTTCCTTTCAAGGATTGTTTTGATATCCCATAAGGTTGGGTTCTATAAGATATTAACATTAGTACAATTATGTTAATCTTTGTTAATTACATTTATACTATATAATAGGTTAATTACCTTCTGTCAACGTTTCTTAAAATCCTTTTAGGATGACTCGAGTTTCGACACCATTTGGTGTCATCATCAGATCGGAATATGAATTACGTCAAAACATTTTGATGCATATACATCGCGTCAGATGTTAAAAGTTAAAAACAACACATAACATTATATAAATAATAAATAAACTATATCACAACAAATAACATTGCAACAATAAAATATAAAAACAACGCGGCCGCAAACGAACCTGTACAGGAACGCCCCCACGGTATATATATAGTCTTAATCGTTTCTGGAGGCAAGAAAAAAAAAAATGTTTTAATTACATTTCTTTTTTAATTTAAGTCCTTATTCTAACATTTTTCTTTTAAGATGATTTACAAATTATCCTTGGCTGGTTACTTGCCTTGGATTTGTTAAATTCCTTATTGATTTTATACAATTTGCAGTTATTTGTTTTTTGACAGTTAGGCATTTCATAGGCCTAAGCAGCCATTGATTATTTTTACTTATTTTATACAAGTTATATCTCATTTTACTTTAATGCGTTTTGTTTTGTTATTTTAATTGGTTGTTTTATTTGTTGATGTGTTTTGGAACTGATTTTATACTGTTTGTAGGTTTCTATTATTTTCTACATCATGGCTTGTTAATTATTTCCTAACTGATTTTCCAGTGTTATTATTTTTGTATTGATTTACCTTCTTATTTATCTATTTTGCCCTTGTTAACAATATGGCTATTACTTACTATTAAAACATAACATCTAGGCCTATGGTCTGTACAATTCCTTCAGCCATATCCTATCATAAATTTAATTAAACAATTTTTAACAGTTATTAGGTCATGTTTGTTTACAATTCATTTCATTCCTTATTATTTTTTGGGTGATAAACATCATCACTCCTTTTAAACTTATTCAATTAATTATCCCTTATAACTTGGGGCGTTTATTGATTTCATTTCTAATTCCTTATTTCTTACATAATCTCTATCTTCAATCCATGGTAACACCAACTGTTTACCTTTCATGGGATTCTCCCTTTTAAATACTAGTGTATACAATTTAACTTAATTTTATTAATAATAAGATTCTTATTTTAATAATAATGTCACCATCACTATTTAGTGTTCATTACAGGTTATTATCTGTTTATTCCTAATACTATCATTAACAACATTATTAATTATTAATATGGTTCACTATTAATCATTTAGAGTTTGTTTATAGATTATTAAGTGTTTTTTCCTATTAATATGGTTTCTAATTATTTTGGGGTTTTACACTTTCACTTTTGCACTCTTTAAATGTTTATATTAAGTGTTTATTAGTGGGTAATCCCTATAATTACTTTTTCTTTGTCACTTAGTTGATTTTATATTCTCACTATCTCTCTCATTACAAATATTATTTACATTATTAATAAGTTTATGTCGTTATAGAGTTTTTTGTTACATCTAACTCTAATTGTTGGGTTAGTGTACTTTTATTTTTTCACATTACGTTATTGGGTTTTATCAAATCATTTACATTTATCTTTCAATCGATAATAATAATTATTTTATATATTGGTTAGTTATTGGTTTCATTTCCAATATTACTTTTGAGTGTACCATTTCTTCTTTTCGTATTCTATATTATTTGTCCGTGTTTTCTCATTCGGTTTTACTTTATTTCCTTTATACTTGGTTAGTTTCATGTTCATTTTCCTTCTTCACCTTCATATTATTTTGTTTCATTTTATTTTGGTTTTCCCCTTCTCACTTGGTTTTATTTCATTTGGTTGCATGGAATTATCCACTTTCTTCAATTGGTTTCATTCTTGTTTGGTTTTGTTTTTTCCCTTCTTCTTTTGGTTCTTTTTATTTGTTCAATCACTTTCTTATTTGGTTTCGTCTTTTCCCTTCTTCTTTTGGTTCTTTTTATATGGTAAATCACTTGGGTTAGGTCATGTCGTCGTTTGTCGTGTCATTGTCATTTTATTTTCATTATATTAAACATTTTATTTTATACGAATTACTTTTTTATATTCTTGATTCATCTTTTTCATCCCTGGTATTGGGGTGGCTTATTTGAGTTGTAACATAATGCCTCTCCTTCAAAATTGATCATTTTGGTAAAACACTAACATAGTTTTTTATGAAATTATCAGATATATATTATTTTTTCCTTTTCTTTCTTGTTTGTTTCTTCATTCTTATTTCTCTTCTTACTTGATTCACTCCATTTTATTTAGATCTGTTTTTATTTATTTCCATTAGTGCATTCTCCCTTTTATATAATTTTTTCCCTAACTTTTAGTAGCTGGTTTCTTCCATTACTACTCATTTTTCTGAGACCAGAGGAATATCATCTCTGTTCAGTTAATTTGATTGCTGGATCTATTCTCAGTCAATCTTAAATACCTTTTTTGTCATCTTGTAACTTAAATTAATAATAATAATATTTTTTGGGATTGTCCACTTTGTGGTTTTTTTCGATCATTTTAGCCTTTTACTCATTCTTCCTTCCGCTGTACCTTTGCTGTATACTGGTATTTACTCATACAGTTGATTGTTTTTTATTTATTTTGTTGTTAATTTCATCATTTCTAACTTTTCATTAGTTTGTTTTTCTTTTCTTCTTGTGATCATTTTAATTATCTTAGACATCTTTTTTCCTTTTCTTGGTTGTTTACTAATATTCTGCTTTAGCCATTTGCTGTATATTTGCTTTATACACAATATTTTTTTTTTTCTTATACCAGTTCAGTTTTTTTTTTAATACATTAAATTCATTATAATTTTAGGTATTTGTCTTAGCTGTTCTTGCTTGATTTTATTTTTGTTTATTTTGTTTTGTTTTAAATATTGTTACGACGGTCTACTCGATCGTCGTAGGT
Organism: Magicicada septendecula; assembly: GCA_034769895.1. Lineage (NCBI taxonomy): Eukaryota > Metazoa > Arthropoda > Insecta > Hemiptera > Cicadidae > Magicicada > Magicicada septendecula. Next base: position 86,140,247 of record CM068371.1, on the reverse strand, counting down.
ACAGTGGAAACAAAATAAGTACAAGACACCAATTAAGTCACTAATCACACCTTTAATTGTTATAGTAAAACAGTTCGAAATTAACAACACAGTGTCTACAACAAATCAAATGAAATTGTTCATACGCAATAAAATGTCCACTAATATTAAAACTCAACTGTATTACAATTATATTGTCCGAATATAAAACGCAACACTTCACTAATAACTACTTGAACGTACACCGTAATAACTCGAACCGCTCTGTAAATATATCGCACTAATACTCTCGAACCGCACAGTCAAAAATCTCGCATGGAACTGAACTACTAAGGCCCCTACCCGATATATTTATAGTCACGCTCACACACCAGAAGCTTCCAAACTGCGTCTTATCTCTCGCGAACTACGTAATTGCTACGCCCTTGACACAGTCCGAGCGCCCGAGCGAAGGCCGTCACAGTCGAGAAAATTCTCGCAACATGCGTATAGTAGCACGTACACCACACGCTTACGTCGAGACCTTTCTGGCACATTCGATAAACGCGTAGATTGTTCTATGCTGTCGTAGCACTGCCCCCTCCTTAAGCCTGTCCGTCCCGAACTGGCAAAGCGTCTTCGAAGTAATACTCGACCAGGCGATCTAGGTGGCCATCCTTGCGAAGGATAATTTTCCCGTTCTTCGAATTCAGTCTCGTGTGATCCGGACATCACGTTCCCAGGAATGCGAATCTTTCGCGCAACCACTAGCTTCGCTGGAATCACTCTCGTTACGTCATGTACTAATGACCTAAATACCACTGGCTGATCCAAGTTTGTTTGGTTCTCGTCAACAACCTCTTGCGTAACCTCATCTTCAGCCACTTTACCCTCGGCCGCTTCTATCAGCTCAGGAACAAGCAAGAGTTTTGTCTCGACACCCATAGTTGGCTCTCCAATCACTTCTTTTGTCGTTATACTTATTTGTACTTCCTCTGCTAGTTCTTCCTCCATTTCCGCTTGCAACAGGGAGGTTTCCTCTTGACCAGACTTGTTGAATTTTTCTTCGACTAATGCCACTCGCTTAATCGAATGGTTGGTAGACCCTGTCATTTTAGCCATGCAAAGCTTTATCTTCTCTTGGCCAACTTTCAGGACATTCTCTCTTAAGTCCACAACGAATCCCTAGGCATTCATAATGTCCGTGCCAAGAACCACTTCATCGACAATGTCTGCAACGAGCATTTGGTGGCTAAACTCAAGAAGACCCAGGCGTACACGTACGTCTACCTTTCCTAGCACCTTGACGGGGCTTCCAGTCACAGTCTGTATTGTACAAGAGCTAATTAGAGGATGGCGGTTACAGACTAAGTCAGGGCGCACAATGGACACTGTTGCGCCCGTGTCAACTGTAAATGATGTTGGTTTACCATCCGCAAATCCACTAACAATCAAGTTTCCACTGATCTTATGTAGCGTGGAAACTGTGTGCTGTTCTGGGCCTTTACTTCTCCAATTGGTGCGATCAGTCTCTTCTCTCTGTATCTTCTTCTCCCAACAGTCTACCTGTAGATGACCACGTTTTCCACAGTTGTAACATTTCGGTCTTCTGTCTTTTTCAAATCGTTGCGACTCTCTTGAACTTTTGAATTGTTTGTCCGACAACACTGTTTTTCTGCACCCATCGTAACGGTAATGTGATACAGGGATCTTCTGACTGCAACGTGATGGCACAAACCCATTAATGTAGCGGGACGCTGACTTGGCAGCTTCAAACTCTAGGGCGTGAACAAGAGCTTCTGAGCTATCTCGGTGTCTTGCCATTCGTAACACTTGCTGAAGTTCACAATCTCAGTGCCATCAATAAATGTCTGCACCGTAAACCTTATTCGGAAGTCTTCTGGTGCTTCAGGATAGGCCAATCTAATCAATCTGTCGATACTTGCTTCAAATTCTTGAAGACTTTCCCCGGAACGTTGTCGTCTTGTTCTCAACTGAGCGTAGTACACCTCTCGCAAATGTTTATCACCGTAGCGTAATTCTAGAGCTTTTATCAACTCGGCATAGATGTTCTGGCTGTCAGGTGGCACTTTCTGTAGTAGTTCTGCCGCGGGTCCTTTTAATGCAAGAACAAGTGAAACAGCCTTGTCTTTTTCTGTCCAATTATTTGCGCATGCAGCAGCTTCAAATTGGCGGAGGTACGTTGCCCAGTGAGTGCTTCCGTCAAAGGTTGGAGCTTTGACATGAACTGTCCCTACTGCAGGCAAAGTGACTTTCTCTGTTAACTTATTTTCTGTGTATTTTTCTGTCTTGATCACTGGTACAGTCTGTTCAGAAATTTGTTTTGGTTGAATCTTCATGCACTGTTCAACTTCAATTTTAATTTGTTCTCTTATGTTTGCCATTGAGTTTTCTACTGCAGATATTTTATTTGACACAGATTCTTCTATAACAGATATTTTTGTAGACATCGATTCCTCCACAGTCAAGACAGATTTTTCTACTTCAGTTATTTTTAATGTCATTGATTCTTGTACCTCCGATATTTTAGTTACTTGCTTATTAAGCTCACCTCGTAGGAGACCCAACTCTGCAGCGGTTTGTTCTTGTGTCTGCTTTTGCTGCTGTATTAACTCCTTGATGTCATCTGCTTCCTGCTTCCGTTCCTCTGCCTCCTGCAGGAGGGTTTTCTGTCTCGCTTCCGCTTTCTCGTCTTGTCGTTTTTCTGCTTCTTCCTGTGTCTGCCGCAGCAGTGTTTGTAAAGCTTCCATCATCTGACTGGGATCCATATTTACCGATTTAATTACGAATCACACTCGTCTTGTACAAAGCGTCCACTGTTTCCACTGTTAACCGTTCTATCCCAGTTCTGACACCACTGTTACGACGGTCTACTCGATCGTCGTAGGTACAGTGGAAACAAAATAAGTACAAGACACCAATTAAGTCACTAATCACACCTTTAATTGTTATAGTAAAACAGTTCGTAATTAACAACACAGTGTCTACAACAAATCAAATGAAATTGTTCATACGCAATAAAATGTCCACTAATATTAAAACTCAACTGTATTACAATTATACCGTCCGAATATAAAACGCAACACTTCACTAATAACTACTTGAACGTACACCGTAATAACTCGAACCGCTCTGTAAATATATCGCACTAATACTCTCGAACCGCACAGTCAAAAATCTCGCATTGAACTGAACTACTAAGGCCCCTACCCGATATATTTATAGTCACGCTCACACACCAGAAGCTTCCAAACTGCGTCTTATCTCTCGCGAACTACGTAATTGCTACGCCCTTGACACAGTCCGAGCGCCCGAGCGAAGGCCGTCACAGTCGAGAAAATTCTCGCAACATGCGTATAGTAGCACGTACACCACACGCTTACGTCGAGACCTTTCTGGCACATTCGATAAACGCGTAGATTGTTCTATGCTGTCGTAGCAATATTATTCTGAATAATTTTTGTAAGTTTGTTGTTCTTACTTTGTACGAATTTTTGTAACTTATTCCTTATATATTTATACATTGTAATAAAAACCATGAAAACTGTGTGTTTATAATTGGTGTGTGGCTCTCGACGTCTTACTGGCCTGAAACACTTCCTTAAGTTTCCCAGTTGGTCGAGTCCCAGATGTAGTCAAAACTGTCAAATAGCGTAGTGTTGTTGAAGAAATATATGTGTAGCTTCACCAAAAGTTTCAAAACAAAAATTGTTGTTTTGAAGAAAATTTAAAAAAGTATGTTTAAAAAAAAAAAATGTATAATTAAAAAAAAATTCTTTTTATTAATTAATTAATTAAAATCAATTAATTAATAGGGTGCTGTGAAGTTTTAAAATGTGTATCACTCGTCTAAAAAGTTTTATTGAAGTTCTTGTATTTTTTAAATAATCTACCACCACTCATAAGATTGTCTCCAGGACAATCGATACTTGTTTACCTTTTCGTTTTGTAGGTTATCTTCCCTTATATGTGGTAAAGTCCTGGTAGTTTATTATTTAAAATTAAATTAGTGATAATCTGTAATATTATTGAAATAAAGAACTATTTTGTGGTGAAAAGTATTAATGTTTTATTATGTAATTGCAATATTGACTCTTTTCGATTATAATATCGACTCTCAGGGTATCGAAACAGTTACAAGGTATAGTATATAAAATTCAACAAAGTTCTTTAAACAGCTAATTATTATCAAAGTCAGAGAAATCGGGCCAATATTTAAAAAGTATAACGTTACAACAAGTTAATTACTAATACTAGATACACACATTGAATAATAAATTTGAAATAATATAATTTGTTGTCACCAACAGCTGACGTGAACACGTAGGCGTTGAGATCGTCAAAGGAAAATGGCCGCCCTCAAGTTGGTCAAAATGTCACTCGTTTCTGCGATGTTCCAAATAATATATTTTCTGGCAGTATTCCCGTCCTGGTGTCTGCAAATCTCTTTTTGGATGTTGTATAGTGCCTTGTGTAAAGTTTCCGGGTTGTATTTTGTATATCTGTGTATTTATAAGTTCAGTCACTTTTTACGATTTCGACACTAATATATGGTTATTGTGTTATACAGTTTTCTTGTGTTTTTCGGGGTAGTTATGTACTGTCCAGTGTTATTTAATCTTTCTTGATTGATTTAGTCACTATGTGGATGTTCTAGAATAATTTTATACGCCACTCGCGATTTCACAAAAACGTACTGTTCACTACCGTTTTCCGTTAGGTTAGATTGGTTATAAAACGCTTGTCAAGTAACCGTTCAAATACCAATAATCAACTATCTTATTTCCTCCAGTTTCAACTAAACTCTTAGCCAATATAATATTATTCTTAACATTGTTCAAATCTAATTTCGCATCCTGTACATATTTAAAAATACACTATATAATAGCCTAAACTTTGGTTATTTATCAATTTTATTTACTAGATGTTATTTAAATTAATCCTTCAGTTCATTCGGCGTATTTTAAGATTGAATAATGCCGTTTTATAATGTTTTCTGTCCAAAATTAGTAATTTTACTTTCATTTTGTACTCCATGGAAAATTAAAGCATTTCCAAAACTAACTTCCTGTCATTATGTAAAATCAGCCATTTTATCAGTTATATTTAATATTAATAATCTTATATTGTATTAAAAGGTTTATATTCCCTTATATTCTTGTAATTAATTGAATTAGTTAAATTCTAAAACATTATTCTGGAATATTGACTCCCCTGTCCAAATTTCTGAGTTTAGTAATTTTCATTTTTATTTATAATTCTGAATATAATTTTATAAAATCTTTCTAAATGGTATGTGCAATTATATGGCTTGATCTCAAGTTTATTTTGTCTAAACCCCTTTTGTTTAATTGCTTTTAAATGAGTAATTTTCACTGTTTTGATGAAGTCTGGTTTTCTTTCTTTGGCCTAGGTTTTTTAACAATTTTTCCTTACAAAATATTTTTACAAACAATATATGATGTGTGAAACCCTCTCTGACTTTTAAATATGGTATTATAAACTAAACATTTTTTCAAATTACACAACAATAATTAGTATTGGTTACAATACAAAGAACAGTTAAACAAATAAAGAATATTTTTAAATAAATGGTTGTCTTCAACCTTCAGACATTTTACAATTAAATCCTTATTTCTAACATTGAAATATGGTTCACAAAAAAGGTTTTTTACCAACTAACATCTTAATTACTTCTTACTATTCACAAGTAATAATTATATTTACAGTTCTGATGTTAGTTATTATAGATTTAAATAAATGGCCTTATATCTAATACATTTTTAACATCCTTATCCTATATTCACAAAAATCTTATATCTATATTCTTATTGCTAACTATTATGGTAAGTAGGATTATACAGTTTTTACACCGTCTTTTAAATATTGTCTTTGGGGAATTGTACCCTGTCATTAGTATAATTAAATCTGTTTTTCTTTTTTCATTATATAAAACAAAATGTTATTTTAAACAGATTTATATCTTGTAAGTAACATATTCTCATAGCACACATTTTAAGTCACTGAAAGTTGCATATTTCATTGTATTCAATGTTTGTGATTGCCAAGAATGAAACACAAGGTTTATTTTCTGTAATACCCAAAACTATCACTGGTTCACTTTACACTTTTATTTTATGTTATTGCTAAATGGTCATATAGTCTTATTAACATAATAAATTGGTTAGTGTTTTACAATGGAGATTTGTTCCATGGGTACTATATTATTGTTTCATCTTAGTTCACTGGCAACTCTTACTTTACACACTTTTCTCTCTTAATTTTATGTACATGTTGTTACCATTTTGTTATACTTTTATTGGTTAATATTTATTTTGGGGGGTATGGGGATTTGGGGTGTCTTTTATAAGAGCATGACATCTTCCTCAGGATGCTGCCTTCTTCTTCTTTCTTCTGTCTTCTGGGACTGGTATCTTCTCCATCTTCTTCTTGATGCCATCAGGTTTCTTGGGATTTCTCCATCTTCTTCTGGTTTCTTGGGATTTCTTCATCTTCTTCGTCATTTTAGAAATACACCACCTGTATTGGTTGATCTTGGCTTATTCAGGGTTTCTTTTCCATTTATACTTCCTCGTTGTGGGTTTGGTCATATTCTGTATTGCTTTGTTATTTACTTTTTACCTTCCTGGGTTATAATTTGAAAACCTTTGGTTATGAGGCTGGTTTTGGATGACTCATCACTAGTAACTCATTTTATTTGAACTTGTATTTTTTTAAATAATAATGATTGCTTTCCACAGTTGCTATGAATTAATTTTTTTTATATTAAACTTAATGCTTTCTTCCAGATTTAAATGTTATAATTTTATTATTCTAATGATCAATTGCCATTCAATATTATGCATATATCTGTCACGTTACAACATTGTAACAAATTATTTAATTTGTTTGTTTGTTTTTGTAAAAAAAATTTTGTTTATTATTATTATTTTTTTAATTAATTAAATAATAATTATTTAATTATGTTCTGTGGTGTTTAGCACCTTCTATTATTTTTTTTAAAAGAATTAAATCCTTTTCTGTATTTTAAAATTCCTTCACCAGTTAATAGAATTGTCTCCAATAACAATCGATTGGTGAACTTTTCCTATTTTGCAGGTTATCTTCCTTTTAGGTGGTGAAATTCTGGTAGTTAGCTCAATTAAAATTACGTATTATGCTAATTATCATTTAGTAATAAATAATATTCAATTTTATAGTAAATAAGGTATTTTATTAACAAATGGTTATTATGTCGATTTTCTATCGATTGATTAATCGATTCTCATGGTCTTTTTCAATAGTTCATACAATTATTTATTTTCGGGTTCTTTTAACAGTTATTTTAGGTATAGTCAGAGAAAAAGGGCAAAGTATGAAAAGTATAACATTACAATATATATCAGCTTAAAAATTAAAAGTACATATATGACATTTAGTATATAACAGTGATTAAAGAAATTGTCAAACCATTCAGCTTCATAGACAGAGTCGCATTGAATTGTGGGAACAAGATGGCCGCTCCGAGTTCAGATGTAGAATGAACGCACCTCGCTGTTTCTGCATCCAATAAAGCTGCTTTCCCTATGACTTTTCGTTCCTGTAGCTGCGATTCTTCCTTCTGGTTATTGTGTAGTGTTTCTGGTTGAGTGTTAGTGTTCTACTTCGAAAAATTGTGTAGTGTTAAGTTAATTTCACTTTCGTCTGTTAGGCCGAGATTTGCACTTTTGTTTGGTGATGTGTTATTACTGTTTTAATCATTTAAATGTTATATTCACTGGTGTTCTGTTCTGTTCTGTATTGATTTAATGTTTGTAGGTGTTTGTTTCACTGATTTTCCGTTTAGAATGTATTTTTACGAAACTCGCGTTTTTCACTTTAGGCTAGGCTTATTGCAAATACGCCATTTCTGTTTTAGCTTTAGGTTAAAATTGACTAGGAGCTCGCATCGAGTGTACTATTCAATGTCTAATAATGAACTAATTTACTTCCTTCGTCTTCTCATAAAGGCTTAGCCAAATTAATATGGGTAATCCATTGTTTCAAAATTATATGACATCCTGTGCATTTGAAATTTTGACATTATATAACTGCATATATTTTTGTTATTATTTAAATTTATTAATTACTAAACACATAATCTTCTTCTTCAGTTCATTCTGTTTGATTTGATACCAAATGAGGTAGTTTTACTAGGTTTTTGATCTAAAATGACATTTTTACTTCATTTTGAAAATTATAAGTTTTTAAATTCACTTCCTGTCCTTTTCCAAAATGTTGCCATCTTCCATGTTATATTAATGATTGTATTAAATCTCAGATTGATATAAAAGGTTTATCTTCCCTTAATTTCATGTAATTAGATTAATTGGTTCTCTTTTTAAATATTATACATTAACAGGTAACTCCCCTCTTAGAATTTTTAGTTTTTTCATTTGCATTTTTAACAATAATTCTCACTATCTTTTTACAAAATCTTCCTTACTTATAGTTCCAACTACATGACTTTATGACTGATTTACCTTATATAAATTCCATCAGTTTAATTGTTTTTCTGTACTTAATTCCTTAATTTTAATGCTGTTTAGTTTTAACATTTGGCCTAGATTTTTAACAGTTTTACATACAAAGTTTTTAAATAATATTTTTGTTTATACCCTCTCTGACTTTCTATTATAATATAATATTGATTAACATTTTCTTATTTTAACAAAATAACATTTAGTACATAAATTATACTCTTAATTCATAACACATTATTGAAATTAACAATAGTCTTTCAAATTCAGACATTTTACTCTGGATTAATTATTTTTAAAACACAATAAACATTTTCATAATAAAATTTTTATATTAAAAGGATTGTACTCTTAGATATTTCATCCTTGAGCTATTTAAACTTATTCTAAATAAACAAAACATTTCTTTACTTCTCTCATATACACTATTTCTTACACTAGGTTCATTTTCAGTTTTTAGCTGTTTTTTGTTTGATTTTTGTGGTAATGGTTTTTCACTTCACTTTTTATATGCCTGCTCTTGCTTTATTTACTGTAATTCTAAGGAATGTAGTAAATAAACAGTGGCAGCTATTATTTAGAAACTCCTGTATTATCAGTCATGATAATACTTTATTTATGATTATTCATGGACACAATATAAACACTTTACAAAGTTGTATTATTTCACAATTTACTTAGTTTGTGAACTTCAATATCAACACATTTGGTTTATTTAATATAACACAAAACTCGCACTGATTCTTTTTTATTCTTTGATTTTATTTCTAAATAGTTTTATTAAAATCAAGAAATCTATTTATAGAAGGTAATGAAGGTTTGTTTTTTGCATTATAATTATTTCACATTGGTTCACTTTCAATTCTTACTTTATACACTTTTGGCTTACATTTATTTGACATAGTTTCTAAATTTGATATTTTTGTTATACTTTCATTTTATTTATTTTTATCACTTTCTTTTGGGGTTTGGTTTTTTTTTTAAGAGCACTCCTTCTTCTTGTGGATGCTGCCTTGTTCTGGTATCTTCTTTTCTTCTCTTATTTTCCTTCTTGTTCCTTATAAAAGTATTTCCTCTATCTTCTTGTGGACGTTGTCATGTTTTGGGTTTCTTCCTTACCTACTCCTATCCTACCTGGGTTTTACCTTTTTTAACTTTAGTTTTGCAGTTTACACTTATTTACTCATCACTCTTTGTAATATTGTTTTTAAATGAACTTTTACTTTAATCTATGATTATACTTCACGGTGGTTCTTTATTAATTTTTTTATTTTGCTTTCTCGGATTTTAAAATGTTTTTATCTTATTTTTATGATCATTCTACCATTCAGAATTATGGGCATTATCTGTCATGCTACAACATATATTGCGACAGTACAAATAAGTGATGTACTGAGCATGGAATATAAAAATTTAAATTTACTTAATAAACTGTAAATAATTAATAATATATTAGAATTAAGCATGTTAGGGATTGCAAGCTTGGCTCAGACAAAAATATGAACAGGTGTTTCGACCTGAATCAATGTGCACACACACACAAATGTAACTGAAAGTGTGTACACCAGTATTTTGCTAGTGTGTGTGAACGCAGGTCTCTGCAGGCAAGTTTGCCACCCCAAGATGAATAATTGCACAATTACAGTTTTTACGTAATTATTCATAAATTAGAATTAAGAATTAAAATCCAAAAGCACCATATAATGTAAATAAATTTACTAAATACTGTGTACAAAAACCACCCGAAAGTGACACACCGTACGAGTGTAATAGTGAAATAACTGTGTACAAGTCGAAAGGGTTAAGTTGCAATGTCCAAAATTGCAGTGAACATGTGTTATAAAATTAGTTATAAGATAAGTATAAGAGTATACTTACAGGACTCTGCAATTCGCAGAAATATAAAAAATAGCGAATTTGACAAAGAGTGGGGGAACTGACGCCAAAGACAGTTTCTAACATGTCGATTTCGGAACACTGCAGGGTGTCGACCAAGACATGGGTATAAATAGAACACGCAAGCTGCAGTGGTTCTCTTTCTTGAATCATCCACGGTGCAGCGGGAGCTTATGCCCGTCAGCACGGCGTATTTATTAATTTTTTTATAAACAGTTTAAATTTGCCAGTTACATACAAATACGTAACCAAGCTGTAAGACCATCATTGTAATTAATAACAACACTACTGAAGAAGATCCATTAATGATTCGACACTAGACAAGAGAAGAGTTCCATAGCGATACGACGCTGGACAAGAGGAGAGGTCCATAGCGATACGACGCTGGACAAGAGGAGAGTTCCAGAGAGCGATACGACGCTGGACAAGAGGAGAGGACGAGAGAGAGAGAGAGAGAGAGAGAGAGAGAGAGAGAGAGAGCCGACGCTGGACAAGAGGAGAAGAGAGACAGCCGACGCTGGACAAGAGGAGAACGAACACCGATGGAACAAAAATGATCGAGTATGATTGACGACAATAAGGTGATAGACAACTTATTCATTTCTTTATCATACACAGAATACAAAGACAGTTAAAGACATTAATATTTTATTTAAAAATAAGAGCAATATTTCTTGTATAGTAGAGTTAAAAAAAGTTCATGAAACTTTATGAATTTACGCCAAATTATAAAATACTCGGGTCCCTAGTTCGGGGCCAATGAAACTGTATTTATTTACTGCAAATAGATAATATCTTACTCTTACCTTCCGAGATAGAGTCCAAAGTCGTACAGACGAAAACAGCTGCAAACAGGGTTACTTAGGTTGGCGTTACGAAATATAATAACACAGTTTATTCTGGCTAAAATAACTTACTTGGATTTTATTTAATGAAATTATATAAAGTTTTACAGCTATGCAATAACGTGGTTAATTACATTGATCAAAAGTTTCTCTAGTTTCCTGTTATATGGAAATCACATGTAAAGTATCGATATATCTGAATAAAAAAAAATCTTACAATTACTATATTTTTATGACTACAACAAGGTTTTAAAATGTTTAGTGCCCAGTACTTTGTCTCACGCACTCATTCATACTTTTTACATTTTATCTTTTAACCCCGTTCTTAGAGCTCTGTGTTTATTTTTATTTCATGGATTTATAAAATTGATTTAGTAATGTTGAGAAGGGTACTTAACCAATCCACGGCGTCTTTCACAGTTTCATCACCGTCATGGGTTACTCACGGTATCACTCCGAACTGTCATTTATGAATATTTTTGATGTCACAGTACACTCCGACTTCTTTACTTTAACATATTTGAGTTTAGTACCAAAATTACACTTTTGGTAACGTTTGGTCGGCCGACTTTATATTCATCGAGCACTGTGTAGATGACCGCGCGGTCAGAGTTACAGATGACCTTGTTTTTTAAGTTGTTTAAATAGATAGGCCCTTTTAATCTAAGCCTATCTTATGCCCGAGGCCACTGGTTTTAATTCACGAACTTTACTGTCTGATGCTGGCTGTCTGTTGTTCACTCTCTAATGACACACTGCAGACTGGGTTTCACACAGAGCCTGCTGCTGGGCGGTTACGCAATACGTCTGGGCAATTGTTTAGACTAGCTGTATGTATGTTGCATTGGGGTTCCCCACAGGTGAAAGTCTGGCAATTTGGAAAGTGCTTAAAATGATGATTTAAATTAATATAAAATTAAACTGGGGTGGATCACAATTCTGTACCGTTACAATACCCCCCATAATAAGAGGTTGAAGGCCGAAGCGTTCAAACCCTTATTGCCTAAACCCTAAGAGGATCAGTGAGGATATGGCACCACAACCCCCCTGAACACTCTACTAAAATCATGGGTTCTTACCCCCTAGTGTGGCGACTGCGGCAGCACCCATCCGATCTTACTGGACTACTCTGTTCGAGATCCCAACACCGAACAATCGAACAGATACACGCCCCAGTATCGCCTGACTTTGAAACATTCACTTAAAATTCAATAAACGGCCTTCCATCACTCCATATCCCGCAACTGATTCGTTTCCTCTTAGCCACAACGGCTCATTTTTTGCAAAGTACTGGTTCTGTTATTTGCAAAGTACTGGCTTTTAGTTTAAAATAATAATATAATCTTACAGTCTACTTGCAGTTCAATCATATAAACAGAATAATATTCCCCGTATAATGTTACCCATCCAAAATAACACCATAATTATACGAAATGTGTAGCGTGACAGATGTTTGCATAATATTGAATGGCAATTGATCATTAGAATAATGAAGTTATAACATTTAAATTTGGAAGAAAGCATTAAGTCTAATATAAATAGATTAATTCATATCAACTGTGGAAAGAAATCATTATTATAAAGAAAATACAAGTTAAAATAAAAGGAGTTACTAGTGATGAGTCATCCAAGACCAGTCTCATAACCAAAGGTTTTCAAGGTATAACCCAGGAAGGTAAAATAGTAAATAACAAAGCAGTACTGAATATGACCAAACCCACAACGAGGAAGAATAAATAGAATAGAAACCCTAAAATAAGCCAAGATCAACCAATACAGGTTGTGTATTTCTGAATTAAAGAAGAAGATGGAGAAGATCCCAAGAAACCTGATGGCATCAAGAAGAAGATGGAGAAGATACCAGTCCCAGAAGGCAGGAGAAAAGAAGACTGAAGAAAGAAGAAGAGGGCAGCATCCTGAAGAAGATGTCATGCTCTTATAAAAGACACCCAAATCCCTATATCCCCAAAATAAATATCTAAAAACAAAAGTATAACGAAATAAAAACCACATGTATATAAATTTAAGAGAGAGGAGTGTATAAAGTAAAAGTTTCCTGTGAACTAAGATGAAACAATAATATAGTACCCATGGAACAAATCTCCATTGAAAAAACGCTAACCAATTTATTATGTTGATAAGACTATACGACCATTTAGCATTAACATAATATATAAGTGAAAGTGAACCAGTGATAGTTTTGGGTATTATAAAAAATGAACCTTGTGTTTCATTCTTGGCAATCACAAACATTGGATGCAATGAAATATGCATTTTTCAATGACTTAAAATATGTACTGTGACAATATGTTGTTCATAAGACATGAATCTGTTTAAAATAACATTTTGTTTTACATGAAAAAAGAAAAACAGAGTTCATAATACCTTTTGAACAATTAATACTATTTATTTGTTAATGACAGGGTACAATTCCCCAAAGACAATGTAAAAGACAGTATAAAAACTGTAGAATCCTACTTATAATAATGTTTAGAAATAAGAATATAAATATAAGGTTTTTATGTATATAGTACAAGAATGTTTAAAAATGTTTTAGATATAAGGCCATTTGTTTGGGTCTGATACAACTAACATCAGAACTATAAAAATAGTTACCACTTGTAAATAGTAGAGAGTAATTAAGATGTTAGTTAGTACAAAACCTTTGTTGTAAACCATATTTACATGTTGGAAATGGGAATTTTGTTGCAAAATGTCTGATTTGAAGACAACCATTTATTTAAGAAAAATGTTCTTTATTTTGTTTTAACTATTGTTTGTATTGTGGCCAATACTAGTTGTTTTTGTGTAATTTGAAAGCATGTTTAATTTATAATACTATTTGTAAAAGTCAGAGAGGGTATCACACATCATATATTGTTTGTAAATTATTTTGTAAGAAAAATTGTTAAAAAATCATAGGCCAAAAGAATGGAAACCAAACTTCATCAAAACAGAGAAATTGCTCAATTAAATGCAAATAAACAAAAGGGGTTTAGACAAAATAAACTTGAGATCATGCCATATAATTGCACATACCATTTAGAGAGATTTTAATAAATTATATTCAGAATTATGAATAAATGTGAAAATGACTAAACTCAGAAATTTAGACATGGGAGTCATATATTTCAGAATAATGTTTCAGAATACAACTAATTCAATTAATTACCAGAAAATAAGGGAATAGGAACCTTTTAATACAATATAGGATTATTAATATTAAATATAACTGATAAAATGGCTGAATTTACATTATAACAAGAAGTAAATTTTGGAAATGTTTGACTTATCAGAGTATATCAAACTGAAAGTAAAATTACTATTTTTCGGACCGAAAACACTATAAAATGGCATTATTTAATCTGAAAATAACCAGAATGAACTGAAAGATTAATTTAAATCAAATCTAGTGAATAAAATTGACAAATAACCAAAGTTTAGGCATTCATATAGTGAAATAGTAAAATGTACACAGGATGTGAAAATATTTTTGAACAATGTTAAGGATAATATTATATGGGCTAAGAGTTTAATTGAAACTGGAGGAAACAGTTAGTTAATTATTGGTAGTTGAACGGTTAACATGACATACCTTTGATAACGTGAATAACCTAACCTATAATCGTCATACAAAGCGAGTGTATAGTGAGTTATTGTGAAATCGCGAGTGACTTGTAAAATACTTCTGAAACTATCATATTATAACAGAAACGATCAAGTAACACTCCATAACACAGAACAATATAAATCTACTCCGAAAAACACCATAAAACACTAGAAAACTGTATAATACATTAAACCAAATTAGTGACGGAATCGGAGAAAGTGTTTGAACTAATAATTATACAGATACACTAAATACAACCCAGAATCACTACACCAGTCACTACACAACATATAACAAGAGATTTGCGGACACGAGAACAGAAATATTGCGTCAAAATACATTATTTGGAACGCAGCAGGGACGAGTCACATTTTGATCAACTTGACGGCGGCCATTTGCTTTGACAAACCCAGTGCCTCTTCTTGGTTCATCACAGCTGTTTGGTGAAAACAATTATTATATTTACAATTTATTATTCAATGTCTGTGTTTATTAATAACTATTAATTTGATTGTAACGTTATACTTTTTAAATATAAGCCCGATTTCTCTGACTTTGGTAATAACTGGCTGTTTAAAGAACCCTATATAATTTTTATAACATATACTTGTAACTTTTTTCGATATCCTGAGAATCGATACTAATCGATAAGAGTCAATATTGCTGTTACTTAATAAAACATTAATACTTTTTAATACTTAATAGTTCTTTATTTCTTCAATAATACTAATTACCAATAATATAATTCTAATTGATAATCTACAAGGACTTTACCACCCGTAAGTGAAGATAACCTAAAAAATAGAAAGGTAAACAAATATCGATTGGTTTACAGACAGTCTTATGAGTGGTGATAGATTATTTAAATTATACTAAAACTTTAATAAAAATTTTCAGAAGAGCATTACACTGTTTAAAACTTCACAGCCCTATATTAATTAATTGATCCTAATTAATTAATTAATAAAATTAAAATTTTTTTTTTATTATTTTTTTTTTATAAACATAATTTTTTTTTAATTTTCTTCAAAACAATAATTTTTGTTTTGAAACTTTCGGTGAAGCTGAGCATATATATTTCTTCATCAACTTTACGCTACTCGACCGGTCTTGCTACCATTGGGACTCGACCAGCTGGGAAACTTAAGGAAGTGTTTCAGGCCAGTAAGACGTCGAGAGCCACACCAATTAAACACATTACAACTTACAGATTCACACATCTATACTTATTTAAATTATTTTATTACAAATTGGCGCACAACTTTAGGGGCTCTAATTAGCGATTGGAAGGCCAATAAATTCTGCCCAATCACTAGTTGGAGCTAGGCAACAGCTACAAAGCCAGAGAATTTCGAGGGAAAATGCAACGACGTGCAACATCTAAGAAACGGGCGGCGGAGGCCGAGAAAGAAATAGAAGCTGATATGGACAACAAAGAGGCAACGCCAGTAGAGTTGGAAGAGGTATTACAATCGGTGTTGTCCAAACAAACAGAGCAACCAGAGGAACAACCGGAGATGCCTACTCAGACAGGGGAAGTCAATGTCCGGAAGGAACAATTAGAAAAACCATCACAAGTAGATGATCGGACAGTACAAGAAATGTTCAGAGCGTTAATGCGAGACAACCAGTCCTTGAAAGAAGATTTAGGAAATAAAATCGAAACAACAAACAAGAAGATGGAAGAAAACAGCAAGAAGATGGAAGAAAACAGCAAGAAGATGGAAGAGAAGATGGAAGAAAACAGCAAGAAGATGGAAGGAAAGTTAGAAGAATTGAAGAAGGATAATCAATCCACAAAAGAAGAGTTGACTGGGATGAACAAGAACATAGGAAATTTGAAGGAAGATAACAAGAAGATGGAAGAAGAGATGGGGAAGAAGTTAGAAGAATTGAAGGAAGACAACCAATCGTTCAAGGAAGAATTCAAGTCAACTAAAGAAGAATTGATTAATAAAATTGAGAACACCAATCATAAAATCGATGAAACCAGGAAGAAGATAGAGAAGAACAACCGACAGTTGAAGGAAGAATTGAAGGAAGACAACAGGAAGTTGGAAGAGAAGATGGGGGAGAAATTGGAAGAATTGAGAGAGGACAATCAAATTCTAAGAGAAGAGTTAAGGGAGGTAAATCAGGAGAATTTGGACAAACTGGACGAAAGGATGGAATTGTTGCGAGAAGAACTGAATAAAGAAATCACTGTTAACAAAAAAGCGATGAATAAGAAGATGGAAGAAGAAAATATAATGGTCAATCGACAGATTCGGGAGATTGATGGAAAGTGCAACCAGACCGAAAAGGAGGTGAATGAGTTTAAAGAAGTGGTGAACATCAAGTTCACAAATATCGAAGAACATAGTCGTAGGAAGGTAGAAGAACAGAGAAAGGAAAATCAAGAAGAATTCGGAAAAGTACGAAACCAGGTCACAGAACGATGTAATGATATACAAGAGACCATGGCCAATATCACCGGTCAGGTGCGACAAAGCCGAGAGGAGATGGAAGCGATTAGAAACAGACCGACTCATTTCACCGGATTGCCCGTCAACGAAAGCCGAGAGTGGCTCAACTTCCGGCAGTACAAACGCAAGCCGATGGAGTTCCTGGCAAGGGTAGAAGAATATTTGACCAAGCATAAAATTACCCAATGGAGCCATAGCAGGGAGATATTCGACGAGTCCTTCCGAGACATTACAGATAATTGGTGGATGGCCAACCGGAGTGAAATTTCCGACTACCAACAGTTCCGGAAAATGTTTAAGACAAAATACTGGTCTGAGACCACCCAGAACTTGATCCGTGACAATATTTGTAATGGAAGATACAGGTCACAGTTAGGTAGCAGTATGACGGCATATTTCTTGGGGAAGGTGTGTATGGCAAAGCACCTTGAGCCAGCAATCCCAGAAGAATGTTTAGTGAATAAGATATCTTATCACTATGATGAGGACATTATCAGGGCCCGGAGAGGTAGTCAGATCAAGACGATCCAGGGAATGACCGAGTTATTGGAGGGATACGAGAATGAAGAGTATTATCGGCAGAGCAGGAAGAGAAATGAGAGACCAGAAGCAAGGCCGACTACTTACCCCAATAACGGCAATAACCATACAAATAACCGGAACCAACCCAGTAATTACGACGGCCCTAACAACCAGCCGCGTAATAACCAGTTTAACGGAAATTTTAACGGCGTTAGGAATAACAACCCCTACCCAAACAATAGAAACAATTTTTACCAACATAATAATGTCCCATACAGTCAGAGAAATCCATATCCCAACAATAATGGTAACAGGCCTTACCCACCTAACCGAAATTACTATAATGATAATATTAATAATAATAATAATAGCAATAGTAATAACCGAGTGTCGCGCCCTAGGGTAAATTTTATAAGAGCAGAAGATCGCGGACCCAGGAGATATTATCAACCGAGGAGGAGCAGCTTCCACGGCGCTGACCGAAGATGGAGGAGTGCGGAACGAGACGGCCCAAGATACGAACAGGAAAGACGAAGTACCAGCCTGGAAGATCTTGGCAGACAACCGAACAGGGCGTTAAACGTCAACCAGGGTACAGAACGTCAGGAAACAAACCAGAGTTTCCCGAACGATGCCTCGGTCAACAGTAACTTAAACAATGACCAAAATGCTTTAAACGAGAGGAGGCAGTAATCAACAACGATGACCCGTTACTGCTTATACTTCCTGGGTTAGAAAAGGATGATTTGCAACAAGTAAACAATGATAAAAACATCACTATTATCAGTAACCATTATTTGAAAGACATACGAACTGAACTTTTGGAAGAGAACGAGAAGAGTCTCAGCAACAGTAATAATGAGATAATTTATATAACAGCGGAGGTGGAAGGAGTTCCCGCTAAAATAATGATAGACACAGGAGCTAATATTTCAATAATAAACTCCAATGAGTTGGAGAGAATACAATGTACATGTGGAAAAACTTTGCCAATGTTACCAGTCAACAACATTGTGTTGGTAGGTGCAACTGGCCGCCAGAATAAAACCATTAGGAAGCAAGTTTCCTTAAGTGTCGTTAGCCGTGATATAGCTTTAGACATGGAATTTTTAATCGCCACCGGATTACCATTTGACATCTTAGTCGGTTGCGATATTCTTCGTAGATATTCGCCAGTAATCGATCTTAATTTAAATAGAGTATCACTTTTCCCAGACGGAGTAACATGGACCGCAGATCTGGTAGGAAGCACAACTATACTTCCCAGCCCAATACATCAACAACTTCGAAAAATTAATATTATAAGAAACAGCCCTCTTTCTAAACCCATAATATACAATAATGGAGGAGAGGATTTATGGTCAGTTAAGATCCAAGAAATACGTAATTTCCAGTGCGGAAGCGATAACAAGAAAATACCAACGCACATGGCTGATCGTCTAATTGCAATATATGAGAAATACAAGGCGGTGTTTTCTGATGAACCAGGGAAGGTAAAAAACTACCAGTGCCAACTTCGTTTTAAAGAAAACGTAGAGTTTAACCGGAGGTCATATCCAATAGCGCAGTCGCTCAAAGAAGCCGTGAGAACAGAGATAAACAAAATGATAGATAATGATATAATTGAGATTAGTCAATCACCTTACACTAGTCCAATTATTGCTGTTCCGAAGAAAGACGGACAAGTCCGGCTCTGTTTAGATGCGCGTGAGTTGAATAAGACAATTGTGAATGACAGAACTTCTCCCGGTGAAATAGAAGAAATCTTAAAGCGTTTTCATGGTACTAGATTTATTAGCACCTGGGATACGGTCTGTGGGTATTGGCAGGTAGAGCTGCATCCACAAAGCCGCCAATACGTAGCGTTCATTTTCGAAGGGCGCAATTACCAGTTCAAGAGACTGCCCTTCGGACTTGTCAATTCTGTCGCCATATTTGTGGCATGCATGGACCAGATTTTGGGACCAGAAGCGCTCCAATTTACCACCGTCTATGTTGACGATTTACTAATCACATCCGGAACCTGGGAGGAGCACTGTTACAGAGTGGAGTTTGTACTAAACAAACTAGCGCAGAACAACATAACATTGAAGTTGGAGAAATCCAAGTTCATAGCGCGCGAGGTACAATTCTTAGGCTTCAACCTAGACGACAGAGGTATTACCCCATCAGCAGAGAAAGTGGAGGCAATTCAGAGGTTCCCGCAACCAAGAAACAGGAAACAATTGCAATCTTTCCTCGGACTCTGTAACTATTACAGGAAGTTTCAGAGCCGATATTCCGAGTTGACCGCCAAGTTTCAACCACAGTTATCTGCCAAAAACAAATGGATTTGGGGTGAAGATCAAGATATTACTTTACGCTTGATAAAAGAGAAGTTTCTGGAGAGTGTGATACTTCGTCACCCAGATTTTAAGAAACCGTTCTTTCTAAACTGTGACGCTAGCGATCTAAGCTTAGGAACGACATTATACCAGGAAGATGAGGAGGGACAACATCTGGTACTAAGCTTCGCTAGTCGCACACTGAACCAGTGCGAAAAGAACTACAGTGTGACAGAAAAGGAATTGTTGAGCGTGGTGTTCGCATGCAGCAAGTTCCGGACGTACATTCTCGGATATCAAGTCACGGTACGAACTGATCATAAATCCATCTCGTTCCTTCGTAGGTGCAAATTGAGTCACGGCCGATTGGCTAGGTGGGTACTCGCCCTACAAGAATATGACCTGAAATGGGAATACATTCCAGGGAAGAAGAACGTGGTAGCGGATGTGTTGTCACGTATAAATCTGGAAGATCAGACTTTCGAGGGAGAGAAGGAGAGCTTAATAAAAATTTATAACATATTCACGACCAGAGCCGATTTACAAGCTTTGTTAATAAACATCAGAATCCATCAGCAGTCTGATCCTAAGCTGAAAAACATTGTGAGTCGTTTGGAAGCCAATGATGAAACCATTTCTAAATACTACCACCTTAACAAGGGAATTTTATTCATAAAAACCGCATTGGACGATGAGACATGGAAGGTGATAATCCCACACCAAATCGAAAAGGAGGTCATCATCGATTACCATGTCAGGTATGGTCACATGGGAGCGTTAAAAGTGATACAAGCTCTAGAGGAAAATTGTAAGATCAAGAATATCAACTGCAAGGTGAGGACATACATCAAGTCCTGTAAGATCTGCCAATGTGCAAAAGTAAACAATGAAAAGACAGAGGGTATCATGATACCGATAACTTCCAACGCAAAACTGGAAAAAGTGTTTTTGGATATATGCGGGCCATTTCCCCGTAGCGGTGGTCGGCACAGATATAAATACTTGGTAATCATAATGGATCACTACACCAAGTATATAAAGCTATATCCGGTTAATCGGGCAACGACAGCAAAGGTTTTGGCGGTGATTATTGATTTGTATATCCCAGAGATCGGTAGACCATTTTCTATTATTACCGACCATGGTACACAGTTTAAGGGGAGGAGATGGCGAGACACTTTATTAGCACTTGGGGTCAAAACATATAAGACATCAGTCTACCACCCAAGTAGCAATCCGGCTGAGAGAGTACTAAGAGAAGTGGGTAGGATATTGCGCACGTACTGTCACAACCAACAGAAAAAGTGGCAAGAGTACCTAGCAGCGACAGAAACATTCCTAAATTACGCCCACCATCCAGCTATAGGAATTCCACCGTACTCAGCCATGTATGAGAAGCCGACTCCCCGAGACATTGAACAAATCATTGAATTTCCAACGAACAACAATAGGAAATTCAACCAGTTGAAGTTTTACAATAAGGTAGCAGAAGATCAGGAAAAACGGCAAGCCAAATACCAGAAGGCAATAGGGCGAATTGTAACCTATAAAGAGGGTGAGAAAGTACTCCTAAAAAATAGAGAGCTGCCTAGCACCTTAGAAGGCATAACCAAAAAACTACTATTATTATACACTGGACCATATGTTGTGGTAAATGATAAACAGAACAATACATATGAGTTGAAGGAAATCGTTTCAGGAAGAATCAAAGGAGTGTACAATCAAGCTTCTATGAAGAAATATTATGAAGAATGAGTTGTGAGTTTTAGAATTTTGAATTTTTTTTAAAAATCCAAAAATAATGTAAGTACATCTTACAACCTAATATTTTGAGAAGAACATTTTGGAGAATTATAAGAAGAAGGAATTTAGAATTTATATTTTAAAAATCCTAAAATAATGTAAGTACATCTTACAACCTAATATTTTGAAAAGAACATTCTGGAGAATTAAAAGAAAAAGAATTTTTAATAATTTGAAAAAAATTCTAAAATATGTAAGTACGTCTTATTACAACCTAATAATTTTGGAACGAACTTTATGGAAGAAAGAAAAAGAAAGACTTTTGAATTGAAATATATTTATAAAAATTTAAAATTGAGTAAGTACTTCTTACTACAACCTGATAATTTAGAACAAAACTTTATGGAAGAAAGAGAAAGAGAGAGAATTTTGAACTTAATTATATGAAAAACTTAAAAATGAAGTAAGACCAACTTACTATAACTAAGTTTATGAGAAAACTTTATGGTAAATAATTAAGAAGAATTTGAATTTGGAGAAATACCAAAACATTCAGAAATAATAGTAAAATCACAATACTATAAACAATTCTGAATGAAACAATTCTGGGAATAAATGAATTAAACAGAATTTGAATGTTGATAGAACGTCAGTACTTTGAAACAAGATAAGATCAACATATTACAAGGATTTATGAGAAATATTTTTCAATTAAATAAAAAGAATAGTTTGAATTTTACATTAAAACTAACCAAGTTCCAAAAAATAATAAAGTGTCAATTATAATTGAGAAGAAAAAATTTGGAAGCAAAGAGGCTAATTACCTATGAAACGATAATGAAAACAGTTAATTAAGAGCAAAGAAGAACAACTCATACCAAACGTATGGAGAAGATGATTTTGAACCAATGATAATAATAAGACCTATATGAAATACAAAGAGAAGAAATACCACATGAAATATAATATAAATGAATTAATGCTAATGAATGCGAAGACGGATTAATAACTTTCTAAGAGAAAGGAAAGAACCAAAATGTTTAAATAAAATGATCAATATAACAACCTGTATATCTAATGTGAAGATACAATGTTAAAAAATTAAATATAATATATTAAGACCATTCAAATAATGAATACGAAAGACTATTTATAAAGACCATGCTAATACTATGAATAACCAGAAGAAAGGATAAAGAGAATTCAGATGAAGAAGAAAGAGAGTTACACTGTAAACAGTAACCAGAATTATTAAAAGAAAGGTTTTCAACCATAATTAAATTAAATATATCAGACAAGTTAAGAGTTTTGAAAAAATATATATGTAATGAGTATAATAATGATTATGAAGATTTATTAAGATAGAAAATGTGAGATAATCTGAGAGACTACGAAGTGGAGAATCCAAAGATATTTTTATTAGTCGAAAATGAGACTACTTTTTATTTATTTATTCGATGACTGACTGAAGATAATTCCAGCAGCATTATGTTTTTTGAGCAGGGATGGATATGCCCCTGTACTCAATTTATAGAAGTGGTGTATGGCCAGCAGAGAAGTAGCGTACAGTGCCCCTCTGATCTGCCCCAGCCCACGTGATAGGGAATGTTAGGGAATTAATATCCCAAGGATACAACACGAAGTTGATATAGAAAGAAAATGTATTACAATTATAATATATCTCAGAAGACACTAACTATCCGAAAAGGATCAGTAGTAAGACAAGTAACCATATATATAAAATTAATAAAACTCTAATTATAAAAAAATCGATATAAAGATGGAGAAGAAAATGAATTATAAGAAATGATGAAATTATCATAAGAAATTATTTCATCCATAAACATGTCTGAAATAATTACTTCTGGAGGAGAGCAATCTGTAGCGTGACAGATGTTTGCATAATATTGAATGGCAATTGATCATTAGAATAATGAAGTTATAATATTTAAATTTGGAAGAAAGCATTAAGTCTAATATAAATAGATTAATTCATATCAACTGTGGAAAGAAATCATTATTATAAAGAAAATACAAGTTAAAATAAAAGGAGTCATCCAAGACCAGTCTCATAACCAAAGGTTTTCAAGGTATAACCCAGGAAGGTAAAATAGTAAATAACAAAGCAGTACTGAATATGACCAAACCCACAACGAGGAAGAATAAATAGAATAGAAACCCTAAAATAAGCCAAGATCAACCAATACAGGTTGTGTATTTCTGAATTAAAGAAGAAGATGGAGAAGATCCCAAGAAACCTGATGGCATCAAGAAGAAGATGGAGAAGATACCAGTCCCAGAAGGCAGGAGAAAAGAAGACTGAAGAAAGAAGAAGAGGGCAGCATCCTGAAGAAGATGTCATGCTCTTATAAAAGACACCCAAATCCCTATATCCCCAAAATAAATATCTAAAAACAAAAGTATAACGAAATAAAAACCACATGTATATAAATTTAAGAGAGAGGAGTGTATAAAGTAAAAGTTTCCTGTGAACTAAGATGAAACAATAATATAGTACCCATGGAACAAATCTCCATTGAAAAAACGCTAACCAATTTATTATGTTGATAAGACTATACGACCATTTAGCATTAACATAATATATAAGTGAAAGTGAACCAGTGATAGTTTTGGGTATTATAAAAAATGAACCTTGTGTTTCATTCTTGGCAATCACAAACATTGGATGCAATGAAATATGCATTTTTCAATGACTTAAAATATGTACTGTGACAATATGTTGTTCATAAGACATGAATCTGTTTAAAATAACATTTTGTTTTACATGAAAAAAGAAAAACTGAGTTCATAATACCTTTTGAACAATTAATACTATTTATTTGTTAATGACAGGGTACAATTCCCCAAAGACAATGTAAAAGACAGTATAAAAACTGTAGAATCCTACTTATAATAATGTTTAGAAATAAGAATATAAATATAAGGTTTTTATGTATATAGTACAAGAATGTTTAAAAATGTTTTAGATATAAGGCCATTTGTTTGGGTCTGATACAACTAACATCAGAACTATAAAAATAGTTACCACTTGTAAATAGTAGAGAGTAATTAAGATGTTAGTTAGTACAAAACCTTTGTTGTAAACCATATTTACATGTTGGAAATGGGAATTTTGTTGCAAAATGTCTGATTTGAAGACAACCATTTATTTAAGAAAAATGTTCTTTATTTTGTTTTAACTATTGTTTGTATTGTGGCCAATACTAGTTGTTTTTGTGTAATTTGAAAGCATGTTTAATTTATAATACTATTTGTAAAAGTCAGAGAGGGTATCACACATCATATATTGTTTGTAAATTATTTTGTAAGAAAAATTGTTAAAAAATCATAGGCCAAAAGAATGGAAACCAAACTTCATCAAAACAGAGAAATTGCTCAATTAAATGCAAATAAACAAAAGGGGTTTAGACAAAATAAACTTGAGATCATGCCATATAATTGCACATACCATTTAGAGAGATTTTAATAAATTATATTCAGAATTATGAATAAATGTGAAAATGACTAAACTCAGAAATTTAGACATGGGAGTCATATATTTCAGAATAATGTTTCAGAATACAACTAATTCAATTAATTACCAGAAAATAAGGGAATAGGAACCTTTTAATACAATATAGGATTATTAATATTAAATATAACTGATAAAATGGCTGAATTTACATTATAACAGGAAGTAAATTTTGGAAATGTTTGACTTATCAGAGTATATCAAACTGAAAGTAAAATTACTATTTTTCGGACCGAAAACACTATAAAATGGCATTATTTAATCTGAAAATAACCAGAATGAACTGAAAGATTAATTTAAATCAAATCTAGTGAATAAAATTGAAAAATAACCAAAGTTTAGGCATTCATATAGTGAAATAGTAAAATGTACACAGGATGTGAAAATATTTTTGAACAATGTTAAGGATAATATTATATGGGCTAAGAGTTTAATTGAAACTGGAGGAAACAGTTAGTTAATTATTGGTAGTTGAACGGTTAACATGACATACCTTTGATAACGTGAATAACCTAACCTATAATCGTCATACAAAGTGAGTGTATAGTGAGTTATTGTGAAATCGCGAGTGACTTGTAAAATACTTCTGAAACTATCATATTATAACAGAAACGATCAAGTAACACTCCATAACACAGAACAATATAAATCTACTCCGAAAAACACCATAAAACACTAGAAAACTGTATAATACATTAAACCAAATTAGTGACGGAATCGGAGAAAGTTTTTGAACTAATAATTATACAGATACACTAAATACAACCCAGAATCACTACACCAGTCACTACACAACATATAACAAGAGATTTGCGGACACGAGAACAGAAATATTGCGTCAAAATACATTATTTGGAACGCAGCAGGGACGAGTCACATTTTGATCAACTTGACGGCGGCCATTTGCTTTGACAAACCCAGTGCCTCTTCTTGGTTCATCACAGCTGTTTGGTGAAAACAATTATTATATTTACAATTTATTATTCAATGTCTGTGTTTATTAATAACTATTAATTTGATTGTAACGTTATACTTTTTAAATATAAGCCCGATTTCTCTGACTTTGGTAATAACTGGCTGTTTAAAGAACCCTATATAATTTTTATAACATATACTTGTAACTTTTTTCGATATCCTGAGAATCGATACTAATCGATAAGAGTCAATATTGCTGTTACTTAATAAAACATTAATACTTTTTAATACTTAATAGTTCTTTATTTCTTCAATAATACTAATTACCAATAATATAATTCTAATTGATAATCTACAAGGACTTTACCACCCGTAAGTGAAGATAACCTAAAAAATAGAAAGGTAAACAAATATCGATTGGTTTACAGACAGTCTTATGAGTGGTGATAGATTATTTAAATTATACTAAAACTTTAATAAAAATTTTCAGAAGAGCATTACACTGTTTAAAACTTCACAGCCCTATATTAATTAATTGATCCTAATTAATTAATTAATAAAATTAAAATTTTTTTTTATTATTATTTTTTTATAAACATAATTTTTTTTTAATTTTCTTCAAAACAATAATTTTTGTTTTGAAACTTTCGGTGAAGCTGAGCATATATATTTCTTCATCAACTTTACGCTACTCGACCGGTCTTGCTACCATTGGGACTCGACCAGCTGGGAAACTTAAGGAAGTGTTTCAGGCCAGTAAGACGTCGAGAGCCACACCAATTAAACACATTACAACTTACAACTTACAGATTCACACATCTATACTTATTTAAATTATTTTATTACAAATGACATTAAATCCATTTATACTTGGCTACTATAAAATTTTTTTTTTTTTCTTTACTACCCCCCTTTTATCCCTTAACCCCTGATACCAGTTACATATTAATGTGTTCTGCGCTAGGCTTCTTGGCCTTTTCCAGCCTCATCCTAGCCGTAAACCACATCTCCCTCGTGGCCTGTAACTCGGTCACCGCCCATCCACACTCACTATTACCCCCCCTAGACTGTAGCGTCTAGTTGCTTTCACAAGGACTGATGCGGAAGGGGTGGACATTTTTTTCTTTTATTCCACCCCCATCCTTGCTTCGGCGTTACAATAAAATTCGGTATTACCTACTATTTTTTATTTATACACCCCTAATGGACTACCACCCCTATCTGGGTGAAAATAGCCCTGTTCCAAAATTTAGTAGATTCCCCAAAAAATAACCCCCCTACTAAGTCTAACAAACCACCGGGTTAACAAAACAAAACAAACCACAAGCCGGTTATATCAAGTAAAATTTATGATTTGCCACAATTAACTACTTTCACGGTCATGATCCGGTGAGGTCATGGCCACACTTAGGTGGGGAATCTACAGTTAAAACATAAAATATAGATTGGCATTGATACAAGTTACTTGGACAGTATTATACACCTCTAAGTTTTCCAAACATTTTTGACAGCATTTACACAAAATTTCTTTCAGTTTCACATTTAAGTAAAGTACATATTTCATTTATTTTACAATTACATTTGAAGTTTGAATCAGAATAGATTTAAATTTATTATTAAAATTTTCAATTGTTTTAATTACCAAGTTAATTTAATTTTATTTAATTTCTCAAACTCTACGTCATAGGAATTACCTCATTATTATTTTGTCTTATTTGTTCGAGACAACTTTATTTATTTAAATATCATTTTACAAAGGACCAAAAAAATATTATCTGCATTCCATCACATCAGATGTTTCTTTTGTTTCATAATAAAATCTGCTCTTGGCATTGATTCATCAAACTGCAACAGTTATCAACTTCAGCACTTGGCTGTGAACATTAGTCAAAACATACAGCACACCTGTTTACATTAACACAGTTACAAACACTCTGTCTCAACACTCACATAGTCTAAACATTCTGGTTACATCATATACAGGCAGATATACTTCCTTCGAATTTTTGGTTTCTGTAAATCTTTTAATGTTAACATATTTATCAATGTCTATTTATTACAATTCAAACCAAATATACTTTAATTCACCTTTCAGTTATTATTACTTTTTAATTACAGTTTCTATTTAATACCATTATCTCAATTTATATTATGGAATTAAACTCTTTTCACACCTATAAACATTTAATTTTATCTAATCGGTATTATAAACTTTATACTTACAGTACATTATCCACCTATTGACCTGAACACAAAATACACACCAATATCTCCACGTAACCTCTGAAACATTTAACAACAATGTTATTTCATATCAAACAATTTAACCTTTATCTATTAATGTCAAATCTCATAAAACAACTTAAATCCATTGGAAAATTCAATTAGACAACCTTTAAATTAATCAGAGTAATTAAACATCTCAAATTATTTTAATTAAATTAATTATTGAAAACTCAACATTTTAATTGCTTTCACCCATTGCGATAACTACAACTCATTCATTATCTTCCTCCAAATTATTTTTGTTATTTATTTAAGCTGCAAAATATTAATATTATTATTATCTCACAACAATTTCTGCTACATACATACATTGTTACATTTTACAACACACACAAATAAATTTACTAAACATGTATTTACAATTCTTCAGCAATAATTATTCAGTTATATCACACTTCAATGTCCAAGGTTGCGAGGTCAGAACCAATAAACAACTATTTAAAAGTGTCCATTTGTGAATTTAAGGCTCAACCTCCATCGTCATAGATAAGTCTTTGTTTTATATAGCATTGTTCAATTTCATTAACACACAAATTACTGTTTTGTGTGTTGTCATCATAAAAACTAAATTCATTCATTATACCAAAATAATCATAAAACAAGTCAACGTTAAGTACATCGGTTAAGTCTCCATTAGTAGTTATATTCATTATCAAGTCAATTATTTTCTCATTCATTGCAACATAAGGTAAATTATTATTCTTTAAAACTGTCATCAAAATAATCTTCACTCTCTATTTTAACAAGTACGTATTTCATATCAATTAACATCTCTTTCAACTCATTATAATCTCTCATTAGTTTATATAATTATATTTCTTTATCAATACACAACTCTCTCTCAAAACATCTTTCATCATCATAACACCTGTCACTACCCCCCTGAACTATCTCACTCCATGCAGAGGGTACAAAATTATTCAACAAAAATATACAACTCAAATCTTTCACTAATAAGGGTCTCTTGCCCTCCAATAATAACATTTTTGAACTCCTTGGTTCATCACAAATAAGGGGAAAATTTACCCTCTGCCCTACACATTCAGCTACTCTTTCTTTCCATTCTTTTTCTAATTCATCAACACTAATTACTACTTCATTACAACATATAACTTTCTCTCTCTCACTCACTGTTTCACTATCTATTTTCAACGTTTCACTCTAATACCACATTTTTAATTATATTCTCATTTTCGACATTATTGTTATCACTTGTAAATTCTTTATTATCATTATTATTTTTACTTTTACTCTGTTCTCCTCCTATTCTCTCAATATCTTGTTTCAATTCATTACAACTATTTTCGCATTTCATTCTTACCTCATCAATGTCAAATTTAAGTACGTCAAATTTACAATTATATTCACTTTTAATTTCATTCAATTTGTTATTCTGTACATCTAATTTCTCATTGACACTACTTTTAAATTCTTGCATTTCGTTTTTCTGTTCATCAAATTTAGCGTCATTACTATCAAATCGTTTACTGAGAAGGTTAAATAGATCATTCATTGACATTTCTTTTTCTTTTATATTTGTTTTAATTGTAATAGGGGTGGAAGTTGCTCCCCCCTCATTAATTAATACAGATTCGTTTACATTACTGTCACTGATTGACAGTGACTCTGTCTGAATACCTGAATCGCCTTTATTGGCCGACTCAGTTGACATATTTTCATTTACTACCGTTTCGGTTACTATTGTTTTTATTTGATTTTCAGCACTAGTGCTAGTTAAATCAATAGCGTTTTCCATGTTTTCAAGTATTTACTTATACACAATTTATATACTTATACTGACAATCGCCCTCACTCCCAAACAACCCGTTCTGCAGCTTGGTTAGGTCTGGCGAATGTAAGTTATAACCTACACTCGCGTCCCTGTTCGGGTGCCAATGAAACTTTATGAATTTACGCCAAATTATAAAATACTCGGGTCCCTAGTTCGGGGCCAATGAAACTGTATTTATTTACTCCAAATAGATAATATCTTACTCTTACCTTCCGAGATAGGGTCCAAAGTCGTACAGACGAAAACAGCTGCAAACAGGGTTACTTAGGTTGGCGTTACGAAATATAATAACACAGTTTATTCTGGCTAAAATAACTTACTTGGATTTTATTTAATGAAATTATATAAAGTTTTACAGCTATGCAATAACGTGGTTAATTACATTGATCAAAAGTTTCTCTAGTTTCCTGTTATATGGAAATCACATGTAAAGTATCGATATATCTGAATAAAAAAATTCTTACAATTACTATATTTTTATGACTACAACAAGGTTTTAAAATGTTTAGTGCCCAGTACTTTGTCTCACGCACTCATTCATACTTTTTACATTTTATCTTTTAACCCCGTTCTTAGAGCTCTGTGTTTATTTTTATTTCATGGATTTATAAAATTGATTTTGTAATGTTGAGAAGGGTACTTAACCAATCCACGGCGTCTTTCACAGTTTCATCACCGTCATGGGTTACTCACGGTATCACTCCGAACTGTCATTTATGAATATTATTGATGTCACAGTACACTCCGACTTCTTTACTTTAACATATTTGAGTTTAGTACCAAAATTACACTTTTGGCAACGTTTGGTCGGCCGACTTTATGTTGATCGAGCACTGTGTAGATGACCGCGCGGTCAGAGTTACAGATGACCTTGTTTTTTAAGTTGTTTAAATAGATAGGCCCTTTTAATCTAGGCCTATCTTATGCCCGAGGCCACTGGTTTTAATTCACGAACTTTACTGTCTGATGCTGACTGTCTGTTGTTCACTCTCTAATGACACACTGCAGACTGGGTTTCACACAGAGCCTGCTGCTGGGCGGTTACGCAATACGTCTGGGCAATTGTTTAGACTAGCTGTATGTATGTTGCATTGGGGTTCCCCACAGGTGAAAGTCTGGCAATTTGGAAAGTGCTTAAAATGATGATTTAAATTAATATAAAATTAAACTGGGGTGGCTCACAATTCTGTACCGTTACAATACCCCCCCAATAAGAGGTTGAAGGCCGAAGCGTTCAAACTCTTATTGCCTAAACCCTAAGAGGATCAGTGAGGATATGACGCCACAACCCCCCTGAACACTCTACTAAAATCATGGGTTCTTACCCCCTAGTGTGGCGACTGCGGCAGCACCCATCCGATCTTACTGGACTTCTCTGTTCGAGATCCCAACACCGAAAAATCGAACAGATACACACCCCAGTATCGCCTGACTTTGAAACATTCACTTAAAATTCAATAAACGGCCTTCCATCACTCCATATCCCGCAACTGATTCGTTTCCTCTTAGCCACAACGGCTCATTTTTTGCAAAGTACTGGTTCTGTTATTTGCAAAGTACTGGCTTTTAGTTTAAAATAATAATATAATCTTACAGTCTACTTGCAGTTCAATCATATAAACAGAATAATATTCCCAGTATAATGTTACCCATCCAAAATAACACCTTAATTATACGAAATGACATTAAATCCATTTATACTTGGCTACTATAAAATTTTTTTTTTTTCTTTACTACCCCCCTTTTATCCCTTAACCCCTGATACCAGTCACATATTAATGTGTTCTGTGCTAGGCTTCTTGGCCTTTTCCAGCCTCATCCTAGCCGTAAACCACATCTCCCTCGTGGCCTGTAACTCGGTCACCGCCCATCCACACTCACTATTACCCCCCCTAGACTGTAGCGTCTAGTTGCTTTCACAAGGACTGATGCGGAAGGGGTGGACATTTTTTTCTTTTATTCCACCCCCATCCTTGCTTCGGCGTTACAATAAAATTCGGTATTACCTACTATTTTTTATTTATACACCCCTAATGGACTACCACCCCTATCTGGGTGAAAATAGCCCTGTTCCAAAATTTAGTAGATTCCCCCCAAAAAAAAACCCCTACTAAGTCTAACAAACCACCGGGTTAACAAAACAAAACAAACCACAAGCCGGTTATATCAAGTAAAATTTATGATTTGCCACAATTAACTACTTTCACGGTCATGATCCGGTGAGGTCATGGCCACACTTAGGTGGGGAATCTACAGTTAAAACATAAAATATAGATTGGCACTGATACAAGTTACTTGGACAGTATTATACACCTCTAAGTTTCCCAAACATTTTTGACAGCATTTACACAAAATTTCTTTCAGTTTCACATTTAAGTAAAGTACATATTTCATTTATTTTACAATTACATTTGAAGTTTGAATCAGAATAGATTTAAATTTATTATTAAAATTTTCAATTGTTTTAATTACCAAGTTAATTTAATTTTATTTAATTTCTCAAACTCTATGTCACAGGAATTACCTCATTATTATTTTGTCTTATTTGTTCGAGACAACTTTATTTATTTAAATATCATTTTACAAAGGGCCAAAAAAATATTATCTGCATTCCATCACATCAGATGTTTCTTTTGTTTCATAATAAAATCTGCTCTTGGCATTGATTCATCAAACTGCAACAGTTATCAACTTCAGCACTTGGCTGTGAACATTAGTCAAAACATACAGCACACCTGTTTACATTAACACAGTTACAAACACTCTGTCTCAACACTCACATAGTCTAAACATTCTGGTTACATCATATACAGGCAGATATACTTCCTTCGAATTTTTGGTTTCTGTAAATCTTTTAATGTTAACATATTTATCAATGTCTATTTATTACAATTCAAACCAAATATACTTTAATTCACCTTTCAGTTATTATTACTTTTTAATTACAGTTTCTATTTAATACCATTATCTCAATTTATATTATGGAATTAAACTCTTTTCACACCTATAAACATTTAATTTTATCTAATCGGTATTATAAACTTTATACTTACAGTACATTATCCACCTATTGACCTGAACACAAAATACACACCAATATCTCCACGTAACCTCTGAAACATTTAACAACAATGTTATTTCATATCAAACAATTTAACCTTTATCTATTAATGTCAAATCTCATAAAACAACTTAAATCCATTGGAAAATTCAATTAGACAACCTTTAAATTAATCAGAGTAATTAAACATCTCAAATTATTTTAATTAAATTAATTATTGAAAACACAACATTTTAATTGCTTTCACCCATTGCGATAACTACAACTCATTCATTATCTTCCTCCAAATTATTTTTGTTATTTATTTAAGCTGAAAAATATTAATATTATTATTATCATCACAACAATTTCTGCTACATACATACATTGTTACATTTTACAACACACACAAATAAATTTACTAAACATGTATTTACAATTCTTCAGCAATAATTATTCAGTTATATCACACTTCAATGTCCAAGGTTGCGAGGTCAGAACCAATAAACAACTATTTAAAAGTGTCCATTTGTGAATTTAAGGCTAAACCTCCATCGTCATAGATAAGTCTTTGTTTTATATAGCATTGTTCAATTTCATTAACACACAAATTACTGTTTTGTGTGTTGTCACCATAAAAACTAAAGTCATTCATTATACCAAAATAATCATAAAACAAGTCAACGTTAAGTACATCGGTTAAGTCTCCATTAGTAGTTATATTCATTATCAAGTCAATTATTTTCTCATTCATTGCAACATAAGGTAAATTATTATTCTTTAAAACTGTGTCATCAAAATAATCTTCACTCTCTATTTTAACAAGTACGTATTTCATATCAATTAACATCTCTTTCAACTCATTATAATCTCTCATTAGTTTACATAATTCTATTTCTTTATCAATACACAACTCTCTCTCAAAACATCTTTCATCATCATAACACCTGTCACTACCCCCCTGAACTATCTCACTCCATGCAGAGGGTACAAAATTATTCAACAAAAATATACAACTCAAATCTTTCACTAATAAGGGTCTCTTGCCCTCCAATAATAACATTTTTGAACACCTTGGTTCATCACAAATAAGGGGAAAATTTACCCTCTGCCCTACACATTCAGCTACTCTTTCTTTCCATTCTTTTTCTAATTCATCAACACTAATTACTACTTCGTTACAACATATAACTTTCTCTCTCTCACTCACTGTTTCACTATCTATTTTCAACGTTTCACTCTAATACCACATTTTTAATTATATTCTCATTTTCGACATTATTGTTATCACTTGTAAATTCTTTATTATCATTATTATTTTTACTTTTACTCTGTTCTCCTCCTATTCTCTCAATATCTTGTTTCAATTCATTACAACTATTTTCGCATTTCATTCTTACCTCATCAATGTCAAATTTAAGTACGTCAAATTTACAATTATATTCACTTTTAATTTCATTCAATTTGTTATTCTGTACATCTAATTTCTCATTGACACTACTTTTAAATTCTTGCATTTCGTTTTTCTGTTCATCAAATTTAGCGTCATTACTATCAAATCGTTTACTGAGAAGGTTAAATAGATCATTCATTGACATTTCTTTTTCTTTTATATTTGTTTTAATTGTAATAGGGGTGGAAGTTGCTCCCCCCTCATTAATTAATACAGATTCGTTTACATTACTGTCACTGATTGACAGTGACTCTGTCTGAATACCTGAATCGCCTTTATTGGCCGACTCAGTTGACATATTTTCATTTACTACCGTTTCGGTTACTATTGTTTTTATTTGATTTTCAGCACTAGTGCTAGTTAAATCAATAGCGTTTTCCATGTTTTCAAGTATTTACTTATACACAATTTATATACTTATACTGACAATCGCCCTCACTCCCAAACAAACCCGTTCTGCAGCTTGGTTAGGTCTGGCGAATGTAAGTTATAACCTACACTCGCGTCCCTGTTCGGGTGCCAATGAAACTTTATGAATTTACGCCAAATTATAAAATACTCGGGTCCCTAGTTCGGGGCCAATGAAACTGTATTTATTTACTCCAAATAGATAATATCTTACTCTTACCTTCCGAGATAGGGTCCAAAGTCGTACAGACGAAAACAGCTGCAAACAGGGTTACTTAGGTTGGCGTTACGAAATATAATAACACAGTTTATTCTGGCTAAAATAACTTACTTGGATTTTATTTAATGAAATTATATAAAGTTTTACAGCTATGCAATAACGTGGTTAATTACATTGATCAAAAGTTTCTCTAGTTTCCTGTTATATGGAAATCACATGTAAAGTATCGATATATCTGAATAAAAAAATTCTTACAATTACTATATTTTTATGACTACAACAAGGTTTTAAAATGTTTAGTGCCCAGTACTTTGTCTCACGCACTCATTCATACTTTTTACATTTTATCTTTTAACCCCGTTCTTAGAGCTCTGTGTTTATTTTTATTTCATGGATTTATAAAATTGATTTTGTAATGTTGAGAAGGGTACTTAACCAATCCACGGCGTCTTTCACAGTTTCATCACCGTCATGGGTTACTCACGGTATCACTCCGAACTGTCATTTATGAATATTATTGATGTCACAGTACACTCCGACTTCTTTACTTTAACATATTTGAGTTTAGTACCAAAATTACACTTTTGGCAACGTTTGGTCGGCCGACTTTATGTTGATCGAGCACTGTGTAGATGACCGCGCGGTCAGAGTTACAGATGACCTTGTTTTTTAAGTTGTTTAAATAGATAGGCCCTTTTAATCTAGGCCTATCTTATGCCCGAGGCCACTGGTTTTAATTCACGAACTTTACTGTCTGATGCTGACTGTCTGTTGTTCACTCTCTAATGACACACTGCAGACTGGGTTTCACACAGAGCCTGCTGCTGGGCGGTTACGCAATACGTCTGGGCAATTGTTTAGACTAGCTGTATGTATGTTGCATTGGGGTTCCCCACAGGTGAAAGTCTGGCAATTTGGAAAGTGCTTAAAATGATGATTTAAATTAATATAAAATTAAACTGGGGTGGCTCACAATTCTGTACCGTTACAATACCCCCCCAATAAGAGGTTGAAGGCCGAAGCGTTCAAACTCTTATTGCCTAAACCCTAAGAGGATCAGTGAGGATATGGCGCCACAACCCCCCTGAACACTCTACTAAAATCATGGGTTCTTACCCCCTAGTGTGGCGACTGCGGCAGCACCCATCCGATCTTACTGGACTTCTCTGTTCGAGATCCCAACACCGAAAAATCGAACAGATACACACCCCAGTATCGCCTGACTTTGAAACATTCACTTAAAATTCAATAAACGGCCTTCCATCACTCCATATCCCGCAACTGATTCGTTTCCTCTTAGCCACAACGGCTCATTTTTTGCAAAGTACTGGTTCTGTTATTTGCAAAGTACTGGCTTTTAGTTTAAAATAATAATATAATCTTACAGTCTACTTGCAGTTCAATCATATAAACAGAATAATATTCCCCGTATAATGTAACCCATCCAAAATAACACCTTAATTATACGAAATGACATTAAATCCATTTATACTTGGCTACTATAAAATTTTTTTTTTTTTTCTTTACTACCCCCCTTTTATCCCTTAACCCCTGATACCAGTTACATATTAATGTGTTCTGTGCTAGGCTTCTTGGCCTTTTCCAGCCTCATCCTAGCCGTAAACCACATCTCCCTCGTGGCCTGTAACTCGGTCACCGCCCATCCACACTCACTATTACCCCCCCTAGACTGTAGCGTCTAGTTGCTTTCACAAGGACTGATGCGGAAGGGGTGGACATTTTTTTCTTTTATTCCACCCCCATCCTTGCTTCGGCGTTACAATAAAATTCGGTATTACCTACTATTTTTTATTTATACACCCCTAATGGACTACCACCCCTATCTGGGTGAAAATAGCCCTGTTCCAAAATTTAGTAGATTCCCCAAAAAAAAAACCCCTACTAAGTCTAACAAACCACCGGGTTAACAAAACAAAACAAACCACAAGCCGGTTATATCAAGTAAAATTTATGATTTGCCACAATTAACTACTTTCACGGTCATGATCCGGTGAGGTCATGGCCACACTTAGGTGGGGAATCTACAGTTAAAACATAAAATATAGATTGGCACTGATACAAGTTACTTGGACAGTATTATACACCTCTAAGTTTCCCAAACATTTTTGACAGCATTTACACAAAATTTCTTTCAGTTTCACATTTAAGTAAAGTACATATTTCATTTATTTTACAATTACATTTGAAGTTTGAATCAGAATAGATTTAAATTTATTATTAAAATTTTCAATTGTTTTAATTACCAAGTTAATTTAATTTTATTTAATTTCTCAAACTCTATGTCACAGGAATTACCTCATTATTATTTTGTCTTATTTGTTCGAGACAACTTTATTTATTTAAATATCATTTTACAAAGGGCCAAAAAAATATTATCTGCATTCCATCACATCAGATGTTTCTTTTGTTTCATAATAAAATCTGCTCTTGGCATTGATTCATCAAACTGCAACAGTTATCAACTTCAGCACTTGGCTGTGAACATTAGTCAAAACATACAGCACACCTGTTTACATTAACACAGTTACAAACACTCTGTCTCAACACTCACATAGTCTAAACATTCTGGTTACATCATATACAGGCAGATATACTTCCTTCGAATTTTTGGTTTCTGTAAATCTTTTAATGTTAACATATTTATCAATGTCTATTTATTACAATTCAAACCAAATATACTTTAATTCACCTTTCAGTTATTATTACTTTTTAATTACAGTTTCTATTTAATACCATTATCTCAATTTATATTATGGAATTAAACTCTTTTCACACCTATAAACATTTAATTTTATCTAATCGGTATTATAAACTTTATACTTACAGTACATTATCCACCTATTGACCTGAACACAAAATACACACCAATATCTCCACGTAACCTCTGAAACATTTAACAACAATGTTATTTCATATCAAACAATTTAACCTTTATCTATTAATGTCAAATCTCATAAAACAACTTAAATCCATTGGAAAATTCAATTAGACAACCTTTAAATTAATCAGAGTAATTAAACATCTCAAATTATTTTAATTAAATTAATTATTGAAAACACAACATTTTAATTGCTTTCACCCATTGCGATAACTACAACTCATTCATTATCTTCCTCCAAATTATTTTTGTTATTTATTTAAGCTGAAAAATATTAATATTATTATTATCATCACAACAATTTCTGCTACATACATACATTGTTACATTTTACAACACACACAAATAAATTTACTAAACATGTATTTACAATTCTTCAGCAATAATTATTCAGTTATATCACACTTCAATGTCCAAGGTTGCGAGGTCAGAACCAATAAACAACTATTTAAAAGTGTCCATTTGTGAATTTAAGGCTAAACCTCCATCGTCATAGATAAGTCTTTGTTTTATATAGCATTGTTCAATTTCATTAACACACAAATTACTGTTTTGTGTGTTGTCACCATAAAAACTAAAGTCATTCATTATACCAAAATAATCATAAAACAAGTCAACGTTAAGTACATCGGTTAAGTCTCCATTAGTAGTTATATTCATTATCAAGTCAATTATTTTCTCATTCATTGCAACATAAGGTAAATTATTATTCTTTAAAACTGTGTCATCAAAATAATCTTCACTCTCTATTTTAACAAGTACGTATTTCATATCAATTAACATCTCTTTCAACTCATTATAATCTCTCATTAGTTTACATAATTCTATTTCTTTATCAATACACAACTCTCTCTCAAAACATCTTTCATCATCATAACACCTGTCACTACCCCCCTGAACTATCTCACTCCATGCAGAGGGTACAAAATTATTCAACAAAAATATACAACTCAAATCTTTCACTAATAAGGGTCTCTTGCCCTCCAATAATAACATTTTTGAACACCTTGGTTCATCACAAATAAGGGGAAAATTTACCCTCTGCCCTACACATTCAGCTACTCTTTCTTTCCATTCTTTTTCTAATTCATCAACACTAATTACTACTTCGTTACAACATATAACTTTCTCTCTCTCACTCACTGTTTCACTATCTATTTTCAACGTTTCACTCTAATACCACATTTTTAATTATATTCTCATTTTCGACATTATTGTTATCACTTGTAAATTCTTTATTATCATTATTATTTTTACTTTTACTCTGTTCTCCTCCTATTCTCTCAATATCTTGTTTCAATTCATTACAACTATTTTCGCATTTCATTCTTACCTCATCAATGTCAAATTTAAGTACGTCAAATTTACAATTATATTCACTTTTAATTTCATTCAATTTGTTATTCTGTACATCTAATTTCTCATTGACACTACTTTTAAATTCTTGCATTTCGTTTTTCTGTTCATCAAATTTAGCGTCATTACTATCAAATCGTTTACTGAGAAGGTTAAATAGATCATTCATTGACATTTCTTTTTCTTTTATATTTGTTTTAATTGTAATAGGGGTGGAAGTTGCTCCCCCCTCATTAATTAATACAGATTCGTTTACATTACTGTCACTGATTGACAGTGACTCTGTCTGAATACCTGAATCGCCTTTATTGGCCGACTCAGTTGACATATTTTCATTTACTACCGTTTCGGTTACTATTGTTTTTATTTGATTTTCAGCACTAGTGCTAGTTAAATCAATAGCGTTTTCCATGTTTTCAAGTATTTACTTATACACAATTTATATACTTATACTGACAATCGCCCTCACTCCCAAACAAACCCGTTCTGCAGCTTGGTTAGGTCTGGCGAATGTAAGTTATAACCTACACTCGCGTCCCTGTTCGGGTGCCAATGAAACTTTATGAATTTACGCCAAATTATAAAATACTCGGGTCCCTAGTTCGGGGCCAATGAAACTGTATTTATTTACTCCAAATAGATAATATCTTACTCTTACCTTCCGAGATAGGGTCCAAAGTCGTACAGACGAAAACAGCTGCAAACAGGGTTACTTAGGTTGGCGTTACGAAATATAATAACACAGTTTATTCTGGCTAAAATAACTTACTTGGATTTTATTTAATGAAATTATATAAAGTTTTACAGCTATGCAATAACGTGGTTAATTACATTGATCAAAAGTTTCTCTAGTTTCCTGTTATATGGAAATCACATGTAAAGTATCGATATATCTGAATAAAAAAATTCTTACAATTACTATATTTTTATGACTACAACAAGGTTTTAAAATGTTTAGTGCCCAGTACTTTGTCTCACGCACTCATTCATACTTTTTACATTTTATCTTTTAACCCCGTTCTTAGAGCTCTGTGTTTATTTTTATTTCATGGATTTATAAAATTGATTTTGTAATGTTGAGAAGGGTACTTAACCAATCCACGGCGTCTTTCACAGTTTCATCACCGTCATGGGTTACTCACGGTATCACTCCGAACTGTCATTTATGAATATTATTGATGTCACAGTACACTCCGACTTCTTTACTTTAACATATTTGAGTTTAGTACCAAAATTACACTTTTGGCAACGTTTGGTCGGCCGACTTTATGTTGATCGAGCACTGTGTAGATGACCGCGCGGTCAGAGTTACAGATGACCTTGTTTTTTAAGTTGTTTAAATAGATAGGCCCTTTTAATCTAGGCCTATCTTATGCCCGAGGCCACTGGTTTTAATTCACGAACTTTACTGTCTGATGCTGACTGTCTGTTGTTCACTCTCTAATGACACACTGCAGACTGGGTTTCACACAGAGCCTGCTGCTGGGCGGTTACGCAATACGTCTGGGCAATTGTTTAGACTAGCTGTATGTATGTTGCATTGGGGTTCCCCACAGGTGAAAGTCTGGCAATTTGGAAAGTGCTTAAAATGATGATTTAAATTAATATAAAATTAAACTGGGGTGGCTCACAATTCTGTACCGTTACAATACCCCCCCAATAAGAGGTTGAAGGCCGAAGCGTTCAAACTCTTATTGCCTAAACCCTAAGAGGATCAGTGAGGATATGGCGCCACAACCCCCCTGAACACTCTACTAAAATCATGGGTTCTTACCCCCTAGTGTGGCGACTGCGGCAGCACCCATCCGATCTTACTGGACTTCTCTGTTCGAGATCCCAACACCGAAAAATCGAACAGATACACACCCCAGTATCGCCTGACTTTGAAACATTCACTTAAAATTCAATAAACGGCCTTCCATCACTCCATATCCCGCAACTGATTCGTTTCCTCTTAGCCACAACGGCTCATTTTTTGCAAAGTACTGGTTCTGTTATTTGCAAAGTACTGGCTTTTAGTTTAAAATAATAATATAATCTTACAGTCTACTTGCAGTTCAATCATATAAACAGAATAATATTCCCCGTATAATGTAACCCATCCAAAATAACACCTTAATTATACGAAATGACATTAAATCCATTTATACTTGGCTACTATAAAATTTTTTTTTTTTTTCTTTACTACCCCCCTTTTATCCCTTAACCCCTGATACCAGTTACATATTAATGTGTTCTGTGCTAGGCTTCTTGGCCTTTTCCAGCCTCATCCTAGCCGTAAACCACATCTCCCTCGTGGCCTGTAACTCGGTCACCGCCCATCCACACTCACTATTACCCCCCCTAGACTGTAGCGTCTAGTTGCTTTCACAAGGACTGATGCGGAAGGGGT
Organism: Magicicada septendecula; assembly: GCA_034769895.1. Taxonomy (NCBI): domain Eukaryota; kingdom Metazoa; phylum Arthropoda; class Insecta; order Hemiptera; family Cicadidae; genus Magicicada; species Magicicada septendecula. The sequence goes on along the minus strand of CM068371.1, from coordinate 86,098,051 downwards.
GGACATTTTTTTCTTTTATTCCACCCCCATCCTTGCTTCGGCGTTACAATAAAATTCGGTATTACCTACTATTTTTTATTTATACACCCCTAATGGACTACCACCCCTATCTGGGTGAAAATAGCCCTGTTCCAAAATTTAGTAGATTCCCCAAAAAAAAAACCCCTACTAAGTCTAACAAACCACCGGGTTAACAAAACAAAACAAACCACAAGCCGGTTATATCAAGTAAAATTTATGATTTGCCACAATTAACTACTTTCACGGTCATGATCCGGTGAGGTCATGGCCACACTTAGGTGGGGAATCTACAGTTAAAACATAAAATATAGATTGGCACTGATACAAGTTACTTGGACAGTATTATACACCTCTAAGTTTCCCAAACATTTTTGACAGCATTTACACAAAATTTCTTTCAGTTTCACATTTAAGTAAAGTACATATTTCATTTATTTTACAATTACATTTGAAGTTTGAATCAGAATAGATTTAAATTTATTATTAAAATTTTCAATTGTTTTAATTACCAAGTTAATTTAATTTTATTTAATTTCTCAAACTCTATGTCACAGGAATTACCTCATTATTATTTTGTCTTATTTGTTCGAGACAACTTTATTTATTTAAATATCATTTTACAAAGGGCCAAAAAAATATTATCTGCATTCCATCACATCAGATGTTTCTTTTGTTTCATAATAAAATCTGCTCTTGGCATTGATTCATCAAACTGCAACAGTTATCAACTTCAGCACTTGGCTGTGAACATTAGTCAAAACATACAGCACACCTGTTTACATTAACACAGTTACAAACACTCTGTCTCAACACTCACATAGTCTAAACATTCTGGTTACATCATATACAGGCAGATATACTTCCTTCGAATTTTTGGTTTCTGTAAATCTTTTAATGTTAACATATTTATCAATGTCTATTTATTACAATTCAAACCAAATATACTTTAATTCACCTTTCAGTTATTATTACTTTTTAATTACAGTTTCTATTTAATACCATTATCTCAATTTATATTATGGAATTAAACTCTTTTCACACCTATAAACATTTAATTTTATCTAATCGGTATTATAAACTTTATACTTACAGTACATTATCCACCTATTGACCTGAACACAAAATACACACCAATATCTCCACGTAACCTCTGAAACATTTAACAACAATGTTATTTCATATCAAACAATTTAACCTTTATCTATTAATGTCAAATCTCATAAAACAACTTAAATCCATTGGAAAATTCAATTAGACAACCTTTAAATTAATCAGAGTAATTAAACATCTCAAATTATTTTAATTAAATTAATTATTGAAAACACAACATTTTAATTGCTTTCACCCATTGCGATAACTACAACTCATTCATTATCTTCCTCCAAATTATTTTTGTTATTTATTTAAGCTGAAAAATATTAATATTATTATTATCATCACAACAATTTCTGCTACATACATACATTGTTACATTTTACAACACACACAAATAAATTTACTAAACATGTATTTACAATTCTTCAGCAATAATTATTCAGTTATATCACACTTCAATGTCCAAGGTTGCGAGGTCAGAACCAATAAACAACTATTTAAAAGTGTCCATTTGTGAATTTAAGGCTAAACCTCCATCGTCATAGATAAGTCTTTGTTTTATATAGCATTGTTCAATTTCATTAACACACAAATTACTGTTTTGTGTGTTGTCACCATAAAAACTAAATTCATTCATTATACCAAAATAATCATAAAACAAGTCAACGTTAAGTACATCGGTTAAGTCTCCATTAGTAGTTATATTCATTATCAAGTCAATTATTTTCTCATTCATTGCAACATAAGGTAAATTATTATTCTTTAAAACTGTGTCATCAAAATAATCTTCACTCTCTATTTTAACAAGTACGTATTTCATATCAATTAACATCTCTTTCAACTCATTATAATCTCTCATTAGTTTACATAATTCTATTTCTTTATCAATACACAACTCTCTCTCAAAACATCTTTCATCATCATAACACCTGTCACTACCCCCCTGAACTATCTCACTCCATGCAGAGGGTACAAAATTATTCAACAAAAATATACAACTCAAATCTTTCACTAATAAGGGTCTCTTGCCCTCCAATAATAACATTTTTGAACACCTTGGTTCATCACAAATAAGGGGAAAATTTACCCTCTGCCCTACACATTCAGCTACTCTTTCTTTCCATTCTTTTTCTAATTCATCAACACTAATTACTACTTCGTTACAACATATAACTTTCTCTCTCTCACTCACTGTTTCACTATCTATTTTCAACGTTTCACTCTAATACCACATTTTTAATTATATTCTCATTTTCGACATTATTGTTATCACTTGTAAATTCTTTATTATCATTATTATTTTTACTTTTACTCTGTTCTCCTCCTATTCTCTCAATATCTTGTTTCAATTCATTACAACTATTTTCGCATTTCATTCTTACCTCATCAATGTCAAATTTAAGTACGTCAAATTTACAATTATATTCACTTTTAATTTCATTCAATTTGTTATTCTGTACATCTAATTTCTCATTGACACTACTTTTAAATTCTTGCATTTCGTTTTTCTGTTCATCAAATTTAGCGTCATTACTATCAAATCGTTTACTGAGAAGGTTAAATAGATCATTCATTGACATTTCTTTTTCTTTTATATTTGTTTTAATTGTAATAGGGGTGGAAGATGCTCCCCCCTCATTAATTAATACAGATTCGTTTACATTACTGTCACTGATTGACAGTGACTCTGTCTGAATACCTGAATCGCCTTTATTGGCCGACTCAGTTGACATATTTTCATTTACTACCGTTTCGGTTACTATTGTTTTTATTTGATTTTCAGCACTAGTGCTAGTTAAATCAATAGCGTTTTCCATGTTTTCAAGTATTTACTTATACACAATTTATATACTTATACTGACAATCGCCCTCACTCCCAAACAACCCGTTCTGCAGCTTGGTTAGGTCTGGCGAATGTAAGTTATAACCTACACTCGCGTCCCTGTTCGGGTGCCAATGAAACTTTATGAATTTACGCCAAATTATAAAATACTCGGGTCCCTAGTTCGGGGCCAATGAAACTGTATTTATTTACTCCAAATAGATAATATCTTACTCTTACCTTCCGAGATAGGGTCCAAAGTCGTACAGACGAAAACAGCTGCAAACAGGGTTACTTAGGTTGGCGTTACGAAATATAATAACACAGTTTATTCTGGCTAAAATAACTTACTTGGATTTTATTTAATGAAATTATATAAAGTTTTACAGCTATGCAATAATGTGGTTAATTACATTGATCAAAAGTTTCTCTAGTTTCCTGTTATATGGAAATCACATGTAAAGTATCGATATATCTGAATAAAAAAATTCTTACAATTACTATATTTTTATGACTACAACAAGGTTTTAAAATGTTTAGTGCCCAGTACTTTATCTCACGCACTCATTCATACTTTTTACATTTTATCTTTTAACCCCGTTCTTAGAGCTCTGTGTTTATTTTTATTTCATGGATTTATAAAATTGATTTTGTAATGTTGAGAAGGGTACTTAACCAATCCACGGCGTCTTTCACAGTTTCATCACCGTCATGGGTTACTCACGGTATCACTCCGAACTGTCATTTATGAATATTATTGATGTCACAGTACACTCCGACTTCTTTACTTTAACATATTTGAGTTTAGTACCAAAATTACACTTTTGGCAACGTTTGGTCGGCCGACTTTATGTTGATCGAGCACTGTGTAGATGACCGCGCGGTCAGAGTTACAGATGACCTTGTTTTTTAAGTTGTTTAAATAGATAGGCCCTTTTAATCTAGGCCTATCTTATGCCCGAGGCCACTGGTTTTAATTCACGAACTTTACTGTCTGATGCTGACTGTCTGTTGTTCACTCTCTAATGACACACTGCAGACTGGGTTTCACACAGAGCCTGCTGCTGGGCGGTTACGCAATACGTCTGGGCAATTGTTTAGACTAGCTGTATGTATGTTGCATTGGGGTTCCCCACAGGTGAAAGTCTGGCAATTTGGAAAGTGCTTAAAATGATGATTTAAATTAATATAAAATTAAACTGGGGTGGCTCACAATTCTGTACCGTTACAATACCCCCCCAATAAGAGGTTGAAGGCCGAAGCGTTCAAACTCTTATTGCCTAAACCCTAAGAGGATCAGTGAGGATATGGCGCCACAACCCCCCTGAACACTCTACTAAAATCATGGGTTCTTACCCCCTAGTGTGGCGACTGCGGCAGCACCCATCCGATCTTACTGGACTTCTCTGTTCGAGATCCCAACACCGAAAAATCGAACAGATACACACCCCAGTATCGCCTGACTTTGAAACATTCACTTAAAATTCAATAAACGGCCTTCCATCACTCCATATCCCGCAACTGATTCGTTTCCTCTTAGCCACAACGGCTCATTTTTTGCAAAGTACTGGTTCTGTTATTTGCAAAGTACTGGCTTTTAGTTTAAAATAATAATATAATCTTACAGTCTACTTGCAGTTCAATCATATAAACAGAATAATATTCCCCGTATAATGTTACCCATCCAAAATAACACCTTAATTATACGAAATGACATTAAATCCATTTATACTTGGCTACTATAAAATTTTTTTTTTTTCTTTACTACCCCCTTTTATCCCTTAACCCCTGATACCAGTTACATATTAATGTGTTCTGTGCTAGGCTTCTTGGCCTTTTCCAGCCTCATCCTAGCCGTAAACCACATCTCCCTCGTGGCCTGTAACTCGGTCACCGCCCATCCACACTCACTATTACCCCCCCTAGACTGTAGCGTCTAGTTGCTTTCACAAGGACTGATGCGGAAGGGGTGGACATTTTTTTCTTTTATTCCACCCCCATCCTTGCTTCGGCGTTACAATAAAATTCGGTATTACCTATTTTTTATTTATACACCCCTAATGGACTACCACCCCTATCTGGGTGAAAATAGCCCTGTTCCAAAATTTAGTAGATTCCCCCAAAAAAAAACCCCTACTAAGTCTAACAAACCACCGGGTTAACAAAACAAAACAAACCACAAGCCGGTTATATCAAGTAAAATTTATGATTTGCCACAATTAACTACTTTCACGGTCATGATCCGGTGAGGTCATGGCCACACTTAGGTGGGGAATCTAAAGTTAAAACATAAAATATAGATTGGCACTGATACAAGTTACTTGGACAGTATTATACACCTCTAAGTTTCCCAAACATTTTTGACAGCATTTACACAAAATTTCTTTCAGTTTCACATTTAAGTAAAGTACATATTTCATTTATTTTACAATTACATTTGAAGTTTGAATCAGAATAGATTTAAATTTATTATTAAAATTTTCAATTGTTTTAATTACCAAGTTAATTTAATTTTATTTAATTTCTCAAACTCTATGTCACAGGAATTACCTCATTATTATTTTGTCTTATTTGTTCGAGACAACTTTATTTATTTAAATATCATTTTACAAAGGGCCAAAAAAATATTATCTGCATTCCATCACATCAGATGTTTCTTTTGTTTCATAATAAAATCTGCTCTTGGCATTGATTCATCAAACTGCAACAGTTATCAACTTCAGCACTTGGCTGTGAACATTAGTCAAAACATACAGCACACCTGTTTACATTAACACAGTTACAAACACTCTGTCTCAACACTCACATAGTCTAAACATTCTGGTTACATCATATACAGGCAGATATACTTCCTTCGAATTTTTGGTTTCTGTAAATCTTTTAATGTTAACATATTTATCAATGTCTATTTATTACAATTCAAACCAAATATACTTTAATTCACCTTTCAGTTATTATTACTTTTTAATTACAGTTTCTATTTAATACCATTATCTCAATTTATATTATGGAATTAAACTCTTTTCACACCTATAAACATTTAATTTTATCTAATCGGTATTATAAACTTTATACTTACAGTACATTATCCACCTATTGACCTGAACACAAAATACACACCAATATCTCCACGTAACCTCTGAAACATTTAACAACAATGTTATTTCATATCAAACAATTTAACCTTTATCTATTAATGTCAAATCTCATAAAACAACTTAAATCCATTGGAAAATTCAATTAGACAACCTTTAAATTAATCAGAGTAATTAAACATCTCAAATTATTTTAATTAAATTAATTATTGAAAACACAACATTTTAATTGCTTTCACCCATTGCGATAACTACAACTCATTCATTATCTTCCTCCAAATTATTTTTGTTATTTATTTAAGCTGCAAAATATTAATATTATTATTATCATCACAACAATTTCTGCTACATACATACATTGTTACATTTTACAACACACAAATAAATTTACTAAACATGTATTTACAATTCTTCAGCAATAATTATTCAGTTATATCACACTTCAATGTCCAAGGTTGCGAGGTCAGAACCAATAAACAACTATTTAAAAGTGTCCATTTGTGAATTTAAGGCTAAACCTCCATCGTCATAGATAAGTCTTTGTTTTATATAGCATTGTTCAATTTCATTAACACACAAATTACTGTTTTGTGTGTTGTCACCATAAAAACTAAATTCATTCATTATACCAAAATAATCATAAAACAAGTCAACATTAAGTACATCGGTTAAGTCTCCATTAGTAGTTATATTCATTATCAAGTCAATTATTTTCTCATTCATTGCAACATAAGGTAAATTATTATTCTTTAAAACTGTCATCAAAATAATCTTCACTCTCTATTTTAACAAGTACGTATTTCATATCAATTAACATCTCTTTCAACTCATTATAATCTCTCATTAGTTTATATAATTCTATTTCTTTATCAATACAGAACTCTCTCTCAAAACATCTTTCATCATCATAACACCTGTCACTACCCCCCTGAACTATCTCACTCCATGCAGAGGGTACAAAATTATTCAACAAAAATATACAACTCAAATCTTTCACTAATAAGGGTCTCTTGCCCTCCAATAATAACATTTTTGAACACCTTGGTTCATCACAAATAAGGGGAAAATTTACCCTCTGCCCTACACATTCAGCTACTCTTTCTTTCCATTCTTTTTCTAATTCATCAACACTAATTACTACTTCGTTACAACATATAACTTTCTCTCTCTCACTCACTGTTTCACTATCTATTTTCAACGTTTCACTCTAATACCACATTTTTAATTATATTCTCATTTTCGACATTATTGTTATCACTTGTAAATTCTTTATTATCATTATTATTTTTACTTTTACTCTGTTCTCCTCCTATTCTCTCAATATCTTGTTTCAATTCATTACAACTATTTTCGCATTTCATTCTTACCTCATCAATGTCAAATTTAAGTACGTCAAATTTACAATTATATTCACTTTTAATTTCATTCAATTTGTTATTCTGTACATCTAATTTCTCATTGACACTACTTTTAAATTCTTGCATTTCGTTTTTCTGTTCATCAAATTTAGCGTCATTACTATCAAATCGTTTACTGAGAAGGTTAAATAGGTCATTCATTGACATTTCTTTTTCTTTTATATTTGTTTTAATTGTAATAAGGGTGGAAGTTGCTCCCCCCTCATTAATTAATAGATTCGTTTACATTACTGTCACTGATTGACAGTGACTCTGTCTGAATACCTGAATCGCCTTTATTGGCCGACTCAGTTGACATATTTTCATTTACTACCGTTTCGGTTACTATTGTTTTTATTTGATTTTCAGCACTAGTGCTAGTTAAATCAATAGCGTTTTCCATGTTTTCAAGTATTTACTTATACACAATTTATATACTTATACTGACAATCGCCCTCACTCCCAAACAACCCGTTCTGCAGCTTGGTTAGGTCTGGCGAATGTAAGTTATAACCTACACTCGCGTCCCTGTTCGGGCGCCAATGAAACTTTATGAATTTACGCCAAATTATAAAATACTCGGGTCCCTAGTTCGGGGCCAATGAAACTGTATTTATTTACTCCAAATAGATAATATCTTACTCTTACCTTCCGAGATAGGGTCCAAAGTCGTACAGACGAAAACAGCTGCAAACAGGGTTACTTAGGTTGGTGTTACGAAATATAATAACACAGTTTATTCTGGCTAAAATAACTTACTTGGATTTTATTTAATGAAATTATATAAAGTTTTACAGCTATGCAATAACGTGGTTAATTACATTGATCAAAAGTTTCTCTAGTTTCCTGTTATATGGAAATCACATGTAAAGTATCGATATATCTGAATAAAAAAAATTCTTACAATTACTATATTTTTATGACTACAACAAGGTTTTAAAATGTTTAGTGCCCAGTACTTTGTCTCACGCACTCATTCATACTTTTTACATTTTATCTTTTAACCCCGTTCTTAGAGCTCTGTGTTTATTTTTATTTCATGGATTTATAAAATTGATTTTGTAATGTTGAGAAGGGTACTTAACCAATCCACGGCGTCTTTCACAGTTTCATCACCGTCATGGGTTACTCACGGTATCACTCCGAACTGTCATTTATGAATATTATTGATGTCACAGTACACTCTGACTTCTTTACTTTAACATATTTGAGTTTAGTACCAAAATTACACTTTTGGTAACGTTTGGTCGGCCGACTTTATGTTGCTCGAGCACTGTGTAGATGACCGCGCGGTCAGAGTTACAGATGAACTTGTTTTTTAAGTTGTTTAAATAGATAGGCCCTTTTTTATCTAGGCCTATCTTATGCCCGAGGCCACTAGTTTTAATTCACGAACTTTACTGTCTGATGCTGGCTGTCTGTTGTTCACTCTCTAATGACACACTGCAGACTGGGTTTCACACAGAGCCTGCTGCTGGGCGGTTACGCAATACGTATGGGCAATTGTTTAGACTAGCTGTATGTATGTTGCATTGGGGTTCCCCAGAAGTGAAAGTCTGGCAATTTGGAAAGTGCTTAAAATGATGATTTAAATTAATATAAAATTAAACTGGGGTGGCTCACAATTCTGTACCGTTACACATAGATGTTTTAGAAATATGATTAACGTAACAAGAGCTCAAATTAATATGATATAAAATGATTACAAAGAATTTAAATAAAAATAATTAGTATTTGAGAAAACAGTACTGAGAAACAATAACTATTAATATTTTGAGTACGTACAATATAGAAAAAAAGATTTAAAAATTTATTTTGAAACATATTAATAGACTGAGTAGTCTAAAAATGAGATTTTTCTTTTATATACTATTTAGTAGCATAGAATGTTTAGTTAGTAAGGATGTATATATCTTAAGCCTTACGGCATAATAACTAATGTTTTAAAATCGAAGTCAGTGCCATGTGCACATATTTTTTTTATAGTATCAAATAAATTTTAATTACCGTTTCAAGTTACATAGAGTTCTTATTGCAGATACACCTGACACCCAATTTAAATGTTATATTGTTTAAAGAATTTGTCAATCTTGAACGTGAGATCGTTCACGCCTATTTATATGTATGTAATGTTGCATAAATTTGGTGCTCCAAGATCGTGGGGCTCCACAAGTTTAAATTACAATAAATTTGCAAAGTTGTTACGTTGCATAAAATGTCGCCCTGCACGTGGGGCACGACATGCCTAAATTTATGTACAAAAAAATGTGTGACATAAATTGTAGATCATGAATGTATGACCCGATACCCATCATTTAACTAGTAAAATTTTTTTATGTAGCTAAATGGTTGCTCTAAAATATAAAGAGTGTGTTAAATAAAAAATGTATAATATGTAATTATTATTTGTATTAAACAGTAACTGAATGTAATGTTAATTGTTGTGTAATCACACAACTGGCGCCCACAAATAATATTGTTGTCTATGTAACAGATGTAACTGTAATGAGTATTAATAATAACTATTAATAAAAATACAGAAATAAATAAATAAGTAGGGAACGGTTATCAATAATAATTGTTAAAGAATTACTATTAAATAAATATTTTAATAATAATAATTCACCATGGCAATATCGGGAAGTTTGAGTATGGGAGAAGCACTTGAAGCCATGATGCAAGCCGTATTTGGTGAAGTAGAGAGCAAACAAACAGGAAAAGTAAAAGAAAATAATATTAGAACTCAAATAGAAGAGTTAACAGAATTTTTTACAAAACTGACCGAAGAATTAAGAGAAGAAATGATAGCAAAAGAGAAAATTAGCGACACAAATACGCACATAGCGTCAGTAGAAGGTGAACAAACCATAAGAATTAAAAATAAGAGAGAAAATACGTGTGTAATTACTAACGATAATTATAAAATAGTAATTAACATTAAGGAGGAGAAGCAAATAAAGGTTAATAAAACATACCTTATTAATAGCGATATTCCAAGTGTGAGGCACACACACAATAGTAAATCGCACAAGATGACACATTTGAAACACATAAGACACCACACTTACGGAGATAAATATCACTGTAGGCCTAACAAGAAACATAGTAAGTTATCTATACGAAACACTACGCAAAATTGTGGTAAGTATGATGTTAGATATACGCACGATAATTATAATAACGATAATTATAACTGTAAGTATGAAAACTACAGAGGTTATCATAAACGACGTATGAAAAAACCGTCGACAACTGGTCAGGTAAGTTCACTCAACCAAACTAGGGACGAGAGAATTGAGGAAGAGTGAAGCATTTGTAACGAGAGAAAGAAAGTAGATTTTAAGTGGCCGACAGGCAAAATGAAAACGTTGCACTATGAACAGGTAATTTCTACGATAAACACAAACGTCGCTGCAATGCCACGGAAAGGTAACGAGGGGATAATACAATGGAACGCGGATGTTGTTTATACGAGGGTGAGAACAATAGTAAATGCAGCGACTACGCTACAAAGGAACAATATACATCCGGTAGACTATGGACAATACAATTGTTATAAAGAGGGGTGTAAGATCGAACTACACACTGAACTTCATACCCGAATGGAATAAATAATTATTTTTAAATGAGAAAAATAATAACTATTAATTATTAATAATAAGAAATAATATGTATAATAATACAAGAGAGTATAATTAAGAAATGTTATAAGGAATATTATTTGAAAGGGTTAATTAAGAAATGTATTAGTGATGGTAAGGAATGTTATTATTGATATGTTATTAATATGAAGAAATGGTAAGGAATGTTATTATTGATATGTTATAAATATGAAGAAATGATTAAGATGAGCAATAATTGCCATAATTGTTAGAACGACTGATCAAGCGAACACTTAATGAAGATACAAGGACACAGAAGTAAGCGAGAGTGAAAAGTCATAAGGGCAGAGACTACTTAGGATTAAGGACTTCGAGAAAAATATCGTTGTTTTCCAAGACAGTTCCTCTGTAACCGATCATGCGACACACTACAAGCTGAAAGAGTATTCTGTTACGGAAGTGTATTTCAAGAAAGTAGTAACGATCAGAAAGGTAATGTTAAAGAAATGTAATAAAAGGTAATGAATGTTAATGTATTGTATAAGTAGTGTATTAGATAAAGTAATGTCATGTTAAGAAAAGAGCTAAGGAAGATTAGAAGCGAAGGTAAGAATGTATGAATTAAGATAATGTAAAATTAAGGACCGTATACGTTAAGACAGCGAGTAGGACAGAACACTTTCATCGTATATGATGAGATACAGAAGAAAGAAATTGGTAAATTCCACGCAACATCATTTAGGAAGTTCTACACATGAAAACAGAGGTCAATGAAACCAGTTAAATCAGCTGTTTGTAAAGCCACCCTACTACAAGGTCGCGAGCAGTGAGCGTACGAAGAGGGGAGGTAAGACATTTGTATACACTCCAATTAAGGGTGAAATGACGAATATTATTCTTTATTATTTGTTACATTTTTTTTCAAATAATAATAATAAATAAATAAAATAAAAATTATAATAAATAAATTTATTAAATTTTTTTTTTTGTTACCAAGCAGAGGAATAATGCGACAGTACAAATAAGTGATGTACTGAGCATGGAATATAAAAATTTAAATTTACTTAATAAACTGTAAATAATTAATAATATATTAGAATTAAGCATGTTAGGGATTGCAAGCTTGGCTCAGACAAAAATATGAACAGGTGTTTCGACCTGAATCAACGTGCACACACACACAAATGTAACTGAAAGTGTGTACACCAGTATTTTGCTAGTGTGTGTGAACGCAGGTCTCTGCAGGCAAGTTTGCCACCCCAAGATGAATAATTGCACAATTACAGTTTTTACGTAATCATTCATAAATTAGAATTAAGAATTAAAATCCAAAAGCACCATAAAATGTAAATAAATTTACTAAATACTGTGTATGAAAACCACGCGAAAGTGACACACCGTACGAGTGTAATAGTGAAATAACTGTGTACAAGTCGAAAGGGTTAAGTTGCAATGTCCAAAATTGCAGTGAACATGTGTTATAAAATTAGTTATAAGATAAGTATAAGAGTATACTTACAGGACTCTGCAATTCGCAGAAATATAAAAAATAGCGAATTTGACAAAGAGTGGGGGAACTGACGCCAAAGACAGTTTCTAACATGTCGATTTCGGAACACTGCAGGGTGTCGACCAAGACATGGGTATAAATAGAACACGCAAGCTGCAGTGGTTCTCTTTCTTGAATCATCCACGGTGCAGCGGGAGCTTATGCCCATCAGCACGGCGTATTTATTAATTTTTTTATAAACAGTTTAAATCTGCCAGTTACGTACAAATACGTAACCAAGCTGTAAGACCATCATTGTAATTAATAACAACACTACTGAAGAAGATCCATTAATGATTCGACACTAGACAAGAGAAGAGTTCCATAGCGATACGACGCTGGACAAGAGGAGAGATCCATAGCGATACGACGCTGGACAAGAGGAGAGGACGAGAGAGAGAGAGACAGCCGACGCTGGACAAGAGGAGAAGAGAGACAGCCGACGCTGGACAAGAGGAGAATGAACACCGATGGAACAAAAATGATCAAGTATGATTGACGACAATAAGGTGATAGACAACTTATTCATATCTTAATCATACACAGAATACAAAGACAGTTAAAGACATTAATATTTTATTTAAAAATAAGAGCAATATTTCTTGTATAGTAGAGTTAAAAATCATAGATGTTTTAGAAATACGATTAACGTAACAAGAGCTCAAATTAATATGATATAAAATGATTACAAAGAATTTAAATAAAAATAATTAGTATCTGAGAAAACAGTACTGAGAAACAATAACTATTAATATTTTGAGTACGTACAATATAGAAAAAAAGATTTAAAAATTGATTTTGAAACATATTAATAGACTGAGTAGTCTAAAAATGAGATTTTTCTTTTATATACTATTTAGTAGCATAGAATGTTTAGTTAGTAAGGATGTATATATCTTAAGCCTTACGGCATAATAACAAATAATAACTAATGTTTTAAAATCGAAGTCAGTGCCATGTGCACATATTTTTTTTTATAGTATCAAATAAATTTTAATTACCGTTTCAAGTTACATAGAGTTCTTATTGCAGATACACCTGACACCCAATTTAAATGTTATATTGTTTAAAGAATTTGTCAATCTTGAACGTGAGATCGTTCACGCCTATTTGTGTGTATGTAACGTTGCATAAATTTGGTGCTCCAAGATCGTGGGGCTCCACAAATTTAAATTACAATAAATTTGCAAAGTTGTTACGTTGCAATATATATATATATATATTTTCTTTTATATGTTATTTATACATTATTGTAAGGTGTTCTTCATTTGTAGGAATTTTTGTAACTTATTCCTTCTTTTAATATTTTATGTTATGCCTCATAAGTCATCGAAATATTGTTGTAAGCTGATCTTACTTCTTTTGAATTTTGGTAATATCTTCTCCTTTCTTTTCCATTGGTGTGCCTGGTCATTACCCTGAAAATCAGTCCCTTTTCTCTGTGTTCATCTTCACTTTGTTTACCCATGGTCCATCATTTCCTCTGCACTTGTGGTTCGGATAACCTTGGCGTGTATAACTATTTCTGTCCGTGTGAAATAGGTATCTTCTACCTTGTACCACAATTCTTCTAATATCATTTGTTCACTTGTATCCATGCTTACGTCCATCATTTTATTATGTGGTTCATTAATCAAAGAAGTTAATTGTACCTCCCTCATTAATGTTATCATTAATTTTTTATCCAGTATTTCCACTTCTGGTGTACTCAAGTGTTTTAGAGACCTTCTTAATTTGTGACACCCTATTTTGTTGAGAGTCCTTTCAATTTTGGGTAATTTCCATTTTCTTATCGAATTGCTGAAGTTTTCCTCCGCTGGTTTGGTGTGAATTCCCTCTATAATTTCTTTTAAGGTCTACAATCTTTATATTTCATTAATTTGCTTTGGTCGGTAATTGGTAAATTAAACACATCAATTAGTCCGTTCTTCATCATCTCCACTTCTTCTCTTGTTTTTATTAGTTTCTTTTTATATATTTTTCCTATATTCTTTGTTTTCTTAATCTTCTTAATTATTAGATTCTTTTTTACCCCTCTACGGTTAGTTTTTATGTGCTTGATTTTCTTATTGTTGTTGTTATCTTTATTCTCAGAAAACGATATACTTTTGTCTTCTTTATTCTCTATTCCCTCATTGATACCTTCAGAAGTGTCGTCGAGTGTTTCATTCAATTGTGTGAAACCACTATCACTGTTTCATGAAGTTGATCTGCTTTGTAATTGGTTTCTTCCCATTTCTTATCCATCCCCGTTTTTGTCTGCTTGACTTCTTCACGATGCCCTATTAGTATGTATCTTAATTCTCCCTTCAGTTCTTCATTACTTTTTTGGATGTGCTCCGTCAATTGCTGTTGTAGAGCTTCTTGGTTCTTCCGCAAAGTATCACTGTGTTCCTCCATTTTCTCATTTATCTGCTGCTTCAATGTTTCATTATTTCCTTCAATTTTATTGTTCAGCGTTTCAATATCTTCTCTTAAAATCTCATTCTGTCTCCTTGAATTTTCATTGATTTCCTCCTTTAAAGATTCTTGTAACGATTCTAACATTTTATTTAATTCCCCCTTGTCTTCCTTTCTTTGTTCTCTAGTTTCTTCCTGGATTTGGTCTATTTTTCCATTAATTTCTTCCTTCGTTTTCTTATTATCTTCCTTAATCTGTACAAATTGCTCCATCATTATTCTCATCATGTTATCCATCTTCATCCCTTCGGTTAGTTTGTCTGGTTGGTCGCCGACTGTTACTTCTACTTCCGGTTCTGGTTGGGTTGGATTTTCCGGTTGGTCCTCTTGGGGATCCTCTTCAATCATTTCTTCAATCTCTTCCATTTCTTCTTCGTTAGTACCTTCAGTTCCCTTCTTTGCTTGATATCTTGTAACCATGGAATGTCTCATAATCGCCGCTAGTCTTCTTTTCTAGCCTCACCAGTTGGTCGCCAATCTGTAACGAATGTAATGACGTCCGTCTCTTTCAAGCCCCGCGATGGAAGCCAATCTGTAACGATGAGATGTGGTCGTCTCTGTTATTATGTATATGTTGTGTGTTCGCCTCACACTGGTGTCGTTACTTCAATGTTTTGCGCTAACGAAGTCCGCAGCGATGTTTCAAATTACCAGTACAACACGAGTGGAAACCTTACCTGTTATTCCATAGGGGTTTATGAATCCCGGGTGGCGCCAAATTGTTTATTTAAAACAATTAAATTAATGAATAACGTGACAGAAAGTGTTCCAATCTATGACGGCCGGGAGTATTCAAATTTGTTCCCGCCTTCGTATGACCTACTGAATCAAGCCTGTAGTTTGTCGAGTTGCAGTGAGAGCGCTGGCCGTCGATTCTGGAAGTTCGCTAAAGTACACAAATTATTCAATACACTTCCCTATGAAATAAAAACAATGGTTACACTCTGTACTAGTTTCTTTAATGATTGATTGGTAATTATTCAGGTTCACAAGAAAATTATATTTGGTTCTTCACTAAATTTTGCACCGACAATTGATATGAGAAAATTTCTCTAGGGTTTGGCGAAATCGATTTTGGAACGATTCATACAGCCGAAGATGGCTACAGTTTAGTTGTTTACAATCTGTTCCATTTAAAATCTAGGTTCTTTTGATTATGAGAAAAACATTAATTATGATTACAATAAAAAGTACACTACCTTACATTATTTGTACTTAAATAATATAAAGTGTAGCTACAATTTGTTACTGCAGTGTAGTAAAGTGTGTTTCAAAAGTTCGCAATCTAATGCTAGGTCATTTCCTTAATTAATAAATTTTCAGTGTTTGTTTATCTTACTTAATCTTTGAAAGAAATTATATTCAGTTTATAGTGAGAGTTCAGATAACTGTGAGAAATATTTAAAGTGAGTTTATTTCAGGAAATTGGGTAATTCAATTATACTTATCAATTCAGACGACTTGGTATAAACAGTCGTTCAGTCGTAATGTAAGTGGGCTGCAATCGTGTTCAGTTTTCAATAATCTTGGGGCTTAAGTATGTCTTGCGTCCTTTTCATGTTGGTTGTAGTCATTTTTTCATTTAATTCTCAGGTAAAATGGTCCTTGGCATCAGTTAAAGATTATTGTTCCTCGTCTTCTTCTTACTTGTTCATGTTTTTGAATTTTGATTACTTTTATAGGCTACATTTAAAATGAAAATTTAGGTCATTCAATATTTGGCGTCTAATCTTGATGAGCGTCACTTTGAGAATACTATAAATTAACGGAAAATTCGTAACCAACGGTCTGTTGTCATGGTTACATGTTAATTCTGATTGGTTAATCTTGTCTTATAACCATTGTTATCAAATTTGAATTATTATTCAAAATAGCTGTATATCTTCTGATTGCTCATATTCTTCTGTCTTCCTTCCTATGTATTAAATATTATGACTACTGTTATTATTTCCTTTCAAGGATTGTTTTGATATCCCATAAGGTTGGGTTCTATAAGATATTAACATTAGTACAATTATGTTAATCTTTGTTAATTACATTTCTTTTTTAATTTAAGTCCTTATTCTAACATTTTTCTTTTAAGATGATTTACAAATTATCCTTGGCTGGTTACTCGCCTTGGATTTGTTAAATTCCTTATTGATTTTATACAATTTGCAGTTATTTTTTTTTTGACAGTTAGGCATTTCATAGGCCTAAGCAGCCATTGATTATTTTTACTTATTTTATACAAGTTATATCTCATTTTACTTTAATACGTTTTGTTTTGTTATTTTAATTGGTTGTTTTATTTGTTGATGTGTTTTGGAACTGATTTTATACTGTTTGTAGGTTTCTATTATTTTCTACATCATGGCTTGTTAATTATTTCCTAACTGATTTTCCAGTGTTATTATTTTTGTATTGATTTACCTTCTTATTTATCTATTTTGCCCTTGTTAACAATATGGCTATTACTTACTATTAAAACATAACATCTAGGCCTATGGTCTGTACAATTCCTTCAGCCATATCCTATTCATAAATTTAATTAAACAATTTTTAACAGTTATTAGGTCATGTTTGTTTACAATTCATTTCATTCCTTATTATTTTTTGGGTGATAAACATCATCACTCCTTTAAGCTTATTCAATTAATTATCCCTTATAACTTGGGGTGTTTATTGATTTCATTTCCAATTCCTTATTTCTTACATAATCTCTATCTTCAATCCATGGTAACACCAACTGTTTACCTTTCATGGGATTCTCCCTTTTAAATACTAGTGTATACAATTTAACTTAATTTTATTAATAATAAGATTCTTATTTTAATAATAATGTCACCATCACTATTTAGTGTTCATTACAGGTTATTATCTGTTTATTCCTAATACTATCATTAACAACATTATTAATTATTAATATGGTTCACTATTAATCATTTAGAGTTTGTTTATAGATTATTAAGTGTTTTTTCCTATTAATATGGTTTCTAATTATTTTGGGGTTTTACACTTTCACTTTTGCACTCTTTAAATGTTTATATTAAGTGTTTATTAGTGGGTAATCCCTATAATTACTTTTTCTTTGTCACCGAGTTGATTTTATATTCTCACTATCTCTCTCATTACAAATATATTTACATTATTAATAAGTTTATGTCGGTATAGAGTTTTTTTTTGTTACATCTAACTCTAATTCTTGGGTTAGTGTACTTTTATTTTTTCACATTACGTTATTGGGTTTTATCAAATCATTTACATTTATCTTTCAATCGATAATAATAATTATTTTATATATTAGTTAGTTATTGGTTTCGTTTCCAATATTACTTTTGAGTGTACCATTTCTTATTTTCGTATTCTATATTATTTGTCCGTGTTTTCTCATTCGGTTTCACGTTATTTCCTTTATACTTGGTTAGTTTCATGTTCATTTTCCTTCTTCACCTTCATATTATTTTGTTTCATTTTATTTTGGTTTTCCCCTTCTCACTTGGTTTTATTTCATTTGGTTGTATGTAATTAACCACTTTCTTCAATTGGTTTCATTCTTGTTTGGTTTCGTCTTTTCCCTTCTTCTTTTGGTTCTTTTTATTTGGTCAATCACTTGGGTTAGGTCATGTCGTCGTTTGTCGTGTCATTGTCATTTTATTTTCATTATATTAAACATTTTATTTTATACGAATTACTTTTTTATATTCTTGATTCATCTTTTTCATCCCTGGTATTGGGGTGGCTTATTTGTGTTGTAACAGTATTAACACAGTCTAACAAAACAAACACGCATTTTTTTTTCATTCTCTGCCATTATAGTGCTCTCTTAGCAGCCAGTTAGCAAAGCACTGTTGCTCGTGTGTACAGCTGTTATATATGCGCACAGAGATGGGTTGTTTTTATTTTTATGAATACATTATTAAATTACATTTTGTAGATAAAAATATGAAAAAGAGATGTTTGTAGTGCTACAAATTTTAGTAAAAAAAACGAGCTAAGTTGAAGATGGTAAAGCAACCTCTACAACCTGACTACATGAGGGCCAACAGACAGAAGAGAAGGGATCCAGTGGTGACTCTCCAGACATCAAAGGGCCATGATACAACCTTCAGCCAAGAAGACAAAATTTTGTAAAATTACTATTACTAATTTTAGTAATATTTGCAAAATTACAAATATTACTAAAAAATACATTTGTAATATTTGTGAACTGTGGAGATTTTGTATATGAATGTGGTTGTGGGTTTTAAGGGGGGGATAATTTATGTGTACTAGAGAACCGCCAACCCACATTCAAAGTCATATTATGAATATTGTATAATGTAGTAAGTAATATTGTGATTGGTATTATTAAAACAATACGTATGTTAAGTATGTAATCGCGTGTATTTACATTATTCACAATTGACATATAACTTGTGTATATTGATAGACACTATTTACAGAATACACTAGAATGTTCTGTATCAATGTAGTATACATTTATTGACAGACATATTTTGCTCTACCAGGCATGGAACAGACTAGACTATTCTCATAAATGAGGTATGTTGGTCAGTGATGTCATTACCAGCTATATATAAACAGTAGTAGATAGATTTCGGTTTGTTGGGCTGTAAGGCCATGGCCCAAAGTTGTTCGAAGCAAATGTTTTGGCCATACCTTCGACAGCCATCTTAAATGCAGAAGGCTGAAACACACTGGCAAAGATTTCGTTGTCAGTGACCACAGTTAAGGCTAGTGGCCCTAAGAAGGACACCCATATTTATAAATTTTCGGAGTCCGCACGAAGTTGTTGTCTGACACCACCAGTCAATCAGAAGAAGGCATAATGTTACTGGTTTACTATGACTCGCATCCAAAGAATGGCCCATGATACTCAGACAAACCAACATTCCACTAGCACCTAAAGGCTATCAGGATGAACTTATACAATTATATATTCACCTGAAGCTAACGGATACAACAGACACTAAGTGACGGACTCCTATGCAAAATCCAAAACAAACAATGAAAAACAACAAATTCATAACACTCACCTATATTAACAACTACACTGAAACATTTGGATGAATTTTTTTTAATGTGTTATAATATTGCATACAGAACCACAAACAAAACAGAACAAATACAAACAGCTGAACAAACTTTCCTAGGATCTGAAAACTATGATGCTTACAATGCAGTAGGTCAGACAGGACACAAATTCAAATAAAGATACAATGAATACGTGAAAGCATTACTCCAATCCACCACTGAATCCACTTTTGCAAACCATCTTATTGAAGCAGATCACATGTGCACAAGAATCAACAACAACATGGTAAGCAGTAAACATAAACTGAAAGGGTTGAAAACACTAGACATATTTGAACAACTATACAAATACACAAAAACATATGGGAACAGCATTCTAATGAACAGACATAATTTAAATCTCGTAAGCCTATACATTTTAAACATATTACACATCACACACACAACACTGATCCGTTATCCGTTATCGTTTGATCTGTTATCCGGTTCAAACAATGGTGCTAACTCCAATAATAGAGCGCTCTTAGTAGCTGTCTCAGTCAAAGTTCACAATGAGCAAAAGGGTAAACATTAAAAAAAAAGTTTATATAAAATATTAGTGGTCTGCATTAATAAACAAATCACTACAAAAATAACGTTCAAAAATTATAAATCTCACCTTGCCCCTATTATTTTAGCAATGTCTGTTTTTGGTAAATATTTGGTATACAGTGGAGAGTCTAATTGGAATTGACTGGGACTAAGTAGGCCTACTGTTCTGATGGTCATTGATTTGTTCCAGTTACCAAACCTTAATTAGAAAAAGAAAAGGTCACATTTTTAAACTTAAAATTCTGTTTTAGAGTATGAATATACAAGAAGTTATAACTTTAATTAATACAAGACAAATTTACATACCTTTATGTTTGTTTACTACTAGCCTACTACTACTAACACAATCTAATAGCATTATAATAAATATCACTATAATATTGACGACTCGGAACACAAAGTTTTTTATAAGTAAAAACGTAAAGTTTTACCTTACAGCCTAAACCGGCTTTCACCTATAGAAGGCTTCATCAGAGAAATCCAAGAATTTAGCATTATAATAACATGTTTTGTTAGTTGTGGTTTAAATTCAGTGTTACTTGTTGAAGTAAGCATGGGATGTGTAAATGGCCGATTAATTTTATTCTACCACAATAAAACTTTTTTGAGATTTCTGATTACCAGTACCCAACAGATTCAATTACTGATGTTCTGATTAAACGACTCTCCACTGGATTTATTATATGTTTATGTTGTTTCAAATACATATATTTTTCCTTCATGGTACAAATATAAACAAAAATTCACTCTTTCAGGAAAGCGCTAATACTTTTCAACAACAAACACCTTTATCACAAATTCTGAAAATTCAAACCAACATTAATTTACAACACCGTAAGCAGAATGACCAACTGTGCGGTTAACTAACTTACTTCGATACTTTACTAGAGCTCAGTCTTATCTCTAACCATGTGAAACAGTAAATATATTTTGCGTATACCACTACTGAATAATCTACAGATTATTTTCATTTTATTTTAATAAGAGTTTCAGAAATGATTTTTTTCTTTAATTTAGCATTTTGTTTCATTTAATGAAATTGCTAGACTTACTAGTTCATATACGTAGTACCTTGCGTAGTACCTAGGTATACATTTACTTTTTGTCCGATATCTCAATAAAGAGTTTAAGTATATTATTTTCCGTTGACAAGCTGTAAATATACCTCTTTTATTTCCAATTTATCTTGAAACAACGTTTAAACTAAACCCTTGCGTGCTCTTCACTTTTGAGGTAGGCGTAAACACCGGCAGGGGAAGTTTAGTGTGTATGTATACATTTTACGTAAACATAACCTTGCCTTCGACGTACGAGATGATTGCAGTTAACAATTCAATTCATCTTCGCCGAAAAATTGAAGCAATATATTTATGTGCTGTGTTTTATTTATTATTAGCTGTGACTGTAACAGTAAAGACGATAGAAATAGATCCTAAGAAAATTGCAATAGAAGGCCCGGGTTTAGATCCCGTCAATGTCGTTATGCCGGCCAGGTATTTTTATGTACATGTTCGCGGTATAAATGACTCAACGTAAGTATTATAAGATTGGTATGTTTGTTTTTTAAATAAACTATTGTGAGAGGTTTGTTTGGGGGCGTAATTGGTGACCCCGAAACAGTAAACAAGTTCGAAATGTTTTCTGGTAGGCATAAGGGAGTTTTGTTTCCTTTGAACAGTTTGTACATTACAGTTCATGGTATACCCAGTTCATTAAAGGTAATTACAGTTCATTAGGGTAATGCATCAAATTTTTATAAAGTGAGTGCTTACTTTATTTAATTGTGCAATTTCCATTATGAATTCAGTCGTGTTTGTGTACTGTATAGAGACGATACTCATGTTTTAAAATGTGAATAAAGCAGCATTTTAAATTGTTCAACGGGTACAACGTGTTTTGCTTTATGAATGCTTCATGACACTTGTGATGTCATTTACTTCATCAGTGGATGCCAAGCCACAAAGCATGATATAGTGTCTCTGTTGTGAAGTTACACTGACATAGCACATTTGAGTATTACAGCCATAAACAGAAACCTTTGTCAAGAAAAAACAATTTAAAGGTGTTAAGTATAGACAGTTACAATTTTCTATATCGATGTCAGAATGTGATAAAAATCAATTACTTTATGTCAAAGCTAGTGCTTCCCTTGTATTTTTCACATTCTCTTCTCAAGCAGTCTTGCATCTACTGTTACACCACAGTTGCTTTTATAGGAAATAATAATATTACTGTTCATTGTGTAAGTTGAATTTAAAAATTTTTTTCAGTAAAACTAATAATGTTTTGATTTCAGTTCATATAATTGTAACTTACATCTTTTCAACTAAGATATGAAGAGGTTCTCAGTTGTTGTGTTCCTAAGTGAGGAAGAGGTATACCAGAAGAGAAGATTTACTGAAGAAAAGAAGAATTGTATGGAGGATGAGTGTCCCAAGGAAGGGGAGATGAAATCAAAAGTTGTGAGAGGGCTTCAAAACAGCAGTGCCCACAAGGATGGAGAGGATTGTATACTGGGGAAGAAGATTCATGGGAATGATACAAACTGGTCCAAGTGAGAGGGAGAGGTCTCTGCCTGGCATGTAGAGAAATGCTATATAAGAAACGTCTAGAAAGATAATAATGGCTCCCATGTGTACCACTGAAGCAGCTTAGGAGTCAGGCAAGGTAGGCTGCCATATGTGAGCCGTACGGCATACAAGGAAGGCAGTGTGGCCAGCATTACGCTTCAGCCGCCCATTATTATCTCCAGGATGTTATCCCAGGTACTCATTTTCAACAGGCTGAGTTGACCTGGGGGCTGAAAAATGCACCTTGATTTTATGTTGCGGGCCCGGGAATCGAACCCAGGACCTCTAGATTAGTAGCCAGGTGTCATACCCACTGGTCTACTGAGCCGCCGCATCAAGAAAGATCCTGGCAGTATATCTAGTCAGTTGAGCTCATGGAAAGTATTGTTAATCCAAGATGCTGTAGAGAATATTATAGAGGCTTCTAGAATAGTGAAGGCAGTTAGGGTCCCTGAAGGGTTCTTCATTTTACTAGTCCATATTAAAAAAAGAAGGGTTCTTGGGGTTATTACCTGCAACCAAAATCCCCCCAAAGAAATAAAAAGAAAATATAATTTGGCACAGACAATAGTAGGGTAAATTACTAATAAAAATTCTTATGTTTTACACATTTATGCTCAGAACAAACAAGCATCATTATCTGTAGAGGGAAGAAGTACAGGCTGTACATACTGTGACTCTTAATTTCTTTTTGTGTTTAGTCATTTTTCTGTTACGGCACCTGTCTCTTTTGGGGCCTTCCCATGTATTTTTCTCTGTTGCTTTTATACTTTGTGTTGTATAGGTAGCCTTTCTGTATCTGTAACATAACTTATTCTTTATATTTGCTTTGATGTTCTTTTATCAGTAAGAGTATTTTTTCTGGTTTCTCTCTTTTTTTCTTAATGGTCACTTTTTGTGGATCTTTTTATTCTTCTTAGGAACTTCATGTCATTGACTTGTATTCTGTTTTTCTTTTTTTGTTTTGTTTTTATTGTTGTCCATATGTTGGTACCGTATGTAAAAGAAGTTTCAGCTATATTTAAAGGAAATTTATTTATTTTTTTAAATTGTTTTTACTATCATCACACTTAGTTATTAAGTTTATGTTGTTGTCTTGATTTACATCACTACAAGGGTACGAGGGTAGTTGAAAATGTCCTTGGTGTCACACAGAGATGTTGCCAGGAGTGTCAAATATTTTTGATTTTTTCAAGTTCAAACTTCAGGGGGTGTATTACAAAATCTGAGACAGGTGTCTTCAGTAGTTTGATTGTTGTAGGCAAGTAAACAAGGTTCGGTGTTGTTAAAAAAAAAACAATAAAATCAAATGTTATGCAGTGATAAAAGGCCGTTTTACTTTGTTTTAGAAGGTTTAACACAAACAGGAATTAAAAATGAGCTGGATTGGGAGACTCTTCATTATCATATTCATCAGTGAAGAAATGGACTGCTCGTTCAAATGTGATCATTTGCCCATAAATTGTGACAAATGACCAGGTCACACCAAAACTGTTACAACTGAAGAAATCACTGAAAAAAATCCACAGTCCATGACAAGTAATCAACAAGTGAAAATGCATGAGCTTACTGACATTGTGAACGTTATAATATATCATGTCTACATCTTACATGAACATTTGTACATGAAAAATCATCTTTCAGCATGATGGGTGCTGCATTTGCTAATTGTTGATCAGAAACACATTTGAATGAATGTTTCTCAGGAGTGCTTGGACACACTTAATTGCAATCTAATCCAGTTTCTGCAACAATTCATCACTGTTTATGAAATATGAATTCACCACTACACACCAAAGACAGAACAGTCCAAATGATGGATAGGAGTGCTTCAAAGAAGCCAAAAACTTCCATCAGGCAGAAACATGATAGCAACTTTTTGTTTTGCAGGTTGTGGTGTTCACAGACCATCTAGAAAAGACAACATCATTAATACAGATTATTAGACAGAATTTTTGAAACACTGAACGATGCTAATAAGGCCAAAAACCTACATTTGGCAACAAAAAAGCAGTTTTACATTATGCAGAGTACCCTTTAACTTTTCTTTGCAGTCACAAAGCTCCATAAATCGTACTTCAAATTGTTGCCAAATGCAAGTACACATCCGATTTAGACCTCGGTACTTTTTTCTGTTCATAAATCTGAAGAAATAGCTCACTATTTGGAGAATTAGAGAAATTCAGTTGTCTGAATATATGAAGAACTTAAAATATCATTGGCGTAAGTGGTCTGAAATGAAAGGGGACTGTATTGAAAACAAAAATGTTAAACATCGTATTTTCTTGTCAAGCTGAGAACTTTTCAAACTACCCTCATATTTGAAATATTTTGTCTGCTCTTGGATTCTGTTGCTGACTAATAATTTTTAACTAACTAATTGTTTCCCTGAGAAGGTCTTAAGTTTGGCTTTCTGCTAACATTTCCAAGTTTTATTATATCTGTTGTTAATGTTTGTATGTCGTAGTTACATATGTTGAAGGTCTTCTTCATTCTCTGTAATTACATCAGATAAGTGGTGTATAAAATTATATTTAATCAAGAATTCTGATCAAAATATATTTCTTTTCCGTGAGTCATTTTCCATCTGTGGATCATTTTATCATATAGAATAGATTATGTTGAAAAATTTTGGAGAATTATAAATTTATATATACCCCCGGATAAATTATTTAAATTTATAATTATAAATACCCCCGGACAATAAATTTACTGAGAAATATCCTGTTCAAAATTATATCCTGTACCATTTCACTGTTAACATTTTCAAATGGCTTCTCAAAAATTGTGAAGGTAAAATAAGTTTTCTTTGTGAACACATGGTGTTTGTCTGCAATCTGTTACAATTCAAACAACTCATGATCAATAATTGACTGACCTCTTCTAAAACCCATTTGCTCCTCAGTATTAATTTATCCATATTGTTTCCCAATCTGATATTAAGAGTTTTAATACATATCTTATAGACCATAACTAGAAAACTTATTCCTCTGTAGGGTCATTTTCTAAGTACCGTAATTAAATAACCTGAAAAACAAACTAATAATAACAGATCATATTTACACTCTTGTTCAATAATACTTAGTATATGTGTGTGTGTGTGCACATTATGAAATTAACTTATTGGTTGTAGTAAAATAACTGTTCTGTATATCTAGTTATTTGATGCAGTTTGCATAAAAACTATTTCTATTATTGTAATGTTGCATCCTGGTAATCTGCAATAAACGCTGTTTTTCTGTACCATGTTTTTATGACTATCAACATCAGCCCACAGAATTATATATTATAACTGGATTGTCCTGTACACAAGTTTTGTATTTACAATCATAATTTTGTACAAAATTAGTTACAAATTAATTATACCTATTAAGAATAAATTAAAAATGTATATTTAATTATATAAAAATTTATTAATATTGTTTGTTTTAGGATATTAGGTAAAGAAAACAATTTAATTACAGTTGGCATTAATGGTAAGTCTGCATCAAAGAGAGACTGCAGAATCTGGGTAAATACGTTGAACAGAAAAGATGGTTCATATATAGTAAGATACAAAGTGTATGAGACATGTTATGATATGGAAATCAATATAGCTTATAAAAATTCACATGCAGGAGCTTCTCCATATAAAATAAAAGGTAAATAATTTGAGTTTATGTAATTTTATTATGTTTATTTTCTTCTAAAGTGCAGAAACCTATTAGTAGGGATTCTGATTATCTTGAGCACTGATTCGTGATTGTCTAGATAGCGTTTCATATCATGAGACACATTCTGACCAGGTTGTACACCATGAGAAAAATTTTTATGCTTGTTGTTGTTGCTTACGGCCAGATGGATATAGTCCAAGCTTCTTGGCATCCTATATAGTTGATGTTACATTGGAAGTAGAGAAGGGACTTTGTTATATACTCATTTGCTGAGTTCGATTCATGACAGAGTTTACATGCTCCCCCGACTTTCAGATGTTAATTTTGTTGAGGTGTGGAGCAAGACAGTAGTTCCAACATTGAGGCAACAGACATTTTTCTTAGTTTATTTTTTAAGTCAGTCCCAATCAGCGTATGTGTTTATCCAAATTTGTTTCTGTTACTTTTTGTAGATAATTGTTCATATTACTGCTTCATTGCTTTTTTGAGAATTCTTTTTGCTGTTGTAACATTAGATACTTTTGTTGTGTGCCTTTCTTTGCCAGATCATCTGCTGCTTCATTTACAGTCACTTCACATATAAGTCCAACTAGTTAAGCTCAAGTAACTGAGTATATCATGGGGTTATTGGTAAATCTACCCAAGTCCACTCATGCGAATGTACAGAAAACTGAAATTAAAGGTTTCCAAGTGCAATGATAAATCATAAAACTGATTTTCAAGGTTAATTTCTATTATTAATAGAGTTTTGTATTGATTACGTAGCTGTTAAAAAACAAAAAGAAGAAGAGAATTCATTAAAAAATCAGTTTTTGAAACACCTTGCAACATCATTAAAACTTGACTTTCCCCCACACTAAATCCACTTAGTTAAACCAATAACAATGCTGTATCTTTTTACTAGGGCCAGAGTTGTGGAGGAGAACTTGTGGGTAGACACTGTTGAAAGACATGAGGATTGCTGTGGTATGAGTAATAAAGTGAAGGAAGGAAAGTTACAAAAATGAGGACTGGCTAACTGGATTTGAAGTCCTTTTGTCTTTTTGTTTAAAGTAATTTCAATATCTGTTACATTTCCAGTTCCTCTTGCAATAGAGTGTTGGTTGGTGTTCTGTTTGTTCTATTATATAATTTACAGTTTGAGTTATAATTGTGTTTTATTAAAGCTGTAATAAATGAATGATAATTTAGCTCCTAGACCACGTGGACTTTCACAAAATGAGACTGGTCTGACCCATTAATTTCAGGGGTCTGACTCTAAATCCTATCCTTGTATTATTCTGTTTTTGCTGTGTTATCATTTCAAATATAAAATTGTTTTAGTTTCCAAAAGTGTATTCATTTTATTGCTTTTAGGTGAAGTTAGTACAATAAATTGTTGAAATTTAAGTTTAGGTATGAAGTTCTATACTGCTTGTGTTTTAGGACCAGTTCAGCCAGATGACTGTTACTGCCCTGAGGAATCAATAGAAAAATGGTTGGATCTATATGGATGTAATAAAAGAACTTATGATCAGATTCAAAAGGATCTAAAACCTTTCGAGACAGTAAATTTTAATAAAATCCATAGAGGAATAGTTCAGAAATTCAATCATTCTGCGAGTATGAGTTTATGTAATTATGTGATATTTAAAAATCAGGTTAGTATCGTGTCGTATATCAGAAAATGTTCATATTTTTATACATTTTATGAGGATTGGTGGAAACCAAGTGTGTATGCCCCTTATTAGTGTGAGATTCACCTATGCTACTGGAGAAGGATCATAGTGATGTCCATCTCCTTATCCTTTCAGTTATTTTACTTGTCTTCAACTCACTCCCACTAGACACTAATTTGCTGAGGGACATCACAGCCTGTTCTTATTCTTAATTACTGAGATACCATAAGATAGCTAACGTAAGGGGATTCCATTATTTTTTGCATACAATTGCTAATACCATTACTCCTGACCAATTACTGCTAATTGCTCCTGACCTGCTTCTGGCAGAGCCACTCCTGCAAAAGTTGAGAAAGGTAATATTTATTAACTTCAGTTCAATACCATTGTTAACATTTTAATAAGGAAATGATTTACGTGTAAACTCCATAATTCGGTTAATATCTTTGGAGTTGTTTGTATAAGGCATTTGATAATTTTTTTAGAATATACAATAGTTGGAAACAGTATTTGCCAGGTTGTTAGTATATGGTCTATCGTTTGTGTTTACAGACATTTTGGCCCACCATCGGAGGCCATCTTCAATCTTGAAAGCGATTGCCACGGTATCCGTCAATTCACCCCAGTGATGAGGTAGAGAACTGCGTTTTTGCCTAAGATTGGAAAGTTTATACAAGTGGCCCTTCATTTAAACATTCTGCTGTCATGAGTTTTATTTGGTATATGACAACATACGTATGGTGTCTTCTGACAAAGTACAAGAGAACATGTCACTCTTTGTGAATGTTTCCTATAAACTGCAGTTATTTTTCTTCTGTACATCTGTTTTTTCAGAACAACTGCCAAAATTATTGCTCAAATTAGTTAACATGAATGGGTCTGCTTTTCCTGGGTTGAGCATTCATTTTGGATAATTCACCAGTATATTCTCTTTAAAGGAACATACTACAACTTGCTTGTTTGTTTAGTGCAAAGTAAGCACCACTCTTCTTTATTTTCCAAGTGTTTTCAGTTAATTTTCTTTTGTAACTGCTTTGGTTTTGTACGTCTGTCTTGCAATTATTTTCTTTGGTGATCCCTTTCCTTCTTCTGTGTAGTGTCCATTTAAAACTTTTATTGAGTAATCACATTTTCTCCATTGTTCTTACCAAAATATTTTCATATATACTTGTTAACAATATCTGTTTATAATTATTATTGTCTCTGACCACTCTATTTATAAAATGGTAGTATTATCCCTTTATTGAAAAATATGTCTTCCTTCTTGTCTACCGTTTTCTGTTTTTATGCCTTCAATTTTATTACTAGTAACGACAGTCACCCAGTTTCCAGTTTTTCATCCTTTACACTTCTCTCTTTCTCTTTCTGTACCAAAAAAATGTTGACTTTCCTTCTTTGGATTGTATCCCATTCTTATATATTAAGTATGTCTATGCATGACTTTGGAATTAGCTGTTACTAAGTCATTT
Organism: Magicicada septendecula; assembly: GCA_034769895.1. Taxonomy (NCBI): domain Eukaryota; kingdom Metazoa; phylum Arthropoda; class Insecta; order Hemiptera; family Cicadidae; genus Magicicada; species Magicicada septendecula. The sequence goes on along the minus strand of CM068371.1, from coordinate 86,068,053 downwards.
AATATGGCCTCCTTCATGGTACTGGTGAATGTTCTTTGCTTCTGTACAAGAATATGCATACTCATATCCTAGGGAAGTCTATAATGGCATTTACTCAGGATCATGAGGCCAGACTAATGCTGTGATATGTAGTGCCTCCTGGCAGGAAATGTCAGAATTATGTAAACAATAAAAAATAAGCCAAAATATATTAAATAAATAAAACCACTACCAGGACTTACCTGTTGCAGAAATTTCCTCAGAAGCCCAGAGTCGCCACCTATATCTTTGAAGGACAGATATGGAGACCTTTACACTTTACCTTAATAAAACGGACAATTTAGCAATCTGACCCACCCAATTAATAATTCAGAAGATTCCGGAACGTTAGACGAATTTTTTCAACACAGACATAAGACAGTGGTAATGACGAAATAACTTAGACTAACACATAATTATAGTGAAGCAAATAGTTTTAATTACTGTTAAGACGGATCAAAATCATTATGACATCAACATGAGAGTACAAATTCTGAAATAGATACAGATATGCCTTACATTTAGATATTTCTTACCCTATACAGGTCAGCCCAGCTGCTCACACACACATTCACACGATTTAGAACCATTTAATTGAAACACCCCATTTTACTTTAAAACTGTATATATCTCGAGACACCATCCGGGTACACGTTGCTTCGTTCGTTAGTTCGCGTCACTTTGAATAATTTGCCCGCAGTTCACTACACTTCTCCTGTATAACCTCCTTATTTCCTTGGGTCCCGGTCGGTAATACGTCGGTTTATTCATATTTAGAAAGTTTCGACCGACCGGGGCCCGCGGCTCACTAACTACATCTACACGCTGTTGTACAATCTGCTGCTTAGCGTCTCTGACTAATGTCGACTGTGTTTTGTGATGCCTACTTCCGTCAGCTCGAGTTGTGATTGGCTGCGGCGCTCACGTGGCCAGTCTAATTAGTCACGTGTTGTTCCGTTCGGTTGTTGAGTTTGGTGTCGAGATTATCGCCAACGGCGCACGGGCGCACATTTACAGTCACATTCCATCGTTATCGCTTTGTGCCTTACTCGGACTGGCACGGATCTTAATACAGGGTGTCCAACAAGCATGTCTGAGTGACCGTAAAGGATGTCCAAACAAAATTCATTCTTCTTTTTTTCTTTATAAAATAAAACCCTCTCCTTTCAGACCCATTACCAGTAATAAATAAAAGGACCCAAAATTGACCCGCTACAATACCCCCTCGATGAGAATTCTGCTGTCCACGACAGAAGAAATCTCATCGACAAACCCCGAAGAGGACCGGTGAGGAACTGGTGCCAACAACCCCTTTGTTCTTAGTCTGCATGGGTACACGACCCCCCTGGCTCAGCGACCATGGACTCATCTGAACGAGATCACTGGACTTCTCCGTAAGAGATCCCAACACCGAGAAATCGAACAGACTTGTACCACAGCGCACCTCACCTTCTAACATGCTACCCCCAAAATCCTCAATCCCTGGCTTAAATTATTCCAGATCCTCTACCGATATGTTTCCCCTTTTTGCAAGCTGGGCTGCCTTTAGCAGATACTGGGCTCACACACACTAACATTACATGTTACCATAACACATTAAAAATAAAAGATTGCTTTTAAGATTTATTAAAAATTTAACAAAAAATTCAAAATTCAAAAAAAAATAATATTTTATCAAAAATTCTCTTCCTTGTTTTTCTAAATTTTTGTTTCACATGACTTAACCTAGACATTTCTACTAATCTAAACACATCCTTACTCTAACATGAGAACCACTTATAGTCTACCAATACAATGCAATACAATAAAATAAACATGGTTAATGCACACATAATAAAATAATCATTACTCAAAAATATTCACTCGCTGGCAGGCGAAAAATCAAGTTTTTTTTTTTTCAAAACATTAAAATTTTCAAAAATTTTAAAATTCAAAAAAAAATGTAAATTTATTCATTAAAAAATTTTATTAAATTTATTTATTAAATAACATATTTATTAAAATTATTCAAATATTGGTTTGACTTAATTAAACAAACAAATTAAAATTGGCTTCCTACTATACAAGCTTAGTAGGTGTATGACCTCATCAGCTGATCGAAACTAGGTCAAGTCCAAAACCCTTGACCTTTTTATGTTACGTATACTCTCTGCACCTACATTAAACATCTGTAACAATCTAACTCAAAGCACAAAACATAATAAAATAAAATATTTAAAATGAACAAAATATTAATATAATAATCAAATTGACATTTAAATTATTTTATTTAATAATAAACAATTCTTACTTGTATCTTGTTTTCCAAATTTTATCAAAATTCTGTCACTGGCTTTACAAAATGAAAATTTTATATCTTTATCATAAATCACTCTCTCTATTTGACAATCTTACTTTATTCTACTGTGGGTGATTTGAACTATTTATTCTCATTTACTGTATTCGATCTCTATACATATATAATCTTTATTCCCCTGACTCTACTATTAACTTTTACTACATGACACCCCTCTCTATAAAAATATCTATCAAAACACTCTAAATTCAATTTACCTCTGGCACCGCTCATCTTTGTACTAGGATGTGTGTTCCCTACCTGGCTATAACCATACGAGCCAATGCCCCTCCAAAATATCGGCAAACACTCACGCGAACTACTCTATTCTCGCCACAACGCCATACGTTGCTCACACCTTACCACCTCACCCTTACTACAAAATATCATCAACAAATATGTTTAAATCTCATTCACATTACTCATCTCTACATATACTCACTACTACTGTGTCAACATCAATACTTCTCAAAAAATACTATAACATGTATAAACCAAAACAACATTACCTTATATCATCTCTACTAATTCAACTTTAACTTTGACAGGTCTATATGTCACCTAAAATATTTATCACCCAAAAACTCTCTTTTATTTGCTTTCACAACTCGTTACTTCATTTCTCATTATCAAATTATTTTTTATCATTACATTAAAACGTCTGTAATACATCGCAAACATTACATTGAACATTAATAACTTGGAACCTTTATAACCAATATACCAGTGACATCTTATTGTTGATCAGCTGCTCTCCTAATACAATTAAAACATATCTCATAATTGAACAAATTACATGGAATACATTATCAATACTTACTTCTATTATGTTGATTGCCTGCCAGGCGTTTAATTATTGGCTTAATTTAAAGCATACACATATCATGAAAACACATATTCTTATCAATGCCTATACCTAACATACAACAATAAAATAATACATAACTATATACACCATACACCACTACTCCAAGTAACCTCTGAAACATTTAACAAAAAGTTATTTCAAATCAACAATTTATCATTTAATTACCAACTTCACTTCTCGTTAAACCATTTAAATTCATCAGAAAATTCAATTATATAATCTTTGAATTAATCAAAATATTTAAAACATTTCAAATTATTTTAATTAAATTAATTAAACATTTACAATTAGCCAATTAGTTTTCAAAATTAATTCGGTTATTTGTTTAAATTGCAAATATTAATATTAGTATTACAACAATCATCTACACACATATTGTTTACTTAACATTCTACAATACACACAAATAAACTTATTAAACATTTATTTACAAATCTGCATCCTTATTTATTTAGTCATATCACACTTCAATGTTCAAAGGTTGCGAGGTCACAAAACCATAAAACAATATATATAAAATTGTCCATTGATTGTTTATAGTTTAGCCTCCATCGTCAAAGGTCAATCTTTGTTTTAAATAACACTTTTCGATTTTATTGACACACCGATTGCCATTTTGTGCGTCATAACCACAAAAATCAAATTCATCCATTTTATCAAAATAATCATGAAACAAGTCATCATTCAGTATTTCTGTTAAGTCTCCAGTAGTAATTACATTCATTATCGGGTCAGTTACTTTTTCATCAATTAAATTATTCTTGTTTAAATACACTTCGAATATTTCTTTCAACTCACCATAATCTCTCTTTAAATTATATACTTCTAATTCTCTCTCATCATAACACCATCTCATACTTATAAAATCATTCCACACAGAGGGCATAATATCATACAAATAAAATAAACAACTCCAATCTTCTACTAGTACGGGACCCTTGCCCTTCAAAAACACTTGTGACCACATTAAATCATCATAAATAATAAAGGGAAAATTTGCCCTCTGTTCCCACTCTACTACAACATTATTTCTTCTCTCTCTCTCTAACTCATAAACATACATTAACATTTCATTATCAACTTCTACTCTTTCTACAATTACGTTATCACTCTCAACATCTACACCGTCATTTTCTAATACCACATTTTTATTTGTATTATCATTGTTATTACTTGTCAACTCATTATTTAAATTATCATTTCCACTACTACTTACTCTGTCATCTTTGTTCGATTTTAATTTGTTTATTACTTTCTCATTTTCTAATTCTATTTCGCCTAACCGCGTCTCTATTTCACTCAATTTCTTATCATAAATACAGCTTTGTTCCTGAATTTCGTTTTTCATTTCATTGAATTTTACGTTAAGATTATTCTGGATTTTTCTAATTTCATTTTTCTGTTCGCTAAATTTTTCATCTAGGTTACTAAATTTCTCATCTAAGTTACTAAATTTCTCATCGAACTTATTATTCTGTGCATTAAAAAGCGCTTGCATCATTCTTATTATTTCGTTATCTCGTACTTCCCCCATATTTAAATTTTATTTCTATAACACTTTTTATGTATAAGAAACCACTATTATTGTAAAATCAGAATATCTAACACAACTTTATGCCTTACTATCACAAACCTAACCTACGTAAATATATGCGATATAATTTTTATACATTCGTCATTACCACATCCCATTTTCTGTGTATTAAAATAGGTCTATCTCGTATAAAATTACAATTAAACGAAAATCCTGGCAGCGAGAGCCATTTGTAAACAATAAAAAATAAGCCAAAATATATTAAATAAATAAAACCACTACCAGGACTTACCTGTTGCAGAAATTTCCTCAGAAGCCCAGAGTCGCCACCTATATCTTTGAAGGACAGATATGGAGACCTTTACACTTTACCTTAATAAAACGGACAATTTAGCAATCTGACCCACCCAATTAATAATTCAGAAGATTCCGGAACGTTAGACGAATTTTTTCAACACAGACATAAGACAGTGGTAATGACGAAATAACTTAGACTAACACATAATTATAGTGAAGCAAATAGTTTTAATTACTGTTAAGACGGATCAAAATCATTATGACACCAACATGAGAGTACAAATTCTGAAATAGATACAGATATGCCTTACATTTAGATATTTCTTACCCTATACAGGTCAGCCCAGCTGCTCACACACACATTCACACGATTTAGAACCATTTAATTGAAACACCCCATTTTACTTTAAAACTGTATATATCTCGAGACACCATCCGGGTACACGTTGCTTCGTTCGTTAGTTCGCGTCACTTTGAATAATTTGCCCGCAGTTCACTACACTTCTCCTGTATAACCTCCTTATTTCCTTGGGTCCCGGTCGGTAATACGTCGGTATTACACTGAGTTATTCATATTTAGAAAGTTTTGACCGACCGGGGCCCGCGGCTCACTAACTACATCTACACGCTGTTGTACAATCTGCTGCTTAGCGTCTCTGACTAATGTCGACTGTGTTTTGTGATGCCTACTTCCGTCAGCTCGAGTTGTGATTGGCTGCGGCGCTCACGTGGCCAGTCTAATTAGTCACGTGTTGTTCCGTTCGGTTGTTGAGTTTGGTGTCGAGATTATCGCCAACGGCGCACGGGCGCACATTTACAGTCACATTCCATCGTTATCGCTTTGTGCCTTACTCGGACTGGCACGGATCTTAATACAGGGTGTCCAACAAGCATGTCTGAGTGACCGTAAAGGATGTCCAAACAAAATTCATTCTTCTTTTTTTCTTTATAAAATAAAACCCTCTCCTTTCAGACCCATTACCAGTAATAAATAAAAGGACCCAAAATTGACCCGCTACAATTATAGCAGAAAGCGGAAACTTTTCTCTGGTTTCATATAAAACGTCGTCTTGACATCATTTGGTCCACATTGGGTTGGAGTGCTATAGATTTAAATTTTTAAACATCATTTTGTATTCACAATTCAGTAATTCTTTCTTTTAATGGCAACTTGTATGAGTATGAGTAATTCTTACTTCGTATGTATTCTACTTCTATCAGCTTATGTAGACCCACGTTTTACATTCCACACCCAGCTATTATTTTAACTGATTTCATCACTGTTTGCGTTCTTGCATTATTTATTTTCTTTTAAATTGTAATTCTTCAAATGATTAAGTACATCAAATTTATTAATACTGTATGTTGAATAAAGTTTTTTGTCAAAACTTAATTTATGTCTTAAAGATAATGTGTTTCAAGGTACTAAGGGCACTGTAAATAAATATGCTATGTAGTATTATAATAACTGCCAATTCTTAGTTGCAAATTAAGAGTAATTTTTTATTTTATTTCTATATTCTTCCTCATACACAAAACTTTATTTGACATATTGTTATGATGGTCTCGTAGATTGTCGTGTTGTGCAGTAAAATAACTGACATCAGTGAAGTCACTGATTACAAACTTTATTAGACACAACAATTATAGGCCTAAATCAACAAAGGCACACTTATTCAATAATTCAAGTTAAATTTACCCAACAGACACCAATAAGTGTCACCTTATTATAGTTTCGCACTAATGAACACAATAATCACTTTCCACTAAACTGCAACAGCAACTTCAAACCACACTTGAAATCGCCAGGTTTGGGCCAAATCAAAATCCAGTCTTTATGCCTCCACTACTTTGCATTGTAGTGAGATGAAGGCCTCGATGCTGGTAGGGTAGTCAAGTAACATCTGGAAGGGGCATGGATAATCTCAGACGATCCAGAATGTTATGCAACTCTGCCATGCAGAATGCTCTCCAAACGACAGGAACAGTCTCATGTGCCCCAGTGTGCTAAGAACCATTAGGCACTGAGCAATGTGGTACTATTTATTTCTCAGCCTAGCACGATGTCACAGAATATAAATACAGTATGTGTTTCTACTGTGTACTCAATGAGTAGATCTTTGCTATAAGCACAGTTTTTGTACTTGTACAGTTAAATACACTGTTATATTTTATTTATCAATGGTATAACTGAGAGGCATAAAAGTATCAGATTTGGGCATTTGGTAGCTTATCAGTGTTTTGAGAAAAAGAAACACTACTGTGATGTAGCAAAAATATTAATACAGAATAAACACTTGTAATGATGTTAAAATTATTTACTTCCGGGCTTTTCAGTCATGGTCCAAAGCTGTTCATATCACTAAATGTTTCAACTGGGCCTTCGCCGGCCATCTTCAGTGCTAACAATGAGCTAACAAACACTAATACAGATGTCAGGTTAGTGACCACAGTACTGTGATAAAGGCTAGCTCCCCATGCAGGGTAATAAATTCTTCAAGTCACGTGATGAAGTTGCTCGGATACCACCAGCCAGTCACCAGGAACCAGGCAAAGGCTTGGTTGAAACGTTTGCTGATATGAACAGCTTTGGACCACAGCCAAACAGCCCGGAAGTAAATAATTTTAACAACATTGACTCTGGCAGTGTAAGCCTCCGACAAAACTTGCTTGTAATATTATTAATGCCAAAGAATGTTAATATACACTTGTAATTTTATTTATTGAAAATATTTAGTAACAGAATCTAGGGTCTTTTTTTATTTGTTACTTGAGGACTTCTTCATAATCCAAACTGTACAGATACTGATCCATCCATAACCCCTTTTACCATGTCACTAGTGGAATTGACTAGAAAAGTTTTCTTATAGTTGAGTTTAATAGAATAATAGGAGTTAGACAAGGTATGATATATAGTGTTTAAGGTGTAGCATATTATTGTCAAACTGACATATTATTTTAAGTTAATTAATAATATAGTCATGTGAAAATATGGCTGGATGGTTTGTCATTTGAATTAGGTCATGGAATCCAAGAATTGCCAGTTAAGTGGGATGTGACAAACATCATTGTGAGTGTAATGCGTGCAATGCGCACGTGCACACACACAGAGTGAAAGAAACAGTACACCTGCCCTTTGTCTGAACATGAGAAGTCTGAATATCTTTAGTTTGCTGTGAATACCTTTGGTATTTCTTGATATACTTCCTCAATCTAAGTTTTGTATATTTGTGTTTTATGAAATGTTGCAATGCAAATTTTAATGAAAGTCAAATTTCTTCCACTGTAGAATGTTTAAAAATCATTAATATGCCCAAACACAACTTGCTCAGTTAGCTGTCAAGTCTGAACTATACTTTCAGTATTGCTACAAAGTCAGAGGATTGTTACTGACAAGTGAACAGTATAGCAAAAAATAATTTTTTAATGAGACATTTCTGGTGTGGGACCTTAAAAATTGATGGACTTTTCAATCAAACCTCTTACTATTGTTGTAGTGCTTTAATACTTCATGCAATATTTCAGTGTAGTATGCAAACAGATTTGATCGATCGATATTTGATCTTTCTTATTGGTGGTAAGACTGTTGAATAGTACTTTACTTCATTTATTTAAAACAAGTTATGGTATGTATAATGAATTATTGTGTTTATAATAATGATTATATATGGTATGACCAGAAGAGTTTCCAAGACCGTTAGGAAGGACACTTTTAGATTTGTATCTATGTTGTGACGGTACATTTCATCACATATGTATAAGATATATTATAACAATAAGATATCAATAACAAGTACTAGCACAAGCCATGAAGGGGAAAAACTTATTAAGAAGTATGTAATAAACATTAAAATATCAATTCCAACATCCAACAAAAGTAATCAAAGAAGATTAAATAAATATTTTGTAAGAAACCATAGTTATAAAAAGAAATTCAGAAGAAAACAAACAAAGAAAAATTTCTAATAATGTGACAAAAACCCAATAGTTGGTAGGTGAGGGGCATGAACAAATCCAACATAAACCAATCGAACATGAACTACAGATGTATTGATGATAAAAAATGAAACGTGCGACAATGTATACCAAAAGAAGAATCAACATTTAATAGAAGAAATGAGAAGAGGCAAAGAACTAGGATTAGAACTTGGAACAGAAGTTTGGACCAAGAGACATAACAAATAGACCCAATTTAATAAGTAAACTAGTCCCATTCTTTGGAGTAACGATAACCTTGGTAGGAAGACCCAATAAATATAAAACAAATTTAAGAATACAATGCAATAGAATAAATAATAACAGAATATGTACTAGTATAAGAAACCATTGTAAGTCAATAAACTAAAACAAGTAAAGGTAGTGAGAGTGCACTCCCAAAGTAATTGAGTGATGATCAAAAGATCATGATATAAACCAGTGGGGAGGTGAAAGTTAGTGGGGGAAATTAAAGTGATAATGGTATTATGAACCACATATATGGAAGTAAGAACCAAAATATAGTGCAAAGTGTTTTTTTTAAGTGTTTTATAAACTACAATGTTCTATTTCATGACCAATTATTTATCCATAGGGTTATAAACACATAATAATTTTAAAATAGTAAACAGTTATTGTTTGTTATGATATAATTTAGATAATAGGAATAGTGATATACAAAAGAGTTAGGGTAATAAACACCTATGTTTAGTTGTGTTAGAAGTAGTTAATATGGGGAACCTGTGTGCACCATTAATTTCAATAATATAAATAGTTGTGTTGAAAAAAATGTTAATTGTTTATAGAACAGGATGTTCATAAATTATTCAAATATGTTAATCAGGTAATTGGGAAGGATCTAATTGTATAAAAAAGCTATTATACAGAAATAACTAACTGCTAGATATATAGGCCCAAAGAATTGAGCCAGACTCAAGCAACATTGAATTATTTAGATAAACATTACCAAATTAAATAAAACCAAAAATAAAAGCTTGATTGTGATAAAATAGAAAGATGTTAATGGAAGGAGATGTATAATCCATCCATTACTGTCATAATATGGATAGGAAGCATAATTGTAAAGTGTTTAGTAAGCCACTAAGCTGACATGGCTTCAGAATTATTGTTATTGTCAGAAAAATAGGTATAGTGTAACGAAGACTGCTTCTTGGTGTTTAAAAATTTTAGTTAGTGTTATTCTTAAGTCGTTCTATCTTCGTAGAGTATATGTGTGCATGTCGAGCATTTGTTAATTCGCTCGTTGGGTTCGTGGTGTAGTATTTGTGTATGATTGAAGTTATTAATAATTTCAATAAATTCTGTCACTGTTATTCGCATGTAGCAAGTCGAATTGTACCTTCTCTTACCATTTACGGGTAAACCGTATCTCTCACCGTTTGGTTTGAATATTGCCGCCTCGCCACCTGATTGGCGCATGCCTTTCTGCAGTGTCGACTTGGCTAACGTCTTGTTTTGAGGTTTTCACTTCAATAAATTTTTTATTTATTATCATACTTTACTCGAATCAAACATATAGTGTTGCAGAATAAGAATATTTATTAACACTTTGATAGGTTTCAATTATTTAGTAGTACATTAATTTTATTTTTTAGCACCGGCTATTACAGTTGCTCAGTTGGCATGCTCAGTTCTAATGTTTTGTATACACACTGTCTTGACGGTTATCGTAGGTTTACAATTAAAATGGTTTTACTCAGGGGTGTTAATAAGTCCTTTTGGCTACAGAAATATTTGACTACGGCTAAAATACACAAACTTATAATAATCCTTAATACTAGGTACACAAAAAAATCAATATTTTAATACATTCGAGTGAGTAATCATCAATGAGATTTAGTAAAATTTCTTGGTTAGGATTTGTCAATTAGAAATGTTTGTTAACTATTTATTACATCTCAATTTAAATAATGATCGATTGATTAAAGTTCAAATAGTGATATTACCAATACCTTCAGTTCTAAAACAGAATAGTGATCAGTGAAGTGAAAATTGTGGTTTATTATTGTTGATAGAAAAATTTGGAATTCGTTTAATGGGATTATTGTTTATACTCGTCAATTTTCGATGGAGCTTCTGCGATGCCGTCTTCTTCTTCCGGATGGATTCAGTCGTCTTCTATTCTTCGGAATCTCATTAATCTCGTCCAGACGGTTTTTCCGGTAGACTTCGGCCTCGTACTCGTTCTGCGATCATCCGTCTTCTTGAATTGAAGTAGGTCCTTATGATCTTCCTTCGGGATTAGTCGTCATCTATTCTTCCAGACGTCTTCTTGATTTCCTTGGGTAATTATGGGTTGTGAACAAATTTAATAAATAATATATTATCCAGGATTCCCTGGACTGCTATCATAATCTTCCTTTCCTTCGATTTTAGTTAAAATTCACTTATTTGGAATTAAATTTTGGGGTGAGAGCTACTCAATCCACCCTCGGCGTCGGTCAATAATGGACTCTCGAAAATCTAACGGTTTTTGGCAATAAATTTCGGTTGCTATGGTTACCTAATAAATTATGCTAATTCTCATTGGTCATTAATTTAAGTCATTGTTATGTTTTAACGTCTTATTTTAGTTTAATTTTACAAAATATCTTCAAATGAAGATTTCTATCTTATATTAATAGCTAGGTTTATTACATGAATACCATTGTTCATAATTTTTTATAAGGGTCATTTTGATATCCCTCATGGTCACTTTTGAGTAGCTAATCACATTTTTGTTATTTTTCACATTTATATTTTACATATACTTTATTCAAAATAGGCTGTTATTCATACCTTTTGGTATTAGGAATACTCACTTAATTTGTTTAAACATTTGGTATACTCTGCTTCAATATTGGACTATTATTTGTTCTCAGATTTACTAAATTCTTATTTAACAGTTAGGCCTAGAGCCTAGATTTTACTATACTACTATCTAACATTTCTAGTAGCTTCTTACCTTTACCTTTGGTATTTTTAACACAATTTTTTAACAAAACAAGTAATAAACATTGGTGTTCCTAACTCCACCTCTTATTATAGTAATAAACATTTTCTTTACAGGTTCAAGCCTGAAATAACTTCTAACTACCTTTCTGCTCCCTTCTACTATCTGGTTCAATTAACAATTCATTACATTATAGTGGTTCTTTTAAAACAGTAACAACATCCTTATTATACTAACATTAATTTATGCTTTACACAATATATACTATTCCTCCATTCCTTCACTAGAAAAAAAGTGTCTATCGTTCTTTTTTGTCCTTCATTCCAATGCCTTAATTTCTGTCTTATCCTATAATCCTTATTACCTATGGCTTACTTTACTAACATTATAATAAGTTCCTCTTACTTACTAGTACAAAGTTTATCACTGGTCTTCCTGTTATTCTAACACAGTTTACTAATTAGAATCCTTTTTGAAGTTCACCAACTACACTTTTTCCTTCATAGAAGGTTTTTGACTTATACACTTTCACTCACTATGTGCAACATGCTCTCACTACATGTCACCAATTTATATTATACTCCTTCTTCCACTCACTTAATTATTCACTGGGTTGTTTTTGATGTTAGTATCATCATGGGGTTACTGATTACAATTGTTTATTTTATTTTCCCTTCACAAATGATCACTTTTGGTAATTAACTGTGGCCTTGATTTGCCTTAGGGTATGTTTACTAATTTTGATTATATTCATTACTATTTATTAGGGTGTGTGTAATATTAATTCCCTGACTTATATTTATAAACACATTCCTTTATCAATAAAATATACATAACATTATTATCTTTCATTAACATTATTGACCTAGGTAAATCTCATCTACTCTTTAATTACATTAGTTCATTTATTAACCTACAGAATAATGGTCATTATTCGGGATTTACAATGTTCATTCTTAATGTCTTGATTACATTTGGTTCTTAGCTTCTTCATTGTTCCGTGGTTCCTTTTGTATTTATCCGATCTATTGTGTCAGGTCATTGTCAGTTTATCAGTCATTTGTCATTTGGGTTTATTGGGTTATTGATCTCTGAGTTTATAAGTTTTTGCCTCTTATTCTTATCTTCAGCTTCTTTAATTCATAGTTAATTATTGTGGATCTTTACTACCTTATGTCATGTTACAATAGGTATGTATTGTATGAAAAATTAATGATATTAATAATGTCCTGTACGATACCGCGTTGCGATATTGTCGCGACACGAGTCAATTATGAACCAGTGCGCTGTCGGTTACCGTTTGGTGTACACCGAAAATTGTTGTGTGCGTACTTTGTGTAGTGTAATTGTGTTTTGTGTTATGTGGATTTTAATATTTTTAATATATTGACGACTGTGCCATCGTATGATGGTATGAAGAGACTTTTTTAAATATTCTGAGGATGGGACAAGTGTCCCGAAACATGTCAATTGTATAAAGACATTTACTTAAGCCACAGACGGTGAGTTACATAGCGTTTAGTTGATTATAAAATACGTGGCTTGGACTATAAGCGGATTTATTCCATTAACAATATTAATGATATTGTATGTAAAGTAGGAATACTCAGAATTATGTTTAGTAGTAAGAATAACAATGTTAGAAAATATTAGATATGTAAGACATACAATAGAAGTGTCAAACAAGATTAGGTCAAAGCCTCAAAACACAAAACTATAAACCTGTCAACACAGCCGATAAGAGGCCAAAATGTGGCGTAATCAGTATCAAAATGATTTAATTTTGATAAACAATAAAGTGGTACTAATTAGACATAAATTAAAGTTAAAATAAATAAAAAGTAATTTGAGGTGACAGAATTAAAATCGCCAGTTTTCAAATAGTTTTTAGTCACGTGACTTGGGGTCAGAAATTTAGACCAATCACAAAACACAAAAGCCAGGTCACCAACGGAATTTAAATGTATTTTCAGGAAACTTACTCCAGGAGGGGCATTTCCAGTAAAACATAACACAGAAAAGATGACAGCATATGACACGGCACCAGAACCAAGAAAAACCAATACACTGATGAGAATTTAAGAAAATAGCTACTCAACCCAAGACGTCCATTCCGAATATACAACAAATCTGTGAGGAAATTTTGGTTAAGCCCAGGAGACTACTACATAACATCACAACACAATTTTCATCAAAAAACAGCTGTTCCAGATAAAGGAGGCTATATACAAACTATTACTATAAACTATTATAACTAAAACTTTATTTAAAGCACTCTAATTGGATTTTAAAAAATATATTTGTCCGAAATACGAATCAGGCAGTCGGCCATGTTTCATTTTCGCCATTCGCTCTAAGCATTATTGCAACTTCTGAAAGTGAATACTTTTGACAAACATTATTACATACACTTTGTTAGTTGATAAGAGGTAGATATATGTTTGTAATGCATTGTATTTTTAAGTGAAAGCATATTTCCTATCTCTCCTAGCAGCTCCAAGAACCCATTACCTGAGAAATATAAAATATATATTGTGAAATTTTTGTTGTTGCGGACTATTTGTCATGGCGGATGAACTTATCCAACTGTAAATGTTCGACTAATAGAACGGCAATTTGATCAATGTTTTAAAGAGATAACGAATAAAAAGTATAATTCGTCAATCATATCAGTTCTATTTTATTTCAGTAAAGTGGTTATAAAGATCATTAATTACAGGAGACAGAAGAGAAAATTTGTAGGGGGCACAAGGATATCTAGCACGCATCCAGCAAAGCGAATAAGTATATAGCCAAACACGAAAGTAGATCCAGTGGGCTGCGTAACACGATCTGTTTAACAATTACAGAACAAATATTATTTACGCGCCGATTTCAAACGAACGGTGGCACACTACATTCTCATCCCTATAAAATCGTTGTTAATCAACGAATACTGAAATACCATATAGTAAACGATAACCAAATAACTGATAGAAATAATAGTCACGAATATAAGAACATTTACAAATCGATTGACAATTACAAACAAGTTTTAAATGGTAACTTTATTCATTATCGGGGCATACAAGACACATCGTGAAAGCATCTGCGTTTTATTAAACACCCGTACACTAATTAGTTTTATTACAATGTTTATTTTGTGTAATAAGAAAATTTAGTAATATTTGTAAACTTTGTACAGATAAAAAGATTGAATATTGAAAAGCATATAAATAAAATTTCCAACATCAATTGCCAGGAATAATTTGTTAAATTAAAAAAAAAATGGAATTTTCAAGAAAATAAATAAACTTAGTAAACTTGTGTGGCAAATAAACAATATAGAAGAAACTGCAAAGACAGAGAGAGAGAGAGAGAGAGAGAGAGAGAGAGAGAGAGAGAGAGAGAGAGAGAGAGAGACAGCCAGAGAGGGAAAAAAGAGTATTTTGTGTATGGATAACATGAGAGTTTCTTTGCTTTCTGATTATATTTACACATTAGAAGAAATCTGATTATCACTTTAAAAAACAGTAAATCAAGATACATAAAAATTGAACAACCAAACTGACCATAAAATGATGAGAATTATGGTCCATACGTGTTACAAAGTAGAATAATTCTTTAGTAAGATGAAAAGTATATTTTAAAATTAGACTAATCTTTTGTATATCTATTGTTTTATTATTTTGCTAAACATTATGCCACTGATTTGTTGTAATATTATTATATACATACCACCAAAATCAGTAAAGTTTCAATTTTTATAAATTATTGAATAAGGCCTTTTCGAAATTATTATAATTTCATCATCAGTTCACACTAAAATGTTCTTGTTGTGATGTCTTCTTTTATATATATAAATGTTGTTATCTGTGTCCATTATATCTCGCTGCACTTCATATTGAATCTTCCACTGCCATCATTATTTGGTGAAACCAAGCAAGTCATATATTGAAATAGTTGATCATTTTCGAATATTGCCTGCTGATTCATCAATTTATTATATTTTTTATGCAGGTATATATATAATTTTTCTAACTGTATAATGTCATTTTTATTATTATTTACTTCTACTATTTCCGTATTGTTGGTTATATCTGTTATATCTGTTATACTATGATTCATGTCAATAAAGTGATCTGCTATATTGGAGATTCCCATTTTTTATTATTAAAGGCTCTGATATGTTCCATAAATCTCTGTTTGAAATTTCTATATGTTCCACCGATGTATATGTAGTCACAATCATTACACTTTATTTTGTATATTCCAGTTAATTTGGATATATCATAGTCTTTTCTATTTATTATTATGTTGTATATACTTTTATTTGGTTTGTATGCATATTTGTATTTATGTTTATCCAATTTTATATTCTTTATAATGTATTGAAGATCTTGATATGTGTATTTGTAAGTTAGGTATGTTATATTTTCTACTTTTCTGCCTGTATTTATACTGCTTAATGTTGTTCTGTTGTTTAATATTGTTGTTTCCTTGCAATTTTTATTTAATTTGTTTATAAATTTACTGTGATATCCATTTTCTATTGCTATTTCTTTTATGGTGTTCAGTTCCTGATATAATTTCTCTTCGTTATTTATATATTTGTATGCTCTATCATTCATATTATTATATGTATGTAATGTGATTATTATTTCGAGATTTTTTTTTGAATTTTTGGGTATTGCGAGAGAAGTACACCAGCAATTAGAGCCCGTCAAAAGTGACACATGTTAGCTTTGTTCGAGAGTGGGCAGCGAAAAGGAACAAACCTTTCCTTTCTGTTAAGACGTCGTAAAAACCATTTACGAACAATGAGCTGTACGGCACATGTTGCAACGAACTGGACCATGCGTGGGAACGCTTGACTCCACAAGTAGAACAAAGGAAGACTACCCTTACATCTGTCCAGTAACGAG
Source organism: Magicicada septendecula (assembly GCA_034769895.1). Lineage (NCBI taxonomy): Eukaryota > Metazoa > Arthropoda > Insecta > Hemiptera > Cicadidae > Magicicada > Magicicada septendecula. The sequence goes on along the minus strand of CM068371.1, from coordinate 86,051,169 downwards.
AAAAACACAGAACCAACGGTGAGAGTATTGTTCAAAACCATGTGTGAGACTCCTAGTAAGACAATAGTTGATACACGGACAATGGGACAGGCGACTAAGTGACGCTTGTGGAGAGCACAGATGTTATGCCACTCGTAAGTCATCGAAGGAAGTCGTCAGCGTCTCAACAATAAGGGAATTCGACACGCTACACCAAAAGTAGCAGATGTGATTTCGAAACAAGGCCTTAACACTGATTCCAGGAACAGGGCAACGGACGTAAGACAGCAACTCGTCGAGTCCACGTGGACTACGTCAAACTCAAGTTGAGAAAACCAACCAGCCAATGAGGAACGAGAATTCCGAAGGGAACTACTGAAGGGGATGGTTCTGGCAGGAGCCGGAGACCAGAGAGCGAATCTCGTATAAGAACATCCCTCTCCAAATGGCACTGGGTGGAGAATTTGCCAGAAATACAGACTGGAGGCGAGAGGACACAGGGAGGTCCATGGAATAAGCCTATCAGAGATGATTTGGTGGGAAGTTGAAGCGATCATCGGAGTCACAAGAGTGGGAATATCGAAAGAAATAAAAACTGTATATGCAAGGAGACGCGCTCTCAGTTTACTAAAATTTTCAGCTCAGTTTATTCGAATTTTATCTTAATTTTATAACAGATCAGTTTATAGAAACTTAGCGCAGTATATCAGTTATAACGTATTTCTGTAGAGACGATAAAGACTTTGTTCCGACTAAATGGAAGTGCGTGAATAAGACTTAGAACGCCAAAACGGGACGGTAGTGTTCGCGATGAAGCGCGGATAACGATCTTTATAAATTCCATGTAATACACCGTCATAAAGGTACTAACATTTTGCAGTGACATTCTTGAACCATTACATAAAAGTAGTGATACTACGCTGTTTCGTAGTTAAGTCAAGTAATAGCAGTGCGAATAATTGCCTAATGAACTTGAAAACAATCTAGGCGCCGCAGAAGAGTGAACGTGCAAGATGAAAAAGTATTAGGTGCATACGGTATCAAACTGTGAACCGCGTAAATAGACTCACGCGAATAAGCATAGTCGACCGATTCCAAGTGCAATGCCGCAACTTATATTGTGATAATCTCGAAAGCTCAAAGTGACTGTCGCGGAGTGCGGACCAGTGTTCTCGAACGATGTACATATAGAAATCGGAAGTGTCAATCACGAGTGCTATATGGATTAACATCAACCATCAACGAAGGGACCCGCATGGATACACCGTGGGAGCGATACATCACGGCAGAATGAGTAACGTACAAAATTAATCTCTTATTATAATTATTACTTTACCAAGTACCACTGACCTGACACTTAGAACCAAACCACCTGAGAAATTATATAAATATGAGTCAGATAGATACGAATCCATAGGTAGGGATTATTATATTATAGAATATTGTACATGTATTCTTGTTAATATATATTTATTGTAACTATGTATGTGTTTTGATGTGTCTGTTGCAGGAACAGGATTTTAACTATGTATGTGTTTAATATGTGTATTGGTAGTATATGATTATTTCAAGCATATAAATATTTAATGTGTTTTGACATAAAACTACTTAATACAAATTATGAGCACACCACATTAATAGCTAGTAACGTCATTACGTATGAAGAAGTGTCTATATTTGATTGTTCACTTAATTATTTAAATTTGTTCTTTCAAGTATTTAATTGTGGTATAGAATTTTATTGTCTTTTAGAAGATTTGTAAGTGCTCTTATAATATGATTATGTTATGTCATGAATAAGGATGAGATACGATTTTAATAAACGTAATTTAGAATGGATTCGTTCGTATTCTATTAATTTGTGTAAGACCTGACTCACAACTTAACTTTTCACTAAACAGGATCTATAATTCATGATTCAATCTAACATAATTATCAACTAAATTACTTACAAAGCTACACAGACTAGAAGCTTAGTTGACAGTTAAAGTCAGAAGTAATTTCATGTGTAACAAGTTTAATTGTGAATCATAAATTAACTCTAATTTAATTCATGCAGCTATTTAAAGGAATAAATTTGTTAACATCGTATATGGCGCTCCAACAACACGGGGCTATATAAAGTAAAGATATACAACAAAGTTCATACAGGTAGTACTTTCATTAATATTGACATAAACACAAAGTTAATTAATCATGCAATAAATTTGCATAATTAATAATGTTGTATACGGCTTCCCAACAAGGGGCAGTGGAAAACCAATTCTAGTAGATCAAAGGTAATAAAATTAATCAATCATTATCTCCCAGATTAATAATTGATGAGTAATTAATCTATGCAATATAATTAGCATAGATAAATAATGTTGTATGTATTTATCTTGTGTATCCAAGGATGTGATGAATCCTTGTGTATTGCTGTATTATTATTTGTTTCCTTTCTATATACATTAGTAATTATTTCGTTATCTTTTCCAATTTAAATATCAATGTCCAAAAAATTGATTTTTCTATTAACTTCTTCTTCAGATGTAAACTTCACATTATCATTGTATGTATTTAATTTATTTAGTATTATAAATGTTCATTTTTTATGCAAGGATTTTATATGATCAATATATCATCCACATATCTGTTCCATAATAACACATGCATATTTATGATACCTAAAATAATTTTGTTTTCCAAATCCTGTATATAAATTTCTGACATAATTGATGATATGGGTGAACCCATTGCCAATCCTTTGGTCTGTGTATAATATTTGCTATTAAAAGTAAAATAATTCTGGTTACATGTGTTTCTTATTATAATAATTAAGTTATTTATGAAGCTGTTGTTTTCATTATTGTTTTTTAATTTTTTCTTTATTATTTCCAGTGTTTCATTTATTGGTATATTATTATACATATTCGATATATCAAATGATATTAATTTTGTTTCATCTGTAGTGTGTATTTTCTTTAGGTTTTCTATAACTGTATATTGTAACGACGTGATGACGTCCGCCTTGTTTAAGCCCCGCGATGGAAGCCAATTTGTAACGACGTGGATCTTTGCGTACTCTTTAAATGTGTACGTGTTGTGTGTTCGCCTCACACGTCGTGGTCGTTACTTTATGTTCACCCTGACGATGTCCGTAGCGATCTTTCGAATTACCAGTACACGCGAGAGGAAACCTTACCTGTTCTTCTATATCTGGTTGTATTTCCCGGGTGGCGCCAAATTGTTTTAACTGAAAACAATTAAAATAAAAAATAGGATGATTGAGCGTTCGTGGCTATGACAGTATGGTGAATTCAAATTTACTCCCGCCATGTTCGAATTTCTTAATCTCACTGGTAGTTTGCCGAGTTTCTGACGTGAGCGCTTACCGTCACTTTTGCTCGTCTCTATAATATACAAATCATATAATGAACTTTCCTATGAAATAAAGAACAGTGGTTACAACTCTGTACCAGTTTATTAAATTGTGATTAGTAGTTATTCAGTATTATACAAAATTATATTTTGTTATTAAACAAATTTGCACCGGCAGTAAAAGACAATTGTATCTCAAGGCTTGGCGAAATCGATTGTGAACGAGTTATTTAGACATGGCGCCTACTTTGTGGTTTATTATTAATTTCGTTGATGAATCTGGATTCTTTTGGTTTACAAAAAAATATCAATTTGATTACAATAAAGTACACTACCTTACATTACTGGTATTATATACTATAAGGAGTAATTACAATTTGTTCCTGAAGTGTTATAAAGTGTGTTTCAAAAGTTCGTAACTTTTATACAGGTTATTTTTCTAGTTCACATAAGTTTAGTGTTTTATTTTTTAATTAATCTTTGAAAGAAATAAGATCATCAGTTTATAGTGAGAGTTCAAAGTGTTGTGAGAAAAAATTAAAAAGGATTTAATCCATAAATTCGGGTAACTCAGCAATACTTATCAATCAGTTGAATTCAGGTGTAATGTCATTCAGTTGAAATAGTTTGGGGTCATCTATGGTCATCAATCTTCCATCATTTTGGGACTTAATTATGCCTGGCTTCTTTTTCATATAAGTTGATTGAAATTTATTAATTTAGAATTTAATAAATTGGTCCTTGGCCTCAGTTGGATGTCCTAGTCCTTCATCATCTTCTTACTTGTTCATTTTATTAAATTTGGATTACTTTAATTGTTTTAAATTAAAATTTGAGTCATTTACGGCTTGGCGTCCCTTCGTCTTGAGCTTCAATAATGGACTAACAGTTTCTAACGGAATATTCATAAATAACGTTCAGTTGTCATGGTAACTGATTGACTCTCATTGTCTATTCATGACTTAAGCCATTGTTATAATATTTGAATTTTTATTCAAAATGACTAAATATCTTCTGATTGCTATTATTCTTCTGTCTTCTTATTAATGTATGAGATATTATCACAACTGTTCATATTTTCTTTCAAAGATCATTTTGACATCCCTCAAAGCTGGGTTTGCTTATGTATTAATATTTTGACAGTTATGTTGATATTATCTAATTACATTTCTTTCTTATTTTATGTCCTTAATTTAACATTTATCTCTTAATATGATCCACTAATTATCATTAACTATTTACTTGCCTTGGATTTGCTAATATCCTAGTTAATTTCTTACAATTTGTAGTTTTTGGTTTCATACAGTTAGGCAATTCCTAGGCCTAAGTAGTAATTGGCTATTTTTTCTTATTTTATACAAATTAAATATTATTTTACCCTTATACGTTTTGTTTTGTGTTACAAATGATTTGGTTACTTGTTGAATTGATTTGGATCTGTTTTATAATAATTGTATGTTTTCATTATTTTACAAAATCATGGTTTGTCTATTATCTTCTAACTGCTTTTCCAGTATTATTAGGTTTGCACGAATTTATCTTTTTTCTTATCTATATTGCCATTGTTTATAATTTGTCTATTATTTACTATTCTCTATAAAATATAACACAACATGTAGGTTTATGGTCTGTATAACTCTTTCAACCATATTCCTACTGTAAGCTAAAAATGGGCTTGTCCGTGTTTAAATAAGTGTTATAAATTGTTTAATATTAGGCTTTAAAATTCAAAAGTGTGTTTACAATCGAAAATTAAAGTTACAAGTTATGATGAATCGAGAAAAAAAAAATGATTGTCTTAAAAGAACTCCTTTAGATAAAAATAAAAATGATTGGAGTAATGTTGTTTGAATAATAACGTTGCTTAATTCAATAAATAAAGCGTACTAGCTGGTTGCTTGATGAAGGTAGCCGTCGTGTTGATTCTGGCAGCAAAACTCCTCTTCCAGGTTGACAGTCGTCTAAGTACGTAAAGTCTAGTCGCGTCTGGACAATAAAATTAAATAAAATACACTTCCACGTACCTGGTCGTGATTCTGGAAGTTCCGAAGCTCACTTTTTTAATAAATTAATAAGCTGCCAAGACGGTTTACAAAACCAGCTTACTTTATTTACAAGGTTAGGTTACCTTGTTTAATAATGGGCGCCACACAGGTTTATTTCGGGAAAATCCCGTGTAAAACCCATTAATAGAATCAAATAATTATTTTTAAAAAACTGAAATTGTGTTTATTGCCCTTATGGCAATTCAAATTCAACAACGTATGATCTCTACTAAAAATGACTTTGATTATTTTGAACTAATTCTTTATTTACTTTTAGAAATAAATTAAGTCAAGTTATGCTGCTAATAACTGGGTTTTATTTGTACCCTTGATAATGAATTCAAACAAACATAATTAAGAAAATATATTGATATACAATTGAAATTAGTTCATTAACTTACCCTATTCTACTAGCTCAAGAGTATAAACAACAGTTCTGGTTATGTCCAGATAAACCTTACTTTAGATATTAAATTTATTTATATCTCGGGCGTAAATTCTTTGAAACACAAGAAAGAATGCTCATGCCTACACAATAGTTAATTATTTTATAATACAATATTGACTAGTAATGCCGTTGTACGGTAGCGCGATAATTTCGCTTTCTAGGTTGGCTAATCTGCTCACTGCCTTGTTTCAATTTTTGCGTGTTAGAACTTCGTACAGTGTGTATCAAGCGCTCTCGGCGTTCGGTTCGCCGAACTTTTCGCTGTCATTTATTGTCGACATTTAATGTAGGCTTTAGGCCGCACATTCTCGCTTATGGCCGACTAGGCCCGCTTCAATGTAATACAAATTTTTAATACTTGGCAACACGCATTATTAGCCGACCTGATTTCAGTAAATTAAACATTTGTAATGTAACTTAAGAAAGGCATTAAAATCAATTCAAATACAGTCCACATCTTATCATTTTCTTCCCACTGAAGCAATGCATGCATTACATACTATTCTTAACTAACATGGAAGACCAGCCGACAGGATTATTCATTTCAAGAAACAACATTTAAGCCCACTTGGGCCTAACACCCAACATTTTTTGGTCCACACGTGCCAGATCATTCTTCTCATTAACATTTTTTGGTCACTCCGGACCTGGATTTTCCATCCAATATTTTCTACTACTATTTCTGGCCATCACGGGCGAATTAGCACGTCAGCTAATACGACCGTGGCGTGATTTACATCTGCATCTCGCTCGTCATCTTCAGACAACATATTAGCAAGTGCCTGCCAGCTACAGTGCTTACTCAAGGTGGTCATCTCTGCCAGCTGTTTGCCATCTTCACCAAGGAGCCGACGCTGCAGGACATCGCCAACAAGGTATCACCAACAACAGTGAAACAAGGTGCGTAAAATGTCTGAGGAGGGCCTCAAGGTGCTGACCAGAAAGAGAGGCGGCTTAAAGTCCGCAATAGTGCGGATACAATCCGCTGTAAATTCATTTAACATAACTTTAAGTACAAAACATTTTCTAACCGTAAGACTGGATAGTCTCAAAAGCTTGGCCTCGAAGTACGACGAGGTACAGTCTGAAATAGAGCTCATCAGTAAAGACACGAGCGTTGCTCAAGCAGACCGAGTTGAGGTCGAAGAAATGATATATTCAACTGAAGCAAACATTTTGCAATTACTTGACACCTTTAATACTCAGACTGTGCCTCCCGTATTATCGACGCCCATGCAATTAAAGCCGATAAGTTTGCCCTGCTTCTCAGGCAACATATTGGAGTGGCAACATTTTTATTCAATTTTTACCGATTTAGTGCATTCAAGATCTGATTTAACACCAGTGCAAAAATTACATTATTTACATTCCTCTGTGAAGTGTGAACCGTTAGATTTAATCAAGTCATTACCTATCTGTAAAGAAAATTATGCAATAGCGTTGAATTTGCTGTCCGAAAGGTATAACAACCCATTCATATTAGCTAAATACTATGTGCAAAACCTACTTCAGGTCAAGTCCACAATAAAGGACTCGGTCCAAAGTTTGGCGAAGTTCACTAACACAATAACATCTTCCGTTAATTCACTGGCAGCAATGAAGCTGTCAGTGAATTCTTTTGAATTTATCACTATACAGTTACTATCCACCAAACTTGACCCTATTACTTTCAAACTTTGGAAGGAGTCAATAGACCCTGACAATTTGCCTAGCTTTCAAGACTTCACGCATTTTTTAAACTTACGCAGACAGCTGTTAGAAAATACAATGTCTATTGAACTCGGACAGCAATTCAACAAACTTAATGTAAGACCTAACAATAAATATGAGAAGTGTAGCTCAAGAAATACTGCTGGCAGCACTACATTTAAAAGCTATCACACAGCGGCAAATCATTATTCATGCGTGTGTTGTAAAGCCAACCACCCGCTTTACATATGTAATAATTTTCGTATGTTAAGCACCGCTGAGCGGGGGCAATTTGTTGCAAATCATAAATGTTGTAGTAACTGCCTTAGATCAGGTCATCTGATAGCTAACTGTAAGAGTAAATAGGTGTGTAAGGTCTGTTCAAAACGACACCACACATTGTTGCACGCAAATTACGTGCCGAAATCAACAGCTGCCAGCAGCAATTATTGCTCGCTTAAATTACAGTGCAAAAACAATGTTCTTTTATCCACAGCGGTTGTATCTGTCGTTGATCGGGCTGGCAACAGGCATAGGGCTCGGGTGCTCCTTGACGCCGGTTCACAGATAAATTTCTGTACAAAAGCATTTGCAAAAAGGTTACAGCTCAAATTAGCCAAATCTAATATTCCAATCACAGGAATAAACAACACAGCGTGTTGCGCAACTGATATTGCTTCCATACGTATTATTTCTCGCTATCAGAGACATAGTTTCGAGGCGAAATGTGCCGTCTTATCTACCTTAACTCACAATCTGCCTTCGACCTCGTTTGATATCAACCAGTTCCACATTCCAAACAAAATTTTCCTGGCTGACCCAGATTTTAATATATCTTCGCAGATCGACATACTATTAGGGGCACAATTTTATCTGGATTTGATATTAGCCAATAAATACACACGTGGCCCCAATTTTCCCATCATTCAGGAAACAAAACTGGGCTACATTTTGGCTGGCAATCTGCCCAAGCACTGCCACAACGAGGGTCCTGCTGTTTCGTTCCTAGCAAGGAACAACGACAGTCAAATTCTGCAATCTCTCGAGAGATTTTGGGAAGCAGAAACTATCCCTGACAGTACTCCTGATAGCGAGTCGGCCTGTGAAGAGCATTTTGTGCGCTCTACTCAGCGCAACCACGAGGGTAGATTTATAGTGTCACTTCCATTCAAGTCTGATAATCCCCACTTGGGGGAATCTTACACGAGTGCCGAATCAAGATTCTTAAGCTTGGAGCGTCGATTTAGGCGAGATGCCAAGCTCGCTCGCGACTACGCGGACTTTACCAAAGAATGTAAGGATCTTGGGCACATGACACTCATTGATGATGGCGCTATCAACTCAGTAGCGTCAAATACTTACTATATATACTTATATGTATACTTATATATACTCACATACTTACTTTGTCTTTGCAAGATTGGTTGGGATGAACCGATTTCCGGTCAGTCACGTTCGGATTGGCATTCTTTGTGTGACAAATTGGTTCTGATTGGCAAAATTGTGGTCCCGCGATCTATTCGTTGCAAGCGTGAGGCAGCTACAGTTCAATTGCATGGTTTTTCGGATGCTTCGGAAAGAGGGTTTGGCTGTTGTATATATATCAGAGTCATTTATCAAGATTCTACTGCCTCCTGTCGCCTCTTGTGTTCCAAATCTCGCGTGGCTCCCCTACGCCAGGTGTCATTACCTCGCATCGAACTCTGCGCTTGCTTGTTATTATCGCAACTCGTATCTAAGGTTATTCCTGCTCTTTATTCGTTTATTGATAATGTACATTTGTATTCTGACTCTATGGTGGCTCTTTACTGGATTCATGCGCAGTCTACGCGTTGGAAAACATACGTCGCTAATCGGGTTGCTGAAATTCAGCGTCGTACGCAAACTTATACCTGGCATCACATTGATTCGCGACACAATCCTGCTGATATTATATCTCGGGGGTGTCTCCCTGACGTTTTGCGCGATTGCTCGCTTTGGTGGCACGGTCCTGGCTGTCTGTCTCAATCGTCAGAGTCTGATCCCTTTCCATCCTTCGTACCGGCCACTCCGTCGTCTTCTGAAGTCACCGTGGAAGAGAAAAATACACATAACCTTTCTCTAATGTCTACCCTGGCTGTTGACCTCTCTTTGGACTTTTCCTCGTTGCACCGGCTAACGCGTGTATACGCTTACTGTTTTCGGCTCATCAGAAATATTAGGCACTCAAGTGCGGACAAACTTGCGGGCGATCTGACCCCTGTAGAAATTCATCAGTCTCTCAACTTCTTCATAAAACAGTCTCAGTCGATCCACTTCACAACCGAAATTAATTGTCTTCGGAACGGATCTTCTGTTTCCATTAGGAGTAAGTTGGCTTCTCTCGACCCGTTTCTTGATGAGTCTGGAGTGATACGCGTGGGCGGACGATTGCAGCATTCCCAATTACCTTACGATTCGAAACATCCTATTGTATTACCCCCATCGGCGCATATTACGCGCCTATCATTGAACGTGAACACATTCGTTTACTTCACGCTGGTGCTCAACTCGTGCATCATTCACTGCGTCAACGTTGGTGGATTGTTAATGCCCGGCTAGTCATCCGTTCCATTATTCGAAAGTGTCTCAAGTGTATCAGGTTTAGTGCCACACAGCAGGTTCAGAGACTTGGTATTTTGCCATTCCCTAGAGTCACTCCTTCTAGGCCGTTTCTATTTTGCGCGGTTGATTATGGTGGTCCCTTCATGATTCGTCATGGCGGGCAGAAGTCTAGAACTCTTTGTAAGGCATACGTATCTTTGTTTGTTTGCTTAGCGACCAGGGCTATTCACTTGGAATTGGTTTCCGACCTTACGGCCAGCGCGTTTATAGCCGCATTACATCGTTTCATGGCCCGTAGGGGTATACCCAGTCAACTGTACTCCGACAATGGCACAAACTTCAGGAAGGCCCGCACTATCTTACATGATATTTACAACTTTTGGCACAATAAGGTTGCCATCTCTTCGATCAAGTCATTCACATCCTCTCAGGGGATATCATGGTCATTTATTCCGCCCTCCTCACCTCATTTCGGTGGCCTTTGGGAGAGCGGCATAAAGAGTTTGAAATTTCATCTGCGCCACGTGGTAGGCAAATCTATACTCAACTTCGAAGAGTTCACGACCGTTTTGTCTCAGATAGAGGCCTGTCTGAACTCTCGACCTTTATTTGCTATCTCTTCAGATGTTAACGACCCGGTGCCACTTACACCTGGCCATTTTTTGATTTGCGCACCCTTAACGGCGATACCGGACCCAGACCTTTCTCACGTTCCTGTTTCTCGTCTTGGGCATTGGCAACTTCTTCAGAGGTTTGTCCAAGGCATTTGGAAGGCATGGTCTCGCAATTATTTGCACCAGTTGCAGCAGCGTCACAAGTGGAAGTTTGCCAAGGATAATGTTTCCATTGGTGACTTAGTGTTGCTTATTGAGGATAATTTACCTCCATTGGCCTGGAAATTTGGCGTAATTATCGCCACATTTCCCGGCCCAGATAATTTGGTTCGTGTCGTGGACATTCGCACGCCTACGGGTGTTTTGCGGAGACCAATACATAAATTATGTCTGTTGCCAGCGCGAGACGAGATTTGACATTATGATTACTTAGCACAATGCTATTTTTATTTAGCCACTGGCTTATTACTTATTACGACCATTTGGTCAACACAATTGTGATGAATTATCACAATATTTTCTTATCAATTTTGCGCCATTGCACGCTTCTATAATTATCACAGTTTTGGTGGTATCTTAATATTTGTATTGTATGTTAATTTGTGTGGCATACTATGTCTTACACATTTTCATTGATGTTATGGGGTATATTTCATGTTTTTGGTGGTCTCATTTATAAAATGTTATTACATAATATTCGCATGTCTTGCAACTAAGCAATCATGCATTCATTTCTTTATATTGTTGCTAATAAATATGTATTATTCTGTGAATGTCTTTAAATTGTTAAATTGTTTCTGTGATTTCAGTATTGTATTGTTATTTGACATGGCAATTATTCATCTTGTAATTATTTGAATTACTGTTATTGTATTCACATAAATTGTGTCTATGTAAAAACTATTGCTTGCGTCTGCCGTATGTAACTGCCACGTCTAGGTTTATTTTATATTGTATTCATTTTGCAAGTAAGCATGCACAATTATTTTTACTTAAAATTATGACATACATGTCATATCGGGGCTTGCATTCAATCAGCATCTAGCTTGTTCATACATTATTACATATTGTAAGTTCCTGAAACTTCCAGGAACAGCATGACTAGGTCAATACATGCCGCCCTGCTGAATATACGATTGAACATGTAACTGCAACATGTTCAATAACAATTTTGTTCATGTAATGAACTCTCTGTACAGGTCCACGGGCCTCAACTAATTTTACAGTAACCATCTATGACATGCATAGGGTTACCAGCTATCGGTCCATCATGTGATGAGCTTCCGATCATGCATTAAACATTGCATAACTATGTATTTTTCTTTCATGTTTTATAATGTTATATACTGTGCACATACACTATGTGATAGTAATATTGGTCAAACCAGACTTTATTCATATATGAAACAGCTGTTCGCCAACCTTGGCTTACAAACGCCTATCTCTAGGCTTATCTTATGCATGCTTATCTCTAAACTAGTGACGGACTGCCGTTATCTAATCTCATAACTCAAGGTTCAACTTAGCCTTGAATCTAACTATCATTATTAAGAAACTGTACTCTTTTAAATTAAATTGTAAAATGTATCATAATTTATTAAAAAATGTTAAAAAATCATTTGATTTTGACGGGCAGCTTATGTACGGTAGCGCGATAATTTCGCTTTCTAGGTTGGCTAATCTGCTCACTGCCTTGTTTCAATTTTTGCGTGTTAGAACTTCGTACAGTGTGTATCAAGCGCTCTTGGCGTTCGGTTCGCCGAACTTTTCGCTGTCATTTATTGTCGACATTTAATGTAGGCTTTAGGCCGCACATTCTCGCTTATGGCCGACTAGGCCCGCTTCAATGTAATACAAATTTTTAATACTTGGCAACACGCATTATTAGCCGACCTGATTTCAGTAAATTAAACATTTGTAATGTAACTTAAGAAAGGCATTAAAATCAATTCAAATACAGTCCACATCTTATCATTTTCTTCCCACTGAAGCAATGCATGCATTACATACTATTCTTAACTAACATGGAAGACCAGCCGACAGGATGATTCATTTCAAGAAACAACATTTAAGCCCACTTGGGCCTAACACCCAACATTTTTTGGTCCACACGTGCCGGATCATTCTTCTCATTAACAGCCGTGTTGTTTACTAACAAAAAAAATCAAACCTCTTTTATAGGTTAGGCGTTCGTCACGCTTGCTTAATTATTCACAAAGTTATATAGTGAGACCACTTAAGACTAACATCATTCTTAACCAGGATTGACAAATCCACTAAATAAATTCAGACATTGTGTAATACAGAAAATGTTTTTGTGTTATGCGTCAGTACAAATTTTGTTCACAAAATATATAGGTTAGTGCACTCAGTGTAATGGAATAAATTGTCACGCTGTTACCTCTTTATTTTAATCTTTTCGATTAAAATTTAATTACACACTCCAGGTCGGATTATAATGACCTGGCCTTACACTACACACGCACTTGAACAGAGAATATTGGTCCGCTTCTTACTAAAAAAGGACCTTTTAAAATACTATTTAATTATTTTCTCCTGTTCGATGTATCCCCCACTAAATAAAATAATACTTCACTTCGCTGCACTGATTCTATGTAGATGATATTGTAGTTATTGGTTGATGCCGAAATAATTCAATGGACGCACTATTACAAGAAGCTATCAGTTAATAAAAATTTTGATGAGACGAGCGTCACCTTCCGCTCTCGATGATTGTCAAAAGTGTCTAACGGTAATTAGCTGCATTCCTTTATATACCCTCTGTTTTGATAAGGCTTAGGCGAATGTTTCATTTAATAAACTATTTTCTGATTGGCTTAACCAGGCGTTACGAAAGTGACGCATTGTTTTTCCAACGGTCATTAACCGACTTTTCGCCAGAATGATTGGCAGCTATCGTTGTTGTTGTTCTTAACAAACAGATTTTTTACTTTCTATTTACACATGATGCTAACGCATGTCACGCACTTATTATAGTTGCGATCGTGGTCGTATCGCTATCAAATTAAAGGATATTTTTTACTCTTTCATTTGATATAGTTTGACACTGGTTTATTTACACTTTCACTGACATTTTTTTTAATAAATAATGTTCAGGTATATGGCTTCGCGCTGTCGTCTGCTAGCGAAGCCGACTGTGATTCTCTCTTATCAACACATTATTTGTGTTCCACATCGCATTTTCACTTAAACGTCTGTGTTGGAACACTAACATATCTGTCTTTATACTTATTTAACGACTATAATAATTAAATCTTAACTTATTGATGTAATACATAGCTATGAACTATTCTTACTTCCTAATGACATTTTGGTTTACACTATTTTGCTCTATGCTATTCATTAATAATTGAGTTATTACTTGTATAATATATTAACAATGCTTATTGCTACGTTTGGTATAAAGATTGTTCAGTGTATGTGATTTACTCGTAGTACTTTCTACTTATCACCTTACTGACAATTGTTCGTTTTAGGCGTTGCCTAGGCATACCGTTTTCATCGGATTTATGCCTTAATAATGTTTATTAGTCATATTTGGTATCTTGGTGAGGTAATCTTACTTATATAAGGTTCCCTCTTACAATTATCTTTACTTATTATGATTACATTTGAGATTGTAATACAGTTTCAGTTTTACATTGTGGCCATAGCTAATCTTAGTTATAGGCATTAATAGTTACTAGTCCTAGTTGATTTATTCTCAGCCCAATACTGTTGCTGATATCATATTATTCAGGTCGTTACTTAATTATTTTTATTCACATGTGAGATTACATTCAAGTTATTCACTGACTCGCTTGACAGCTTAAAGTGAATTTAATTTGTCCATTAGTTTGTGTTAGTTATTGTATTGGTTGTAGTGTGAAGCAGTGTCTTGTTTACTGCTTCTTGTGGCACTTCTTCTTCTTTCTTCTCCATTGGTCCCTCTCTTCTTCGCTACTTTCATCATTATATTATTTATTTACATTACCTTCATGTATTTATTCATTCTAGAGGCATATGTCTAGGTTATGTAACACTTTGTTGTGTTACACTACTCATAAACTTAATCAAACAAATCTTTTAACAGTTATTATGCTACTCTTGTTTACATTTTGTTTATTCTTATGTATTTTTTGGTGACAAACATCATCACACTATTTACTTTATCTAATTAACTATCCCCTTGAACATAGGATGTTTATTGATTTTGCAATTATATTCTTTACCACACTTTTTCTTTTCTAAACTTTCCTATTAAACCATGGTAACACTATTACTTTTACTCTTCCTGGGATTTTTTCCCTGAATATCCTTGTATTCCTTATCTACACTTATTCTTAATCCTAATAATAACAATATTCTTATTTTCTAACACTTTTCACCATTAACCTTTAGTGTTTATCACTGATTTTTAGGTGTCTATACCTATCAATAGGGTTTCTATTTATTTTGGGGGTTTACACTGGCACTTTGCACTTTTTATAGTATTTAAGTGTTACTAGTGGGTATTCCCTAACATTAAATTCTCTTTCTCACTTAATCGTGTTCTCTATCTATCTGTCTCTCACTTCATAATGGTTAGTTATACTGTTAACAAGTTTCATATCATTATAGAGTTATTTATAACATTTACCCTCTATTTATTTGGTTAGTGTACTTTAGTTTGTCATTACTTTATTGGGTTTTAATAATTATCATTTACGTTGATTAATTAGTTGATACTAATAATTATCATTTACATTTATTATTTATTGGTTCTTTTTCATTACTTTATTTTAGTGTAACATTTCTCCTTTTCTATTCTATATTATTCGTTTGTGTCTTTTCATTTCTTCTCATTTTATTTCATTTATATTTTGTTTGTTTCCTTTTCATTTACCTTCTCATTTGGTTTCATTTTATTTGGTCAGTCACTTGGGTTGGGTCATAGTCGTTTGTCGCGTCATAGTCATTTTATTTTCATTTGTTTAAACATTTAATATTGTTGATTCATAGTTTTTTCCATGGTATTGGGGTGGCTTGTTTGTGTTGTAACAATATCCATTTTTTACATTGTACCTATTTTCCAATATTATTTTCTCTCTTGAGTATTTTATCTATTGTTTTTGCTATTATATATGCCGGGGCAGTCTTGAAATTTATTAATGGTCTTATTGGTATATCTACTTTATGAATTTTAGGTAAACCATTAAGTTGTGGAGCACTTGTATTGTGCGATATAAGTTTTGTATGTTTCTTTTCCCTTATATTAATTTTAACTAAATTTTCTTTTATAATATTTTCCATGATTTTCTTATATTTATTTGTGGGGTCCTTTATTTCTATATATCCATTCTGAGTTATATATTCTTGTACTTTCCTGTTGTAATCATCTAAATTATAAATAAATAAATACAAGCGAAAAGGCCTTATTCAATAATTTAAAAAAATTGAAACTTTACTGATTTTGGTGGTATGTATATAATAATTTTGTTTTATTATTAGCTTGGTCAGTAATGAGCCCTGTGTCAGCGATTACTAATTGTTTGCAATGATAGCTGACTTCAGAATTGTCATATGAGAAGAATACATTTTATCTTACATTAATTTATAATGTTGCATTTGCTGTTTTTTTAGATTTATCGAAAATGTTATGGGGAACATGTAGGTTTCAAAATGTTTATGGATGCCATTTTGCTGTCTTTGACACGTAAAGTCCATTTACCTGATATGGAATTATTTGTCAATTTAGGAGACTGGCCGTTAATGAGAATAAATGAAAAGGAAATTTATCCGATATTCTCTTGGTGTGGCTCTCAGCACAGTATGGATATCGTTATGCCTACATACGAGTTAACGGAATCGTCTTTGGAATGTATGGGAAGGTAGTTCCAACTATTTAGATTACAGAATTAAAAATATGTGTGTATTTGAAAAAGTAATTATGGTACTGACAAGCACTGTTGAATTAGTATTTACACTTATTATTGAATTGTTTACCATTTCAACTGTTCCAATTTATTTTTAAGCATGTGCAAGATTTAATCTGATAACCCAATATTACAAAGTCATCTTCATTACCATTGTCATGCCATTAGAATCATCTTCAACATTAGGCCCATGCCATGTTGTACCCTCTAGCCTGTGTGTGTGTGTGTGTGTGTGTGTGTGTGTGTGTCAGTTACCTCTAGTATATAATAAATTGATTTCTTAGGCATAAGTGAGTATTCTTAGGCATTAATCTCCTACCCTATGGTGTAAGTGCAGGGAGATTTCAAACTTTTTCATTCAAAAGCATTTCATTCTACTTTATCACATGTTTTATTTATAAATAGAAATTGTATGAACCATGTGGCCATTGTGGTGGTTGAGATTAACATTGTAACTATAACATTTAGTCAGTACAATTACTTTGCTGAAATTATGAATCCATGAATGGAATTACAAACATTGTGTCGCTAAATTTACACTTTAAATAGTTAACTAACTTTCAGGAGCGTGCATGCATGCGTGTGTGTGTGTGTGTGTGTGTGTGTGTGTGTGTGTGTGTGTGTGTGTGTGTGTGTGTGTGTGTGTGTGTGTGTGTGTGTGTGTGTGTGTGATATATTCAGATAAATATACTGCAAGTAGGTTTATTTTCACCTTTGGGTTTCACTATTAGGTGAAAATAAACCTACTTGCAGTCTATTTATTCAAAGATATTACATGGGAAACCTGCAGGAAACTCAGCGAGTTACTTACAAAGGAATATATATAATGTATAACAGGCTGAGTTTGTGAATTTAAAAAGTAATAAAACTCATAATTGAAAAGTAAGTTTTTTAACAATCTTCTATCCAGATATTTTTTCCAAGAAAAACATTTCCATAATCCATTTATTAAATATAAGTTTGACTGCAAAAAATTGGAAAACAGTCAGTTTTTCATTTTCATGAAAAAACTGTAGTTTCATTTTTTAAAAATGAATTGTGTATGTACTATGCCTATGAACTGTAACTAGAGACTGGTGTATTCCCTTTGAGGAACCCTGAGATTTATTACTGCAACTCTATGATTGTCACGGTTCGATTTGCTCGTCTACCGTCATGTACGCGGACAAATAATACGTACGTCTTCTCTGGCATACCCGGGCCAGATAAGTAACAAGGGCACACAATATACGACACACATAAACAACACTCTTCCCCCCACTGCACGGCTTGCCCCCGGGTGTGGGTTAAAGGTTGGCTAATATCTCTCTGGCTGGGGTGGGGCATGAGTTCTATCACGGCCGGAGGGCACAACAGGTCTATGACCTAATGCCTGAAACTGAAGATGATGATGATGAACTCTATATTATATTTTAAATATACATGGGGGATCAGTACAGTACTATATTTTTGTATTCTTTGTTTGTTTTTCTATAAATGCATGTTCTGTGTACACATACATTTATGTTGATAGTATTCTCTTGATATTAATATAAGATTAAACAGAAATAATACTGTTGCACACCACTATAGAAAAACATTTTCCGATTAGTGCTGTGAAGCTTCACAGCTCTTCAGATTGCAGATATATTTCTGATCTGATGATGAACTCTGAAGCTTGAAAGTGCTAATCGGAAAAAGTTTTTCTATATTTGTCTGCAACAGCGTTATTTCTGTTTGTGATTATAACCACTAACACAACTTTATTAATTAATATAAGATTATCTGTTTTTAGGGTTACCCTGGATATGTTGTCTGTGCAAGGGAATATTGAATTATCATGGGAAGACAAAATTCCCAAAGCTTTTTGGCGAGGCCGTGATTCAAGCAGAGAGAGACTGAAATTAATTGAGATTGCCAGAAAACACCCCGATCTGTTCAACATATCACTTACAAATTTCTTTTTCTTCCGTGATGAAGAGAAAATTTATGGACCCAAAGAAAAACACATTTCATTTTTCAAATTCTTTGATGTATGTATTCTTATCGCTAATTTAAGTTTACAATCTGTTTAGATGTCTGTTATATATGATTATATACTGTCACCGGACAAAAAGCTTATTCCATGACAAATGGCGCCAATCGTACAACTCTTCATTATTTTGATGACCCTAAAAAGGGCCGCCGTTGGCGAAAACGCTGTGGTGTTTGTTCCGCCGGAGCCGTGGTGAGATGTTCGGCAGCTGCGCCCACTGTTCGTGGTGTACTGCAGTCCTCCTCTTCTTTCGGCATCGGTTATGTCGAGTCCGCTGCCGGCCCAGCGAAGTCCGTCACTGGCACGGTACAAGTGAAGAATGCAAAGAATGTCCATTATACTCTTCGGCTGTTCCTTCTGGCTGACTCCGCGTCGATTCATCCAAGAGAGGAGAGGAGATGAAGTGCGTCCGATGGCGTGGTGATGAAGTGCGCAAAAAATTTTAGTGGCGCTCTTTTTATGCCCTGACCGGGATCGCTGATTGACTCGCTCCGAACACGTCAGGTGTCACATCTCGGCTTCTGATCCCTGATTGGCTTGCTGTGTGTTTGTCAGGTGTCACGCACCGCCAGATGTTCACGACGCTGGTACCGGAGAGCAGATGCTTGCCTCTCTACCATCACAATATGTATATATTATGTATGATGTCTATTATATACAAACAGTGATCAGTTTGTGCTGCATTGTGAATACAGTATTACCTGACAAACCTTTTGTTCATAAACATGAAGTTAATGAACTTATAGATGTATCTATAAGAAGTGTTTGATTACAGTTTACACTTGATTCTGACAAAAGTCTGGAACTATCATTGTTTAGTCCTAGAATTTGGTCTGTATGGGCTACTGTTGACTATTCATTTCAGCTACTTCTTCTGTTCCTTCTTCCTCTCTCCCACACCACCTTCATTCTTTCTCAACATTCTCTCTTCTTTTCTCAGTCCAAACAGCACTGATCTTGTTTTCGGGCTGTGCCTGGAAACCTGCAAAGTTTTCCCCAGTGGTAAATGTTCTTTGATATCGTCTTGAGTAATTTAGAGTTTTTCCATGTCCTTTTCAGTTTCTTTAATCATGTATTAACTGTTTTCAGTTTGATAAGGTACTTGAAGAGCCTTCCTGCCAGTCTATTGGGATTCATTCTTTGAAGGTGTCCAAAAAAGCACCTAATTGTCTCTATAATTTTCTCAATAGTGTAACGAACTGAAAGACTCATGCGTATCTGTAAAATGTGTACACCTGTTTTTATGTGTATTAAGGGTTAGTGTGGTGTGTTCGTCTCACACCTGTCGTTACATTAATGGTTGTTGCTACCGAAGTCCGTAGCGTGGTCACAATTATCAGTACAACCTACCTGTAATTTTATAGGGGTTGCGAGTCCTGGGTGGCGCCAAATTGTTTATTTTAAAACAATTAAATTTGTGAATTAACAAGTTAGATTGGTGTTATCAGCGTTGACAGCTGGAGCGTTCAAATGATTCCTGCCTCTTTACAGCTTACTGTATTGCCCACATGGCAAGAGCGCTAGTTGTCTGCTCAGTGAAATTACTAACACACACATATATTATACAACTTCCTATGAAATAAAACAATGGTAATACTCTGTACTGCAACTTTAATTATGGTTTGGTCATTAATCAATGTGACAATAATATTATTAGTTATTTTTCAATAAAATTGCTCCGGCTTAAAACATGAAACATAAATCTCTAGGCTGGCGAAATTGATTTTGAAACGAGTTATACTGAGGCCGACGTGGCGTCTGTTTATACACTATATATCAACTCGCTCAAAATTTGTTGGAGTTCTTTGGATTATAAAGAAAACATAAAAGATGGTTACATTAAAAAAGTACACTACCGTACTTAAATGGTATAAAGTGTGTTTACAAATTGTTCGGCAGTGTAGTAATAGTTGTTACAAATTTCGCACATTAGTGCGAGGTTATTTCTTAGTTAACAATTGTTTTACGTAAGTTTATATTATTCAATCCTTGAAAGAAAATTAGTTTTACTTGATAGTGAGAATTTTTTGATTGATATGAGAAATATTTAAAGTGCTTTTATTCCTGGGATTATTGTATTTAATTGATACTTATCAGTTCAGAAGGTTGCGATAGGTCGTTGTTCTGGGGTAATGGAAATTCATGAATTTTGGGATGACTTAGGCTGCTGGCATCTTCTTCTATTTTGTCTTGGAAATTTCTGCTATTTAATTTTGTTTATTTGGTTCCTGGACATCTGTTAATAATTGATACTCTTCATCTCCTCGTCACTGGTTCATGCTGTTGACTTCTGAATGTTTTTTCAAACTTTTTAAAATAAAATTTCGGCCATCTAAATCTTGCGTACCTCCTACCCAAGCGTCATTTTTCCAAGTAAGTAAATTTAACAGAAAATTAGTAACCAATGGCCCGTTTCTATGGTAACAGAAACCCTTTGATTGGTTAAGGCCTCGATCAAAAGCATTGTTATTATATTTGAAATTTTTATTCAAATTTATTATATATTTTCTGATTGATTTTATTCTTCTGTCTTCCCTTCTGGGTAATAAATATTATCACTATTGTGTTTATTTTCTTTCAAAGATTAAAACAATACCTCATAAGGTCATGTTCTATTATATATTAACTTTTGTCTAATTATGCTGACATTTGATAATTACATATTCTTTTAAAATGATTTATACATAATTACTGGCTAGTTACTTGCCTTAGATTTATAAATTTCCTTGTTAATTTGTTATAATTTGTATTTGTGTGTTTCTGACAGTTAGGCATGTTCATAGGCCTAAGTAGCCATTATTGTATTTTACTTATTTCATTTAAATTACATTTCATTTCAGCCTGATGGGCTTTATTTTGCTATTATAATTGGTTGTGTTGTGTTTTGAGTCTGTTTGTGTTCTGATTACATGTCAAGATTATTTTCTATATCTTAATATTTAAAACATAACAATTAGGCCTATGGACTGTAAGCTTCCTTCAGCCATATCCTATTCATAACATTAAAACAAACAATTCTTTTCAAGTTATTAGTTACTGTTGGTTTAACATTCATTTCATTCTTTTACTATTATCTTGAGTGAGAAATATCATCACTTCCTTTAAACTTATTTAATTTATTTTCCCTTCTAACATAGGGTGTTTATTAATTATATACTTAAATTCTTAATTCATTACTACTTCTTTTCTCCATTCCATGTTAACACAAACTGTTTTTACATGGGCTTTCTTCCCTGAATAACATCATATCCTTTATCTATCTCTACTTGAAATACTCTTTCTAATTATCCTTAACTGTATAATTTTTTATAAGCTCACCAATAATTTTTTATTGGTTCATCAATGATTTACTAAGTGTTTTCTTATCTAGTACTACCTTTTTATTATTTATAATATCTTTTTCCACTTATCACTTTCACCTTTAATTAAATGGTGTTTATCACTGATACACTCACTATTTTGGGGTATTTACACCTTCACTACTGCACTTTTTCACTGTTTATATTAAGTGTTTTTTAGTGGGTAATCCCTATAATTATTTCTCTTTCTCACTATTTCTTTCATTATAAATTATTCATAGTATCAATGACATATATATTTTGCTATATATTTTACTATATCTAACTCTAATATTTGGGTTAGTGTACTTTTCTTTACTAGGTTACTTTTTACTGTTTTTGTTTAAAACAGGTATATAAATTATCTCATTTACAATAATATTTATTTCCATTAGTGGATAATTATTGGTTTTATTCACAATATTCTATATTTGAGCGTACCATTTCTCCCTTTTATATGTGGTGTTTCTTATTTCTTGGTTTCACCTCGTTTCTTCTTCATTCTTCCTCTTCTTCTCCTTCATCTTCTTCATTTTCAATTCTCTTCATTTTAATTCGGTTCTCCCCTTCTCGTCTGCTTTGATTTTATTTAGTTATAGGAATTCGTTCACTTCCTTCAATTGTCTTTATTCTTCTTTGGTTTTGGTTTCTTCCCTTCTTCGTTGTTCTTCTTTGGTTTTGGTTTCTTCCCTTATTCATTTGTTTCCTGTTTGTTTGGTCAATCATTTTCTTTTCTTGTTTGTTTTTCGTGGTTCCCTTCTTCTTTTGTTTCCTGTTGTTGGGTCAATCACTTGGGTTGGGTAATGTCATCGTTTGTCGTGTCATAGTTTTTGTATTTTATTTATATTTAATCATTTTATTTAATATGAAGTACATTTACATTAAGAATTATCTTTTTTATCCCTGGTACTGGGGTGGCTTATTTGTGTTGTAACAATAGATGTATAAAGTTCATTGTTATGGCATCTTGTGTATTGTTCTCCACATGTAATTGATCACATTATTTTCGTAATATTCTTCTTTAAGTGATTTCCAATTCTTCCATCATCATTTTCATGTTGAGAGTCAGACATTCCACACCATAGCAAATATTAATTTCATATTGTAGATGTCCTTGGTTAAACAGTAGGCTATTTTCATTTTGGTAACTGTTGATGGAATGGCTTCTTTTGATCCAATGATTTTAAATAACCATATTTAGTTGTCATTTTTTTAGGGGGAATATTGATGAATTTGATTTTCTCAAAAAATATTTGTAAACCTGATTATTTGTTGAGGGAGGGGGCTTGTTCTTGTTAGTAATTTAACTTGTTTACTTTTTGTTTTCACTGAGTGATGGGATGCTAGGTCATCTTCGATGGCTAGGCAGTCTACTGAAAAGTTGTCTGTCTCTTCTAATTCTCCCATTGATTTAGTTTTCCTCCCCTGGCTTACTCCATTCTCTTATGACTTTCTCAAGATTGCAGTTAAACAGCAACAGATTAGCCCTAGTATTATTTTTCTTTTGAATGTTTCCTATAGCTTGTATGTATTGTAACATAATTTATGATCTTTGACTATATTGTATTTTAGGTTGCAGTTCTGTACTCTGTCGTCTTTCCCACATAAACCATTTGCCTCTATATTCCTACTCTAAACAATCACTTGTTTGTTTCTGATGTTGTTATTTTAATACGGAGGCTTAAAACTTGTAATAAGAAGGTACAGACAATCAATGGCAAACCCCTTATTAAATGTGCCATTCAATAACATGATAATATCCGATACTGTTTACATAAAAAAATGGTTTCCATCTAAAAAATAGAATAAAACAAGGAAAAAGAGCTGTACAATAGCTGTATATAATGTTGTGGAGCAATTTAATACAGTACAAATTATAAGGTTTCGGACGTTAAATTAATTTTAACTTACGATGGCTAATGTCCGAAACCTTATAATTTGTAATGAGTATATTGTGCCATTGATTGATAATTATTTTAAGGATCGAATCTAATACAGGATAGTATGAAGAAGAGAGTCCATCATATTATTGTTGAAGGTATAATGCTGTATATTGCTCTATATAATGCTGAAGCCTAGGGATAAGTTGCAAGCCTTAGAGATGAATATGACTAAAAGAAGTAGTCAAATTTCAAAGCTGCAACACAAACACAATATTGTCATCAAGGAAAGGATGAATCTTAAGAGGTCGTACAAAACTCTTTGCACAATTGACAGGCATCTAGAAAATCCACAGAAAGACTTTTTAAAACTGTGGCAGTAGCAACTTAATTTTATTCTAATGATACACAAGTGTTGATAAAAAAAAGAGTCATGTGTTCAGTATATTATATTGAAGTTTTTATGCCAGGGGAAATTGATGTCTCACTGTTAAAGGGTCGGTGTTTAAATTGCAAGGTGTTTACACATATTAAGCAACAGCATGAAATTTTCAAACATATGGAAGACACCTTCCTGGCTAGCCATGATGCCATTGTTTGGTGGAACATGCTGTGTAAAGCCTAATTCTTACTGAGAAGACAAAGAAGAGATCATCATATGTATTCTCATTTGATTGATTGAACAGGTTTTATGTTTTTGAAACCTTTCACATTAAGTGGCCGTTAGCTTATTGGATGGTGAAAAATGTTTTCAGTAATACAGGATAACATCATTACTTTGTTTTCTGTGGGACTGAAGGTGTGACAAATTAGTAAGGGAGTAGGTAAAAAAATCGATTAAAGACAATTTAAATTATTTAGTACAACACAATGGGCTAATATTATGCTAGAACATATGTATTGATGGAAATTTTCAGACTCAAAAAAATTACCACTAGTGCAAGCAATGCTGTAATAAACACTGTAAACATTTTTTAACAACTATTTTTGAAATTTTCTTCTTTTTTTTCTGTCAACTGAGGTTTTTTAAGAGCCAAATTTTGTAGGAGGCACAGTGAAACTATTTTAGGCTGTTCTGCTTTATATTGGCATTCATACCAGTTGATTGCTATAATTAGTAATTAAATGCCTTCATTATGAGAGATTGCAGCTTTAATTGACTGGCCATCTTCTTCCTCATTAGCTTCTGTGTATATGAAGATAATGTAACAATTTCATTGTCATTAAACATTTCATAACCTACATCCAGTAAGTCTACATCAGTCTTTGATGTTGTCTTCATTCAGATTGTTAAACATTGATAGGAACTGACAGACATCTAATTATTAGATGCGGAATCAAGACTTTCAGGTCCTGTAGATGCTGGTTGTCTGCTATTAAATTTTACTCTGAATGCTCCACGTGTTTGGGCGTCAAATATAAAATCTCGCTGGACGCGGTTCTTTTAAAAGCTTTATGTTCTGTCACCGGACAGAAGGCTTGCCGCATGACAAATGGCGCCAATCGTACTCTAGTGTTTTTGGTGGCCCTAAAAATGACCTGTGGCGAGAAGGCTGATGTTGTCGTGCTGCGCTGAGATGTTCGGCGGCTGCGCCCGCTGTTCGTGGCGCACTGCAGTCCTCCTCTTCTTTTGGCATTGGTTGTAGAGTCGGCTGCCGGCCCAGCAAAATCCATCGCTGGCGCGGAACTGGAGGGCGAAGACGCAAGTACGCCGATTCTATTCTTCGGCCGTTCCTTCCGGCTGACTCCACGTCGATATCGTCCGAGAGAGGAGAGGAGATGATGTGTGTCCGATGGCGTGACAATGAAGTGTGCACCAAATTTTCTGCCGGCCCGGATTTTATGCACTAACCGGGATCGCTGATTGGCTCGCTCCGAACATGTAGTTGGTCATGTCTCAACGGCTGCTGATCCCGGATTGGCTTGCCTCGTATTCTTCAGGTGTCACACGCCGTGTCGCTGGTACCGGAGAGCAGACGTAATGAATCGCTGTTGCCACAACTCCCCTGGGTCTTGAATGCTCTCCGGTAGCCAGCCTACTGCTCTTCTCCGGATCTTGTAGAGGTGTCTGTTGGGCGCCATGTTGATTGGTATACCGGCTGGTAGCTCGCTGGCGTGGCTGGATCTTGCATCCGCAAGATGATCGTCGCCCCATGTTGGGCGCCACTTGTCACCGACAAAAGGCTTGCCGCATGACAAATGGCGCCAGTCGTACTCTAGTGTTTTTGGTGGCCCTAAAAAGGACCTGTGGCGAGAAGGCTGATGTTGTCGTGCCACGCTGGGATGTTCGGCGGCTGCGCCCACTGTTCGAGGCGCACTGCAGTCCTCCTCTTCTTTCGGCATTGGTTGTAGAGTCGGCTGCCGGCCCAGCGAAATCCATCGCTGGCGCGGAACTGGAGGGCAAAGACGCAAGTACGCCGATTCTATTCTTTGGCCGTTCCTTCCGGCTGACTCCACGTCGATATCGTCCGAGAGAGGAGAGGAGATGATGTGTGTCCGATGGTGTGGCGATGAAGTGTGCGCCAAATTTTCTGCCGGCCCGGGTTTTATACACTAACCGGGATTGCTGATTGGCTCGCTCCGAACATGTAGTTGGTCACGTCTCGGCGGCTGCTGATCCCAGATTGGCTCGCCTCGTATTCTTCAGGTGTCACGCGCTGTGTCGCTGGTACCAGAGAGCAGACGTAATGAATCGCTGTTACCACAGTTCATACGCCAGATATACAATTATTTAAATTTATGTTATAATTATTAAATATGAAATGCTGGGCACCAGAGATATCAGGGTTTGTTGTTAATATCAACTCTTATGTTCAGATGCTAAATAAACAATACTATATTTATCACTTGTATACATTTAAATAATATAACATATAACATCATTATCATTACAAATTGACAGATTAAATAACTTCTCGATTGCTATTAAAATTCTTTATCTCTTTCTAATTGTCACAAGAGATTCATGAACACATTGAATATCATTTATGATGATAAGGAATTAATTTACACATTGAATATCATGTATCATTTATGAGAGCTTAATTAGTCCATTGACTATTGTCTATAATTTATGAGATTAATAACACATTGAATATTATTTATAATTTATAAGAGATTAATTAACACATTGAATATTATTGTAATTTATAAGAGATTAATTAACACATTGAATATTATTATAATTTATAAGAGATTAATTAACACATTGAATATTATTTGTAACATTGCTAAGTTACTCTTGGAACTAGAAATCTCCTTCATTCTCACCATAAATTAACTTTGATCAACGGCATAACTTAAGATCTAACATATCATAAATTCATTTTGTTTTAATTGTCTCCAAGTCATGTTACTAACTATTTAGAATTAATATTAGGCAATTACCTGTATTAACTTCCGTCTTGTGACTTATTTGGTTTTTTCTTAAAACGACGCGTTTCGAGAATAAATTCTCATCATCAGCTTTAAAAATACTATAAAAACGTCAAAATCACCCAAAAGGGGTTGTCAACTAGTTAAAACACAAAAAACACCACACATAATTTAACACCGACACAGTCCCAGCACAGTCCAATGCGCATTCTGTCAGCACTGAGCTTCTCCCCTTTGATTTGTAGTTGCTTAATACTATGGTTCTCCTTAGAGCCAACCCTGACATGTTTTAACATTTTGGTCACAGTTAAGTTCTTGATTGATTTGAATAGCTTTTTCAAGATAACTGACCCACTTAATAGAATTTCTTGAGAGCACTGCTCAGTAAATCAAATGAATGATGGCTTTATCCAATTTTTCCAGAGCAGCTGTCAGTAATCATTTTCTTTTGAACACAATCCCTATTACAGCTTCAATTTGGCACATAAACTCTTCAATTTGATTCCCATTCTTTTTGATGTCATATATTGTGGTACATGGAACACCATAAATTTCTGACATTAGTCGCCCTTTCACCTTTCCGAAGAGCCTGTGAAATTTCATACTTTCATGGTAAGTTGAGACTCATATAATAAGTACGTTAAGTAGACATGACATAACAGTCAGTTTCATCAGTTTTATATAAAATCTGATTTAAAACTTACACAATAACGGTGGAAACTCATTGTACTCTCAACACAGATGTGAAATATAGATCTAGAACTCCAGCCACAATATGTGTTATTACCTCAGCCAAAACGTTAATATTTGGAAGGCTTTGATATAATAATGAGCTCTCAGAAATGTAGTGCTGGCTGAATGCATCAATCAGAGTGCTTAGAAAAGTGACAAAACATACTAAATTCACATGAACTTTGTGTTCCACACCACTTTAGGTAACACTTTTTGATTCTAAAGCAGTTTTGATGTGTAAGCACTTTTATGTGTCTATTCTTGTGTATGTTTAAGTGACACATACATACATCCTCAGCGCTACAGCCCAGTCCGGGCCCTGGCCTCCAAAAGAAATCTTCCCCACTGGTCTCTACTCCTGGCCAGTGTCCACCAGTTTGCTGCACCCAGCCTCACTGCCTCCTTACCAACCTGGTCCAGGCATCTTGTATGCGGTCTTCCTTTCCTTCTCCTTCCCATCGGCAAATAATTCATAACTCTTTTTGGGATTCTGTCCTCCGCCATTCTCTGCACATGACCAGCCCAACGCAATCTGTTAATTTGTATGAGTTGCACGATCGGAAGATCTTTAAACCTTTCGTACAACTCTCGATTATGCAGTCGCCTCCAAATGTCGTTTTCCCTCACAGGGCCACAGATTCTCCTCAGTACCCTCCTCTCAAACACGGATAGTTTCTGCTCATCTAGTTTTTTTTAGCACCCAGCACTCCGAGCCATACATCAGGACTGGTCTGATCAAGGTCTTGTATAGGGTGGCTTTTGTATCTTTACTTATTAATTTTGACTTAAAATGTTTCACCAGTCCGTAGTAACACCTATTAGCGGATACTATCCGTTTTTCAACGTCTCTAGAGGAGTCATTTCCAGAGTCCACATATGACCCGAGATATGGAAAACCCTGAACCTTTTCAAATTCATAATCATTAATGCGCAGGGACAGGGCACGAGTGTTGGCACCTATAACCATATATTTGGTTTTCCTTTGGTTTATAACCAAGCCCATAGCCTTAGCGGACAACTCCAGTTCCTGAAAGGCTTCCTTTAAGCCAGACTCAGACCTACTTATGACATCAATGTCATCGGCATAGGCCAGAAGCTGTACCTCCTTGTGAAATATGTGTCCGCTAGTTTGAATTCCTGAATCCCTGATGACCTTTTCTAGAGCTATGTTGAACAACAGACATGCTAAGGCATCTCCTTGTTTCACCCCATTCAATGTTTTTAAGGAGTTAGATAGACTTGATTGTATTCTGATTTGGCACTTAGAATTGGACATAACTACTCCAACCATATGCACCAACTTAGATGGTATATTCAACTCCTTAATAGCTCTATATAGCATTTTCCGATTGATTGAATCATATGCCGACCGGAAATCCACAGAGAGATGGTGAGTGGCCACTCCATATTCCAACGTTTTTTGCAGGATTTGCCTTAGTGTAAATATTTGGTATGTTGTTGACCTATTCCTAGTGAATCCACATTGATATTCTTTTATGTTTTCTTCAGCGAAGGGAAGCAGCCTAGAAAATATGATGTTAGACAATACCTTATATGCTGTATTAAGTAGAGAGATGCCCCTATAATTTTTACATATGAGCGTTTAAGCAACACAGAGAAACAAAAACAAATCACAACTACAAGGGCATGGTTTATTACTCATTAGAGACTGATGAGATATGCTTTGTATGCTGATACCGACGTTAGAACTCTTTGGCTGAGGCAACAATATTCATGAGTTAATAAACAAAAAGACAAGAAAAAATAGCTTGAGTGAATAATGAATTACAGAGAATTACAGAGAGAGCTGAATTAATGAGATTCAACTGTACCTTTTACTGCTGAAACATCAGTATCATTTGTAACTTGTGTAAACGTAAATATGTAATATGTCCTGTGAAGTTCACTGACATAATGTGCATAAGTTTATTTTATAATTCTTATGTAAAGCAGAATTATAAATTCAGATGCATAAAGCAGAAACATGGTAATTGTGTTGGATTTTATCAAGTTTCCTCTCATAAGGATCTGGTCTTTCTTGAATTCTTCCTGTTTCTCATATATACTAAGACTATTAATTTTAATGACAATTGTTTTGCTGTAAACAGATTTATTTTTTACATAATTTGATGTTTTATTGTTTTTCAGTACAAGTATCAGATAAACTTGGATGGGACAGTGGCAGCATACCGCTTCCCATATTTGCTTGCTGGAGATGCCTTGGTGTTCAAGCAGCACTCTGTATACTATGAATTCTTCTATAATGCTCTTAAACCTTGGGTACACTACGTGCCTTTCAAACAAGATCTTTCTGATTTAGTAGAACGAATACAGTGGGCAATCGAACATGAAGATGAAGCAAAGAATATTATTCAAAATGCAAGAGAATTCGTAAAGAACAACCTTCTGCCACAAGATATTTTCTGTTATCATGCTGTATTGTTCAATGTGAGTACTGTGTGTGTGTGTGTGTGTGTGTGTGTGTGTGTGTGTGTGTGTGTGTGTGTGTGTGTGTGTGTGTGTGTGTGTGTGTGTGTGTGTGTGTGTGTGTGTGTGTGTGTGTGTGTGTGTGTGTGTGTGTGTGTGTGTGTGTGTGTGTGTGTGTGTGTGTGTGTGTGTCATAACACATCTACAAATAACATGAAAGTTATGTATGGTTGTAAAGTTACAAGTGTACAGAAGTTTATTAATCAACACATCTAAACAGTTGTATATTTATTATCTTTTAGAGCACATTTTTCTTTCAATAGGTTGTACTGTAATGTTACTCGTAGGTAGAAAAATATGCTTTATAAAATTAGTTGTCAGCCATAACGCCTATGGTTTCTATCCAATTGTTTCATTATGCTATGACACATCAAATAATTCTGAGCCTTAGTTAGCAGTTAACATTGAGAGAATCATTTGAATTTATCTTAATAAGTAATTTTTCTATATTTGTATTTGTCAGGGGGGCTGCCAGAATTACCTTCTGAGGGTAGATTCTGGCAGGTTCTTAAGATCTCAAAAAGGAAATTGAGTTTCAAGACTACATTCAGTATTGTTATTCTAATAATGAAACAAACTCATAGACTCACTTTACAATAATCACATCATACAACTGTCAACCATGTAACTAACTCTGTCCACATCCTTACAGGACATACCTAGCTAAATACTAGTGTCTTATAAGGACTGTGTTATAGGTGTTTATTTCTCAAATAAAATTAATTAATTTTACTGAGCGGATTACTTATTTCTACATGGAATTGATAACAAGCAAATGATACTTTCTCATTTTTCTTACTGGGGAACCAAACTTTACACTTAAATGTGTGGTTATGCGCGTGCACGCGTGTTTGTGTGTGTGTGTGTGTGTGTGTGTATGTGTGAACATTTATTTTACTATGTCAAATCAGTTCAGTTTAACATTTTCAGAATAAAAATTAATCTAGATTTTGACTACATTCTCCATTTTCATTCTCACTTAGTCCTGTGCAAGACATATATTTACATAAGTGAAACTATTTGTTTTTAAAGTTGAAGATAATTAAAGGTAATATACATAGTATATCTGAAAATCATTTCTCGCGCGCGCGCATGCGCGCATGTGTGTGTGTGTGTGAATAACAACATTTCATTTGCTGATTGGTTTCTGGTTTACACTAACGATGCTGTTACAAAATATTAGAATTGTTCCCACCTTAAATTTGGTAAATATTACTTTCTCTTTTTCTGCAAAAATAAAGTTTATAGAAATATTTTTTTATTGTTGTATATTTTAACTAATTTATGAATTATGTAATGTGTGAGTCGTGTATGCTTTTGAATGTTCTGGATGCAATTAAGTAGTGTTTCTACTGTTCTATAACAATCATCGTTCACTTTTCTTGTCTTTGTATGGGTAGTAGTCTTTGTCTATGTATATGATAGTAGGTTAATAAACAGTGCCAATAGCCTCATGCCGTAAGCCAATAAACAAGGTGCTATAAAAGACGAAAATGTAGGGTGGAACATTTCATTTTTTTACTGTGTTGCCTGAAGTACAATATTTCCATCTTTAAGCATTTCATTGATTAACAGATTAATTAAGTTAAGTGGAAGTTTAGATACAAATGTTGAAACAATGTGAGATATAAGACATACACTTGACATTACATTTTAGGAAAAATTTTATTACAGTTTTTTGTTGGATTAATAATAATTAAAAATAACAAATAAAATAGTATCACACTCTTTTAGTAAACGAATAATAATTTATAAAACAACGTAACTGTGTACTCTAAAGCATAAAAATCTTCATAAAAGGAGGGAGAAATGTACATACATAATCGAAGTTATTTTAGTGGAGATAAATTACTTTGTCAGGGAGTGTAAATCTGTTTCCAATGTTGCAGGAATGGAGCAAGCATACTGTGAGCCCAGTGAAAGTACGCAAAAACATGGAACATGTTCGTCAGCAAGACAGTAAAAATGTGTGTAAATGTGATAAAGATATAAACACAATATCTCACGAAGAACTTTAACCTGCAGTTTAGTGAATAAATTAACCTGTATATTTCTAAAAAGCACAAACGTTTAGTGTGTGTTTCAACAGTAGTAAAGTAGGCTCTCTCTTCGTCCCTATGTTTGACGATGAAATATAAGGGCACAGATCTGTGAGGTCATTTAAACCAACAAAACACTTGTGTACAACAATCTTCAAGTTTACTATTGTCCAATACCCACTAGTGTAACATATTATTTGACAGTTCACACTAAATAGAACAAATAACCAATTACAGGTATGAGCACACATAATAATTCACAATTAACACTTTACTAAACGCACTCTGAATTGCCGTATCAAAACTAACTCTGGGCACTTCTGAATCCTATGTTTATGCCTTGCCAAATTTCGAGTTGAATCTTACGATTTCTAGGTCATGCATTATAGTACAGTGTACAGTCACTGAAGCAAAAAAAAAAAAAAAAAATAGAAATTTCAAATTAAGTGGCTTCTACAAGATTTTTTGCATAGGGCTAGGATAAAAAGGTAAGAAAGAATTTTAAAAAAAGTGTACAAAAATTCAGTCGCAGGTTTTTGAAAAAAGGGACAGGGAAGGTACAAAAAATTCATTTTTCGTGATTATCTTAAAAAATATTAAATTTATGAGAAAAATACAAAAGACCAAAAGGAAAGAGCATAAAATTCTGCATAAAAAAGGTTATTAACTTTTATTCTGTCAGGGCGATAATTTTAGTAGAAAAAGTATTTCAAGTTAAAAATAAGTCTTCAACTTGACGTTTTATTCGCATATATCACTTAGAACGCGTCTTTTTATCTAACACACTTATATAATATATTTAATGATAGATAAAACCGTTACTTGCCCATGATTTTACTTTACCTGGGCGCCAGAACAAATCCCAGATACAAATGACACGGTTTCAGCTTAGCTCAGAGCATAGAGACACACTTTCTCATGATTCATTCAGTGAATGTGGAATTCAAGGGGAATCGTTACAAATAACACTTTAAAATTTGCTTGAGTTTGTTTAATTAACGATTAATTGTTATTTTATTAATTTCTTGAAAAATGCTAATTGTAGGACTTACTGCTACCCTACAATTAATGAGTGTGCGTGAAAAGTGAAGATTAAAATGTCCAAACGACCTATTGCTCTTATCTGGTTTAATTAAGAAAATTTATATCTCCCAAACCAGTGCTAAAGAACAGGTCTGCAATAATTTGCACGTTCAGTACTACACCTCACTTTCCATTCAACACTCCTATACTATGTTATAACTAATCTTACTAATTAAATACAAAGTGTGAAGTTACTTAGTGTCTTTTAAAATTGTTTATTTTTTATTATTTATTTCATTAATCAATGAATCTATTTCTTACTGTTTGATGCGTCGACCGTAGATGGGAATCCGAAGAGATCCTCCTTTTGATGGTTCAGCACAGAAGAAATGATGTTGACCAATCCTGTTGAACGATGATCTGGGCAATTACAGATGCTGTAGCTCTCTGTTGCACCAGTCACTGCACAATTGATTATTAATTAATTATTTAATTAATTAATGTGGTGTTACACAGCGAGAGTTGTTGTCGAACTGTACTAGTTCCTCTGCAACTGCGGACTACTTCTCGAACTTTTTACTTAAATGAAACTTTGCGTGTTTGTGAAATTAAGCAAGTAATTTACACACGTCTAGCGCATTGAAGATCCGAACGAAGAGTGCTCGCTACCCTCCGTCAGAGTTGGCGTCTGTTCTAAATGCAGGATTCTGATTGGTTGTTCAAATAAATCATACGTTTTTCCAGTTGAAACAATATCGGACAGGTCGACCAAACGCCCCTTGACAGGTCTGAGACGGCACAAATTACTGGCTAAAATCGTACTTCCTTTGTTTGCAAATCGTTTGATTACAGGTATTTGCAAACGTGTTTTCAAAGATCTGACCACAGAATATTGTTGCTTAGGTCTTTATCTGTGTGTGTGTGTGAAAACACCTAATTCGTACCTAGCCTAATTCTCGAGTTATTTCGCTTGGCGTTCTTCTTCTGTATATCTTCTGTAAATGTTAATTATATTGGTTGATATTTTGGCTACTTATAGAGCTTTAATTGGTGAACACTATGCTGTTTTCAGAATTGCTGTATATGTATTGGTTTTAAAGATATTGCAGTTTTAACATATAAATTCAATTGAGTAAAATTTCATGTCGGTACCGGTATTTGTCGTAGCAGTGACGAGCTTAGACAGAGATGGCTGCAATTATACGCTCTCTCTCTTGCTTACGTCGCTATACTCGCTCCGTTTGACACTTTCATATAACGCTCAGATAGGACGACAATATGAATCGTTATATATACCCCCACTCAGTATAAAAAAAATTGATTATTTAAGAAATACATTAATTTTTTTTCTTAATGTATAGTTTTACCCTAATTAAAATTTTGCACATAATCTTTCGCACTTTTGGTTTTTCCCGCACAAAACTTGCACTAATACAATTTTGCTTACATCTACCTTATAACTAAATATTACAATATGTTACTTAACCTAACATGACATACACATATTGGAAATTTATATGACCATTAATATTTTAATCACCATTTTGACTTAATTAATGTCAATAATTTAAAACAACAATACTAACATGTATTTAAATAATTTTTTTTTAACATTGACCTTGATTCAAAACAATTATAAAATTTTTATTTGACCATGTTTGATTCACATACCTTATTGGCTCAAACTATTTTTTCTTTATTGGTCATTATTTTGTCTGTATTTCCTCAAACTATCCCCATGGTACTTTCCTATAATTTTGTTTTTTTCAACATCTTTTAATATGTATGTGTGCCTTGCAACCTGCTTTTCTATTCTATAGGTCCCACGAATATCGGAAAGAACTTGGCCGTGGTATTATCTATGGCAGAGGATACAGGATTCGCTTTCACTAGCACTTCCTCTCCTTCCACAAACCTTACCAACTTGTGAGTACGATTATATCGTTCTACTCTCTTTTGGCCTTGTCTCTGTATTCTTTCTTCTGCTATTCTGGTTTTTACCTCATATGGAATAGGTAGATTGTAGTTGGGTGGACTTTTTATGGTTTTGGTCCATACATGTACTGGTTCTTTGTTGATAAATAATTCTGAAGGTGTGTACCCCATTGTTTCATTACATGTATTATTAATACTATCCGAAATAAAACTCAAATAATCTACCCATGCAGAATGGTTCTGATGGCATAATACCCTAAAATATCTACCTAATTCTCTATTTATTCGCTCAGCTAAATTCGCTTGAGGGTGACGTATTGATGTAAGAATAGGTTTTATATTGAGTTCCTCTAAGGTTTCTCTCCATAGGTTATGGGTGAACTTTTCCTTGGTCGTACAATATTTTCCTAGGTTTACCATACTGTGGGATGTAGAACTTTGTTAACGCTCTAAGTGTTGCTTTTGTCGTGGCTCTTTGGACTGGGTATAATTTGACAAATTTAGAAAAGAAATCTACTGTTACTAGAATGTGCTTTACCCCTCCTTTTGCTTTTGGTAGAGGCCCGTAATAATCCACAGCTAATAACTCTCCTTTCTCTTTTGCTTGGATTGTTTGCATTTCTACTCTGGTAGATAAGTTCGGGTGTTTACACTTCTGGCACAGGTCACAAGTAGACAATAATCTTTTCATGTGCTTTGCTAACCCCTTTCCAATGAAGCTTTCTGTTAAGGCTCGATGGCATTTCTTAAATCCAGCGTAGCCCAATGACAAGTGGCATTCCCAAATAAGTTCCTCCATCATACAGCTTGGTAATAATAATTTCCACTTATGGGAACATAGCTTATATAGTTTCCCTTCATATATGGAAAATCGCGGTTTGGTGTTGGTAACCGCATTTCTCCAAGCTACACTAATCCTAGGGTCTTGTTGTTGATGGGTCCCTATTTCCTTAAGTCGTCTAACTACTTCAGGTTTTGTTACAAGCTTTACCGCGTAAATATTAATATCAGTGCTACTACTTTTACTGTTAACTGTATGCATGTTGTTTTCTGATGGTGGATTTCTACTGAGTACATCTGCTACCAAGTTGTCTTTCGCTTTACAATACTGTATTTCAAACTGGTACTCTTGTATAGCCAAGATCCAATGAGTCAGATGAGCACCTAGCAATTTACACTTTAATAAAAATACTAACGCCTTATTGTCGGTGATTATAGTAAGTTTAGCACCCAGAATATAACTTCTAAACTTTGACAGGCTATGCACTATCGCTAATAGCTCTTTTTATGTCGTAAAAGAGGTTAATTCCGCCCCTTTAAGTGTGCGATTTACAAATCCTAATACCGCTTTTTGGCCCTTATCATCTATCTGATACAAGTGTGCTCCTATAGCAATATTGCTGGCGTCTGTTTGCAAATAAAATCTTTCTCCTACCCTCGGATGATGTAATACTACAGTATTTATAAAAAGACTTTTCACTTGTTGTAGCGCTTCATCGTGGTCCTTTATCCACCTCCATTTAATCCCTTTGTTTAACAACTTCAACAATGGAACAGTACTTTCCGTGTATTTACTTATAAACCTCTGATAGTAGTTAGCTAAACCTAGAAATGACTTTAGCTGCTTGCAGTTCTTTGGAGTTGGAAATTCTTGTATGGCTTTTACCTTCTCTGGGTCTGTGGTTATTCCTTTCACTAAGATTCGGTGACCTAAAAACTTAATTTCCTCCTTACCAACTCTGATTTCCGTAGATTCAGCGTCATGTTTGCTGATCTTAATTTTGCAAAAATATTTCTTAAATGTTGTAAGTGCTCCTCGAATGTTTGTGACACACATAGAATATCATCTACGAAAACTAGTGTATACTTCTCTACCTCATTACCTAAGGCACTGTCTAAACACCTTACCATTGCAGCTACGCTGGTGCTCAGGCCAAAAGGTACCACTTTAAATTGGTAGCACTTGT
Organism: Magicicada septendecula; assembly: GCA_034769895.1. NCBI lineage: Eukaryota > Metazoa > Arthropoda > Insecta > Hemiptera > Cicadidae > Magicicada > Magicicada septendecula. Next base: position 86,013,746 of record CM068371.1, on the reverse strand, counting down.
TTTTATACAAAAATGCCGTATACTGTCTATCACATTTGTGGATTGGAATTTGCCAAAATCCTGATGTTAAGTCCAGTTTGGTCATGTACTTAACTCCATTACATTTTTGGAACAATTCTTCCACACTCCTTGCGCACTCATAATCAGGTACTAATAAAGAATTTAATTTCCTGGCATCAAGGCATAAGCGGATACTCCCGTTCGGCTTGGTGACAACTACTAAAGGGTTAATATAGGGACTTCTTGCCCTCTCTATAACACCATTCGCTAACATCTGTTGGACCTCTTTTTCCACTTCTTCTCTATAGTGTAAAGGGATTGGATAAGTCCTTTGCACAAATGATGCGTTTTCAGTAAGTGTTAACTGATGTTCATAGAACTTAGCTCTTCCAAGCTCTGTTCTAAAAACATCCCTATACTCACAGACGAGTTGCTGAATTTGGTTCTGTTGCTCGTTGTTCAACTCAGTCCCGATGTTGATTTCTGGAGTATCATCAATATAGTGCTGGTCACTCCTAACGTCAACTAGCGGTTTCTCTCTATACCCTTTTATGACACTTACTGATTTCCAATGCTTAAATTCTTTAATGTTTACATTGATTTTCTTTGTATCAATTTCCATCATGATAGTATTTCTTTTGAAATTTATTTCTGCCTTCCACTCAAGTAACGTATCTACCCCAATAATACAATCGTGAACGAGTTTCGGGACTATAAGAGCTACAATTTGGGTTTGGGTACCATTTATATTGATAGGTAAATAAATTTGTTCAGTTATCTTTTGCATTTTGGCTCCAGTGGCTCCCTGTACATTACAATTTTTTACGGGTAGTCTGGGACAATTACACAACTGACTATTATTTTCTACAAACTTTGAGCTGACACATGTTACCTCACTGCCAACATGTGTCACTATTAGCGCTCGTACTAGTAGATTACTGACTTTACAAATTATTTCCGGACATTCAGGATAATGGCTTCTACCCACTTCCTGCTCTTCTTTTAATAAGAACTCCCTATCGCTCACTTGTTTTATATTATTTGTTACTTTCTTTTTACCTGTTTTCTTCGGTTGTTTCACTGCAGGTAATGGTAGGCTTAGTTTTGTTTCTTTTCTACCTGCAGTGGCTTCCCGTTTCCCGTATTCGTTTTACTAGTAGACGGTTGCGGCTCGGTAGATGTTATGGCTGTTTTACATACCTTAAACCCTTTATTTGGTCGGTTTTCAACACTCCTACTTCTACCCTTTTCTTCCAATTCCTGCCGATTTTGGGGTTTGTTACCCGGATATGGGGTAAACCTTTTTTCTTTTGGACGCTCATTGTCTCTTCTTTTCGTTGGGTAGAACGTTGGTTCCTGATGATCGCCTCTAGAGTGGTTACTCAGCTGATTATTCACACGCATCAGGTCCCTCTCTAGGTCTTGACATTCATCCACGACCATTATAAACTTTTCTAGAGTATCCACTCCTCTAGTAGTGGTTGCTACTCTAGTGCGTTCCGAGAAATGACGTGCTAGCTTATACACTAGGTCTCGCTCCTCTATTGGTGGTGTTAAATGCTTTACTTGTGCCATTACATTTAACACATAGTTGGTTGTTGTCATATTCATTGACGGGTGATAATTATCAAATTCCAGATGATCACCTTCCCTTCTTGAAGTCGGAGTAGGTTTGGACTCTGTCCGAGATGACTTTCCACCACGTACCTGCCCAATTCTTGAGAAATCGGCCTAACATGTCCTTCTTATCCTCGTCGTCCATCATTGGGTTTACGTGAGTTACATAAGCCTCAAACAGCCTTAGAAATTCCACAGGATTCTCATGTGGGTTTCCTGAGAATACAAGGTTTTCCGGTTCTTCCTTATAGCTGCCACACCTCACGACTTTGGTTTGCTGTGACTTCATTGTTTTAGTCAGATCTTCCCGCATTACCTTTAATTGCTGTTCTACGTTTTGATGAACTTCGTCTCGGTCAGCCTTACTCTCTACTTGTTTCTTAAACTCCTTAATATTTTCACCCAGTTGGGTGCACTGTACCCTAGTACTCTGGATTTCTTCTTTATTTAGAAGCGTTTGTGTTTTTAACTCAGCTGTTATTTCGCTGAATTGTTGATTAATAAGGGTTACTTTCTGTTCTAACCGTTCATGAAATTCGTTTCTAAATTTATTTAGTTTTTCGTCTTGGCGGCAAAAATTAGTATTTACTTGTTTCTTAAATTCCTTTATGGTAGCTTTAACCTCTTCGATATGCTTATCAAACTTAAGATTACACTCATCTATTTTGCTATTAGTACTATCTAATTTACTAGCTAAATTTGTTATTTCTTCATCTATTTTAAATGTAGTTTCTTTACTACTTTGTTCTATTTGACTAGTTAAATTCTCATTTATTTGTTTCATTTCGCTAGACAAGTATTTATTAGTTTGTTCGATTTTATTATTAACATCATTTATTAATTTTTTATTACTGTCTTCTAATTTTGATTATTTTCATCTATTTTACTATTTAATTGACTATTTGTACTTTCAATTTTACTTTCTATTTTACTATTATTTTCATCCATTTTAGTGGTCAACTGCTTAAACATTTGTTCAATTGCTGCCATATCTACTGCTGGTGATTTAGCCATTTTTTTTTTTTATTTTTAACAAATTAATTTAACAATTATTTAACAAATTTTATTTTAATATTTAACCCTTCAACAGTTATTTGTAACCTTAAATTCCACTTTGTTTCAAATTAATTAATATTACAATTTAAACTAGTCACTTGGGTAAAAGCAACACCAGATTATATAACTTTCTTTATATAATTTGTCAATTTAATCGGGCCCATTAGTTGCGGCACCAAATATACAACGCGTCTTTTTATCTAACACACTTATATAATATATTTAATGATAGATAAAAACGTTACTTACCCATGATTTTACTTTACCTGGGTGCCAGAACAAATCCCAGATACAAATGACACGGTTTCAGCTTAGCTCAGAGCATAGAGACACACTTTCTCAGGATTCGTTCAGTGAATGTGGAATTCAAGGGGAATCATTACAAATAACACTTTAAAATTTGCTTGAGTTTGTTTAATTAACGATTAATTGTTATTTTATTAATTTCTTGAAAAATGCTAATTGTAGGACTTACTGCTACCCTACAATTAATGAGTGTGCGTGAAAAGTGAAGATTAAAATGTCCAAACGACCTATTGCTCTTATCTGGTTTAATTAAGAAAATTTATATCTCCCAAACCAGTGCTAAAGAACAGGTCTGCAATAATTTGCACGTTCAATACTACACCTCACTTTCCATTCAACACTCCTATACTATGTTATAACTAATCTTACTAATTAAATACAAAGTGTGAAGTTACTTAGTGTCTTTTAAAATTGTTTATTTTTTTTATTTTTTTATTATTTATTTCAATGATCAATGAATCTATTTCTTACTGTTTGATGCGTCGACCGTAGATGGGAATCCGAAGAGATCCTCCTTTTGATGGTTCAGCACAGAAGAAATGATGTTGACCAACCCTGTTGAACGATGATCTGGGCAATTACAGATGCTGTAGCTCTCTGTTGCACCAGTCACTGCACAATTGATTATTAATTAATTATTTAATTAATTAATGTGGTGTTACACAGCGGGAGTTGTTGTCGAACTGTACTAGTTCCTCTGCAACTACGGACTACTTCTCGAACTTTTTACTTAAATGAAACTTTGCGTGTTTGTGAAATTAAGCACATAATTTACACACGTCTAGCGCATTGAAGATCCGAACGAAGAGTGCTCGCTACCCTCCGTCAGAGTTGGCGTCTGTTCTAAATGCAGGATTCTGATTGGTTGTTCAAATAAATCATACGTTTTTCCAGTTGAAACAATATCGGACAGGTCGACCAAACGCCCCTTGACAGGTCTGAGACGGCACAGAATTACTGGCTAAAATCGTACTTCCTTTGTTTGCAAATCGTTTGATTACAGGTATTTGCAAACGTGTTTTCAAAGATCTGACCACAGAATATTGTTGCTTAGGTCTTTATCTCTCTGTGTGTGTGTGTGTGTGTGTGTGTGTGTGTGTGTGTGTGTGTGTGTGTGTGTGTGTGTGTGTGTGTGTGTGTGTGTGTGTGTGTGAACACCTAATTCGTACCTAGCCTAATTCTCGAGTTATTTCGCTTGGCGTTCTTCTTCTGTATATCTTCATATCTTCTGTAAATGTTAATTATATTGGTTGATATTTTGGCTACTTATAGAGATTTAATTGCTGAACACTATGCTGTTTTCAGAATTGCTGTATATGTATTGGTTTTAAAGATATTGCAGTTTTAACACATAAATTCAATTGAGTAAAATTTCATGTCGGTACCGGTATTTGTCGTAGCAGTGACGAGCTTAGACAGAGATGGCTGCAATTATACGCTCTCTCTCTTGCTTACATCGCTATACTCGCTCCGTTTGACACTTTCATATAACGCTCAGATAGGACGACAATATGAATCGTTATACACTTGTATCCTAGAACCTTTTTATTTTCAAAAATTAATTAAGAAGTTGCGATAATTTCAAAAAATAAACACTACACGTGCTCCGAAATAAAATAACAGTTAATCCGGCAATGGTTTACACACTAACACTTACAACATACAAGCTTGTGTGTCGGCTCACCGCGCATCTGTATGACGCATGTGCCAGCTGTCCTCACTCGCCCTAAAATTCTTCAACTTTCAGGGTCTGTTTTTTTTATGCCCATGCACGGATATAAATTCTCACTATGTAGAAGAGAAACCTCAAATATTGTAGTTTTACGTACAATAGTTACATTTTAATATTTTTTTTTTTAGTTTTTAACTATTAATATTAACACGCGCAATGGACATATTTTTACATTCATTATTAAAAGTTACATTTATTTCAATTTAACTAAATTTTAACAATTCTTTACACCGCAGTCTTATAGAAGACACTTTGACCAATACTTGTTCATAATTTTGTTAAAAAATATTTATTTTGAAAATTTGTGTAGAAATTTTAAGTTAAGAAAATTATGTATAGGCCTACTTGCGAACTCAAAAAAATGATAAATTTTAAAACTCACTCATTTTATGCCAGTAAAGCAATACTAATTTTTATTATTTTTTTCGAAGACTTTATATTATATATAAAGTTTATATTGTGAAGTTTTTTTTTTAATGTAAATACATTTGTAATCAATTGTTAATATGTTTATGCATTAGTTGAAAAAAATAAAAACACAAACGTTATTACTTTATTTTAAGTATTTATTAATAATTTAATTATTTTCTTTTCATTTTACGTAAAAGTACAAACATTTAGCTTTAAAATGCTTTTTGATTTTTGTCTCTACGACTATTATAATAGATTTTATTAAAATTTGTATGTTGCAATGTCAGAAAAAATTAGCCTTCCCACTCATCGGGGCGGACTCCGACAATCAATTTTTTTCTAATATTTCAATTCCATTTTTCTCACAAAGTATTGGCCTGACAAAAACATGATAAATAGCTTTTTTGTAGAGAATTTAATGCTCTTTAATTTTTGTAATTTTTTTTCGTAAATTTGTTATTTTTCAAGATAATTGAAAAAACTAATTTTTTGTACCTTCCCCCTCCTCTTTTTCAAAAAAAAACGACGGAATTTATGTAAACTTTTTTTAAAATTGTTTCTCACCCTTTTATCTAGCCTTACGCAAAAAATCTCGTAGAAGCCACTTAATTTGAATTTTTTTCCTTCAGTGACTGTACTATTAAGAGTGATCGCATAATTGAAGGTGCCTAAAAAATACTACAACTGGATACCACATCATTGTCAACCTTGTATACATCCATTTACTCCACACACCACACAGGCTGCCTACACTGTAGACATAAGAATATTTAGTAATAATACAAATTTTCTTTCTTTTCTTATCCAAACCAGATGCTATTAAACGAATTTTAAAATCATGACTAAATGTATCCGGTATTATAATAGTCTCATACAGACTTAATTTTCCAGCTATTATAATTGTTAAATATAGTGTGCAAATTATACATTAAAAATTCAAAATAATACAAATTATGCAACATAAGTAACAGCATAAATTGATGTTTATAACAAGTTAATGTATTTAACAATGTTTTTTATATACAATTGTATTAAATAATAACAAATAAATTTGTCAGAATCACATCAAAACAAAGTCAAAACTTGTAAAAACTGGCTTGTCATTACAGTTTATGAAAACCTGAACATCAAATTTTGTATCATCACGGTACACTATACCTAGTTTTTAAAGTGTATACACATTGTGATACTATATATTTTGTATGTCAGAACAGGGTATACCTGATGTTTGCTACTTAAATATTTTCATTGTGTATGTGTGTGTGTGTTGCACAAAATGGAATATAATTGAGTTGTTACTGACAGATTTTCTTGTATGGTTATCGTAATCTCATAATTTGTAGTTAAATTGTTAAAATTTTCATTCTTGTAGTTACATTTTCAGAAAAGTGTGTGTGTGTGTGTGTGTGCGCACGCGCACGAATGTGATTTGCTCAGTTTGTAGCAAACGTCCATTTCTTGTATGTCTTAATATTAAATTATTATTATTATAACTATTATTTTGTATGTATTTCTGTTACGACCAATGTTTGCATCACTTATTACAAACAGTTTAAAAAGAAGAGTATACAATATTTCTAATAAAAATAGTAATTTGGATTGTTCACAATAATACCATATTTGTTTGTGAATGATATGCCATTTTATATTCACTCATCATGTGTTTTCTGCCCAAAGGCAAGTCTTGCAGGGTATGCTCCCTACATGCTTTCCTACCCTGGGGTAGTCGCTGCATTTTTTGTTCAGATCAACCATCATCTGGCCTCTCCTGTGTCCTGTAACCCGCTTTCTATTTACCAACCCATACAGTGTTTCCACCATCACATTACCTTGTGTTTGCACGTACAATGTCCCAACCAATTACTCTTCCTGATCCTAATGATGTACAACACTCTCCTTTTCTCTCCTACACTTCCAAGCACCTCCTCATTTGTCACTCTGTCTTTCCAGGAAATCGTTTCCATCCTTCTCCATGTGCATGTCTCAAAGGCCTGTAACCTTATATCGTCTTCACTCCTTAATTCCCAAGTTTCTGCGCCATATAGGAGCACACTCCAAACAAAACACTTATTTGGAACAAATATAAATTTTATGAATGTGCAAGGAACACATGTTTTTTTTCTGATTAAGATGATAAACGTATAAAATGAAAAAAAAAATAAAGCGTAGTGCATAAAGTACATTATTTATTATAATTAGTCACAAATATGTTATTATTATTATTAATATGTTATGTATTATTATTTACAAATATGTAAATGTATCACAGATGAATAACAAGCCACAAAATGTTAAAGTGGTGTTAAATTTGTCCACAGAACAACCTACAATTAACAGGTATGGGGAGGGGGATCACATTGTACACACATGAGCAAAAACAGTACCGTATTAATGTTATGTAGCGTATTTGTTTATGCATGGTGCCATAGAACTTTTGTGATTAATCACATTATCACACTAATCAGTACTATTCTTACAACTGATCTACTGACGTACCCAGAATTCAGATTTTCTCCAGACCTGGGTAATATTGTAAAGGTGACATTAAAATAAGAATGCCTTCACACTTTGTTAAGTAACAATAAAAATTATGTGTGTACTACTGAACTCAGTATCTTGTAAATAACTGGCCAAAATCTCTCAGATTATCAAATAAAATATAATCATTAAAATAGTAGAGAAATATGCCAAAAAAGCAAAAGCAAAATTTATATTTTTTAGCAAATATAAGTTTTGAGTTGAAACATGTGACTTATGACAGTCAAAATACAATAATGAACTATAATGAAAGTTTGACTTTATGTATATAAACAAACTATATTCATAGTCTGTACATCTTATTTTGCACTACACAGTGTGGAAGGCAAATGAAATATGTCAGACTATCAGAAAGGAGAAGAAATGAGTGTATAAAAAACAGAATTAGATTGAATGATGTTTGAGAAGAGTTAGCAGAGCTGAAATGGAGTTTTGCTTAATGTTAAGACATCAAGATGGCAGATGGAATGAACATATTGTGCACTGAAAACCATGAAAGAGGTAGAGAAAGACCACAGATGATTTAGCAATATAGGCAGGATCAAGATAAATGAACTGTCTAGAGAGAAATGGGGGAGGACTGTGTCAATGATGGACAAATCTGGCTTCGTAGAAGAAGCTTGGATGTTAGAAAGAAATCTAGATGTAAAAGAAACATAAAACTGCTGGACATATTATTGTGACAAGAAATCTAAAAGAAAAATCAAAATTTCATTAGTGCAGATTGTGTGACAAAATACGTTGTATAAAACATAAAAAGTACAAAATTCAGTGGGTAAAACAGGTACAGTCAACTCCCAATTTTCCGGGATTGGGTCAACCGGGAAAAATATATGATTTAAAAAAATTGTAGTTTTAGCAAAAATTACATACTATGCTTATAACGACTTTAATTTATTACAGTATTCTTAAGCCTATTATTTTCAATGTAGTACTGTAGAAAATAAATCACTAGTTGTAATTATTATAAGCAGATGACTGTTTAATGTGTTACGATACAATTGACAGCCTCTTAACACTGCGCGCGTGCACGATTAGAAGACGCAACGCACTGCATCAAATCACACGGTTCATCTTAGTGTGAACTGGCTTTAGGTACAGACTGAGCGTAGCGGCGTGTGCCAAGTTTAACCTTGACAGTTAGTCGTTCTTTGTATTGTGACTCGGAAATTCGTGCTTAACCGAATTGTTTACCCTCACGTGTTGTTTTGTTGTGTTAGCATGTTTTGTTTGTGATTCGAGTTTCAAAATGGATAAAAACCGTAAAAGGATTGTTTTATCGATTCAGAAAAACCTAGAGATTATTGAAAAATATGAGAAGGGCCAAACTGTTAAATCGTTAAAGGACGAATATGGAATTGGTGATCAAACGGTTCGTGATTTGGTTAAGAAAAAGGTGGAACTTTTAAAATTTGCGTGTTCTTCTTACTCATCATCTGGCATGAAGAAATGGAAAACTATGAAGAACTTGACGCACGAAGACTTGGACCGAGCTTTACTCAAGTGGTACAATAATCAACGAGCACAAGGGAATCCTGTAAGTGGACGAATATGCGCCGTTAAAAGCTAAGTTTTTTCGAAGCTTTAGGCCTAGAAGGAAGTTTTGACGCATTATCTGGCTGGCTGACACGTTTCAAACAACATCATGGCATAAGAGAGTTGGAAATTCGCGGAGAAAAATTGAGTGGCATTCAAACGGCAGCAGAACAGTTTTGCAAAGACTTTAATCAGTTTGTTTTGGATGAAAATTTACAACCAGCACCAATTTACAATTCTGGCGAGTCGGGATTATTTTGGAAGTGCTTACCGACAAAAACTTTAGCGTCTGAAAATGAAAAAAGTGCTCCGGGACACAAAGTTAGTAAGCAACGAATAACGGTAATGTGTTGCTCTAACGTGACTGGGACACAAACTTGAGCTCCTAGTAATAGGAAAATCAAAAAACGACGATCATTTAAAGGAACACGAGCAGTTAACATGCCTGTAATTGACTACAATCAAAAGAAAGGTTGGATGAATAAAGACATTTTTTATGATTGGTTCCACAATAAGTTTTGTCCACAAGTTCGAGAGTTTTTAAAAGCATACGGACTTCACCAAAAGCAGTGTTAGTATTGGACAATGCTAAATCACGTCCAAGTAAAATGTTGCTTAGATCCAACGACGGACAGATCGTTGTTAAACACCTGCCGCCCAATATTACAACCTTGATCCAGCCAATGGATCAAGGGGTAATAGCTACTGTAAAACGTTAACTATCGGTCAAGTATTTTGAGAAAGCTTATAGAGGAAGGAAATGATTTGAAGACCTTTTTAAGGGACTAAGTGTTCTGGACGCGATCTATGAGACTGCAGCTGCGTGGGACAAAGTTAAACCCACTACGACAATAAAGTCGTGGAAAAAAATATTTCCCGACATATCGGAAGATAAGGATTTTGCTGGGTTTGAGGATGATGTTGCAACCTCAGCTGACTTGGCCCAGTTAGCAAACACTGTCCCAGGTGGTGAAAACGTTGATCAAGATAACATAAACGAGTGGTTTGAAGTCGACGCTAAGAAGCCCGCGTTTGAGGTTTTGACAGACGACTAAATATTGATGTGCACGCAGGGCATAGCAGAAAGTGAGAGTGGTAGTGTTGTCGAGGGGGAGGGGAATGACGAACGTGTTTCCGAGCCCAAAGTCACACACGGGGCAGCGCTCAATTATGTGGAGGGGCTTCTTGACTATTTAGAAGGACAAGAAGACAGTTTGTTGTGCGACAAGTTGGTTTTACGCAAAATAAGGTAGTCTATTTTAAAGAAAACATCAAGTGCTAAGAAACAAAAATTATTACCAGATTATTTTCAGCGTGTATAAACACTGACTCTGTGCATATTGGTCTGCTTGTAAATATACTATTTTAATTGACAAAAACATGATTTGACTAATTTTTATTGTGTAATAAAAGGTATGTACTACTTTATTATATGCACATATTTTATTTTTAACTAAGACCTTCATTTAAGCACAAGGTTACAATTTTTGCTTTAAACGGGATAAAGGGATTTTGACTTATCCGTGATCACCCTGCTGGTGATTATCCAGGATAATCGGGAGTTGACTGTATTACAATTTTTTTTTTAATCTGTAAACAAGTTTAGGAGATGGATGAAACTTTAGCCCCTCCTCTTTTTCTTGGACCTCCCAAAGGCAAATTCTGCATATGCCCATGTTTTCCTTGTAACATAATATATAGCCTAGCTAAAGAAAACGTAAGTAATCAAATAATTATTTTTATTACCAGATACATGTTAAACAATATAGATAAAGTCTGCACTCCAGTCTTACTTCTGTTAGTCAATACCAGTTTATTCGTTTCTCTTCTAGTGTTAATTGTACTTTTAATAAGTGTGTAATAATTAAAACGTACATAATATGCTCTTTTAATAAAATTTCCCACTACAAATTTCTATCAGGCCAAACACTTTGTCATAATCAATACACTTTGTTGTTTAGCCAGGTATGTTTCAAAATTATATTCCCATTGCTTCTCAGTTTTTGTTTTACTCCTATAAGAGTGTCAACTGCTGACCTACCAATCTTGAAACTGTTGTGTTCAGCAAGTGGCTTTAGATAGTTATTGATGACCTGTTACCGTATTTAGGAGATTTATTCCTCAATAGTTTTCATATGAACTTCGATTTAATATTTTGTTCACTGGTTAAGACTTCAGCAACTTTACATTCCACTTTTCACATTCCTCCAGTGTTCATTCAGAAGATGTACAAGTCACAATCCAAAAGGGTATCCTTTTTACATCAGGAGTTCTGTATTTACTTCATCTGTGCCTTTCTGTTTTTTGTTTGCTTTAAAGGCAATTGTATTACTGCCAACATTAATGCTTTCAGCACAGGCAAGTCCCAGCAGCCTGGTTGTTTACCACATTTTCTTTATTTTTTTTTTAATAGTAAAATTTGTTAAAAACAAATTACATGTCAAATTAAAGATTGGACCTTCTATTTTTATAAAATGATACACTATTTATTTGTTCTCTAAGTGGAATTAATTTTAAGTATATAGATCAGAAGCATGTTTTTGGAAAATAAAAAAAAAGGTTTTACAAGGTATTTTCACATAATGAATGTTTTTTATTTATAACTACTATACAAAAATTACTTTTCGTACGATATTAAGGCATAGAATATATTAAAAGCAGTCTATTTGCAATAATCTGCTTTGTATGGTACAAAATGAAACAGTCAGGGTAACACAAACCAACAGTGCAAGTTTCACAATAGTCAGAAATCACAGCAGAAAACTGATTGTGCTGATATCTTTGTATTCAGTCGGCAACTACAAAGTTCAGTCTACAAGCACAAGCAACAGAAGCCCGTAAATATTTTGCACAAATGCCGTTAAATGTGTGTAAAATAATGACAAACGTAGACTTCCGGGCATTGTGTTTTTGAGTAAAATCATGCGCCCATAAATTTTACGGGCATAGGGTCGAAAATGTTAAATTATCACCCTATTAGTTTGTAATGTCCATTGAGTTTAGAAACATCCTCCAGACTCTCCATATCTCCAGTCTGTCCAAATTGCTTGGTAATTTATCATACAAGTTTCATTGCTGTTTTCAAACAGGCAATATCTGTATCTGATTTGTTCATCACCATTATAAGTTTGAGGTAATTTCATCCCTGCCATGTATATCATTTTTAGTGCTCAAAATTAATATATCCCATGAATCTAGATGGGCTTTCCTAACAACTTAGCATACTTGCATTTGTCAATATATGAGGTTTGATCAATAAATTGGCTGAATTTTCGGTTTTCCCAAAAAATCTTTATTTATTCATCAATACTAATTTTGTCCCCTTCAAAGTAGTCTCCATCAGACATAATACACTTGTGCCAGCGCTTTTTCCAATCTTCAAAGCACTTCTGGAACACAGTTTTTGATATGGCGTTCAGCTCCTTCAGTGTTTCTGTCTTTATCTCCTCAATGTTGCCAAAACATCGTCCTTTCATGGTTTTTCTCATCTTCGGGAATAGGAAGAAGTCGCAGGGGGGCATCGGGAATGGGAATAGGAAGAAGTCCGGCAAATACGGAGGCTAACGCATCATAACGGTGTTGTTTTTGGCCAAAAATTCATGAACAAGCAGTGAATTGTGAGAAGGTGCATTATCATGGTGCAATTGCCATGAGTTGTTTTGCCACAAATCCAGGCATTTTCTTTGGATTGCTTCATGGAAACAGCATAGTACTTCTTAATGACTGTATGACCTGGTGGGAAGAACTCATGCTACACTATGCTGTTGAAATAAAAGTAAACAGTCAGCAGAACTTTCACAGTCAATCGAACTTGACGAGCTTTTTTCAGCCTTAGTTTTGACGTCATATCTGTACACCCATATTTCATCGCCAGTTATGACCCGTTTGAGCAGTTCTGGATTGTTGTTAACTTCATTCAGGAACTGCTGAGCAATGTCCAGTGCTAGTGAAAACTTGTCAGTAACAGACAGGCTAATACAAACAGGTAAAATGAAGACATCAGAACCAAACTGAATAATGTTTTCTATGAATAGCAGAATAGAGGAAAGGAAATGACAGTGGATGGAACATCTGATCGTAGTCAGGTTAACAGTGGACTACAAACTAATTGGAAGAAAATCTGTAGAAGGCCGTTGCAGAGATGATTTCCATGAAGACAGAATAGGCTATTAGCCAATACCAGTAATTCAAACTGACAGCTGAGTAGGCTTCATGCAGCCTGCAACACACCTTTTTATGCGGCCCGCAATCTTATCTTGGAAAACAATGTGCACTTGCTGAGTCCTCTTTTTTTTCAAAGTATTACAAGGCCCAGACTATTTGCTTCCACACCTCAGCTTAGACAAAACAGATGTGCTTTTCTGATGTTATGTCCTTGATATGTAATCTGACACACCCTTTATTCAAAGTTACATTTAAGAGTTTTCAAATATGAGACCTGCTCAATGAGTTTTCAAAATCTCAAAATATATCTTAGAATTCATTAACATGCACTGGAGGTAAGAGAAGTGAGCAATCTACCACACTACAATGGTAGTGATTACTTTTAGGAAACAATCAGTGAGATTGTTCCATGCATTGCAACACCTGAAACAAGATATTACAAATTTTGTACTAGTTTTTATTATTCAGGCATTTTAACAATAATTTTTATGATAGTGACATTATTTTTTTTTTATTTTTTTTTTATTTTATATTATTATGTGTCTGAAGTATCATGAACAATGCGCCTTTCACAGAACAACATAGTTTTTGACAGAAAATAAGCAGTTTCCTATACCATCCATACTCACTTGAGAAACTTTACAGCACATTTTTGTAATATCAAGTCACAGGTGACAGTGGACTGCAGCACGTTACATTGCTTTTGAAACACAGCAGAAATCACAAAGTACTGAATGTGCTTATAAGGGACCTACTTCAAAAAAGGATGATGGCCAGGTTCATAAAGCTTGTATATTTTTCTCTGCTGAGAACAGAAAGTTTATGGCACCACACTATTATGTGCAAGTAAAAACCAGCAGGAAACAGTCTTAATTTACAAGATATAACAACTTTAAGAATTTAATCAGAGCCTTTTTTCAGTGTTTCTGTATTTCAAACAGCTGACAACAATTAAATGTTACACCACTTTTTGTTGAGAATAAAAATAAATTTAACAAGAAACTAGGCCTACTAATCTCTAATACAGTATCATCAGAATCAGTTTCATAGTACTGGTAGAAAAGTGGATTTTCTGTGTACTTGGGCATCCTTCTGAAGAACATACAAAGAATATAAAGGTATGTTTTGCTTACTTCACTAAATAAACCAAAATGATATAATTTTTATAGCTGTCAGTAAAATAGCTTAAGGTTCATATTACCAATGTGAGCTATTTAGCATACAATGAAGCCACTAATTATTACTCCTGCTGTCCATTATTATAGCATATAGACATTACCATAATATGAAAAATCTGGCATCTAAGAAACTTGTCTTTTTTTTTGCTATAGAGGAATTGAACCCAAGCCTCTGTAATGTTATAATTATAAAAATTCTTAAAGTTGTATAATTATACGTCTTCTATTTGAAATTATCTTATATTTGACGATCTGATAAATTATATAGGCTTATACTTACATTTTTTTAATATGCTACTTGAAAACCTGCAATAACCTTATTGTCAGTACCATAACAAAATTTACCTTCTGTAAGGTCTCTTCAACAAACATTACAGTGTTCATAACCCGTACATAAAAAATATTGATGTATTAAGAAATTTTGTGAGAGAACTACCCATGTTCAAAATGGTTTATCGTTAGTACACTTTCTGATTAATAGTAAAGTCCTGTTGTGAGTGTTAAATAAGTGTCTTGACTTCCAACAATAAAGTGTGTAGTAGACATTTACAACAAAATTTTGAATTGTTTTTGAATGTGATATGTGTAATTATTATTAATCTTCAATCATCAGTAAATGAATGCTATAACAATAAGTTAAATTTTCCAGTTTCTGACGCTTAAGGTAAAAAGAATTTTGTTTAGTTACCATACAGAAAAAAATTAATAAAGCAGTGATGTTTACATCATTAAAGACTATGAATAAGTTGTGATAATTCCATTTTCTTTATAATTGTGTACATATGAATTAATAATTATGCCTATTTCAATTTTATTCATTTTTCTTACAATTTGTAATGTAAAATATGAACTAGTGATTACTTTAAAATGACAGAGGTTAAAGGAATAACTTTTCCTGGAGAAAGTGAGTCAGTGTTATCTGAAGAACAAGAAGAAAGGGCCAGCTTGGCAGACTATGGTGAACTGGAAATAAAAGATCATAATGAATATTTAGAAAAATCAAAGGCAGCTTTTTTAGAGAAGTTTGGTATAAAGAAAGAATCGCCGTTCAATACCTATGATTTCAAGTTTTTGCGAACACTAGGAATTGGGGCATTTGGAAGAGTAATGTTAGCATTAAATACAAAGACTTCAGCATTTCATGCTATTAAAGTTATACGAAAAGAGCAAGTGATAAAAAATAATCAGTTAACACATGTCCTAAACGAAAAAAATATTTTACGAGCCATAGACTTTCCATTTATTGTAAACTTAGATTTTTGTTTCAAAGATAACAGTAATGTGTATATTGCAATGCCTTTCATTACAGGAGGAGAACTGTTTACTCTTTTACGGAAAGTAGGAAGGTTTGGGGAGTCTCAAGCAAAATTTTATGCCGGGCAGGTTGTGTTAGCACTGGAGTTTTTACATTATCTTGATTTAGCGTACAGAGACTTGAAACCAGAAAACATAATATTAGATACAACAGGTTATGTGAAAATAGTGGATTTGGGGTTCTGTAAAGTGATTAAATCGCGAACATGGACACTGTGTGGAACTCCAGAATATATAGCACCAGAAGTGATATTAAATAAAGGTTATGGTAAAGCAGTTGACTGGTGGGGTTTTGGCGTCCTCCTGTATGAAATGGTCGCAGGCCATGCTCCATTTTATGCAAAAGATACTATGAGAATTTATGAAAAAATTGTAAGAAACAATTATGTTATACCAAGATTTTTTAGTGCAGACTTAAAAGACCTTGTTTCAAACACATTACAAGTTGATATATCAAGAAGGTATGGGAATTTAAAAAATGGTGTGAATGATATAAAAGAACATTTGTGGTTTGACTCAATAGACTGGTTATTGTTACTTAATAGGAAAATAACTCCTTCTTATATACCTCCAATTAATAATGAAGATGACTATATAAATTATCAGGAAACATCTATCAAGGTTGGTGTAGTTGACACATATGTTCAAGAATTCGAAAATTTCTGAGCATGTGATAAAACACATATTTCATATTCACTATAAGGATACAAGGAACAAAAAAAGGGTTTCATAAAAGCTGTAAATATAAGCTCATAGATGAGATTTGTATATTTTACAACACTGAAGAAATGATAATTTGGTGAACTGGAATGGTTTATCTGATGATACCAGATGTAATGCATTTCTTCTTTACCATTAACTCCCCTCCCCATCATAAATTAATAATCACTGTTGTGAAGCAGGCTGGTCATAAGACAACATTCATTTTCAAATTTAATTACAATTGTATTTTCCTATTAGTTTACATTCTTTATTTTATATTTCACTATTGTAAACACCAATCTAACAAATATAAATATATTAAAATATTAATATTTAATGGCCTTTTTCCTTTTTAATATAATGAACAAACGATAGCTGTAATGTGTTTAAGAACACAAAAACAAATTTTTACTGCCTGCACAATGTTCCTGTAATGCATACCAAATTTAAATCAACTTGGTTTATGATTACAATTTTATTTATAATTTCTTCACAAAAAAGATATTTTCAAAATCAGTATGAAATTTATACTGAAACTGAAAATCTGTATTATATTTTGAATACGATTTTAAACAATTTTAAAATCCCCTTTTAGTAAAACAACTATCAGAGTTTGTATTATATATTTATAATTCTTCTTGTCCCTTCTAATTCTCCAATTTCCTAATATATTAAATTACATACAAATAAAAAATTATATCTAATATAAAATTAGGAAATCGAACAATACAAACTAAACTATTTTATTTTTTAAATTAATTATGAATAAGGGAATAATTATATAAATAAAATAAGTATTTATTTGCTCAGTTAATTATAACTATTGATTTTTTAATGAAGTATGTCTGGCTATGATTTAGTTGATACATAAAGAATAGAAACCTTTCTGTTATTGTATACTGTGTACTGCCCTGAATTGTAGTGTTCTCAAGACATATTGTTTTTGGTGAAGATCGGTTAAGGGAAAGGGGTAGTTTACCTGCAACGTTTTATGTTTTAAAAGGGTATTTTCTATGGCAAACGATAAGAGCCTCAAATTCAAACAGAATCAAATAAGTTTTTGCATACAGCCCTGATTTGTAGAGTACTCAAGACCCATTATTTTTGGTGAAGATCGGTTAAGGGAAAGGGGTAGTTTACCTGCCACATTTTTTGTTTTAACAAGGGTATTTTCTATGGCAAACGATAACAGCCGCAAATTCAAACAGAATCAAATAATATTTTGCATACAGCCCTGAATTGTAGAGTTCTCAAGACCTGTTGGTTTTGGTGAAGATCGGTTAATGGAATAAATAGGGTAGTTTACCTGCAACATTTTATGTTTTAACAAGGGTAATTTTTTTATGACGAACAATAACTGCCGTACATTAAAGCAGAATCAACTACTCTTCTGCATACCTTTTTGATTATACAGAACTCAAGGTCTGTTGATTTTGTTGAAGATCGGAGGGAAAGGGGTAGTTTACCTGCAATGTTTTGTTTTAACAAGGGTATTTTCTATGGCAAACAATAACCACCACAAATTCAAACAGAATCAAATGATTATTTGCATACAACCCTAAATTGTAGAGTTCTGAAGACCTGTTGTTTTTGGTGAAGATCGGTTAAGGGAAAGGGGTAGTTTACCTGCAACATTTTATGTTTTAACAAGGGTATTTTCTATGGCAAACGATAACAGCCGCAAATTCAAACAGAATCAAATAATTTTTTGCATACAGCCCTGGTTTGTAGAGTACTCAAGACCTATTCTTTTTGGTGAAGATAGGTTAAGGGAAAGGGGTAGTTTATCTGCAACAGTTTTTTATCAAGGGTAATTTTTTTCTATGGCAAACGATAACAGCCGCAAATTCAAACAGAATCAAATGATGTTTTGCATACAGCCCTGTATTGTAGAGTTCTCAATACCTGTTGGTGTTGGTGAAGATCGGTTAAGGGAAAGGGGTAGTTTACCTGCAACATTTTATGTTTTAACAAGGGTAATTTTTTATATGACGAACGATAACTGCCGTAAATTCAAACAGAATCAACTATGTTTTTGCATACCTTTTTGAAATAAAGAGAACTCAAGGTCTATTGATTTTGTTGAAGATCGGTTAAGGGAAAGGGATAGTTTATCAGCAACGTTTTATGTTTTAAAAAGGGTAATTGTTTTATGATGAACGATAACTGCCGAAAATTCAAAGAGAATCTAATAATGTTTTGCACACTTTCCTGAGTTGTAGAGAGCTCAAGGTCTGTTGATTTTGGTGAAGATCGGTTAAGGGAAAGGGGTAGTTTACCAGCAACATTTTATGTTGTAACAAGAGAAATGTTTCCATGACGAACGATAACTGCCGCATATTCAAACAGAATCAAATATTTTTTTGCATGCATCCCTGAATTGTAGAGGACTGAAGGTCTATTGATTTTGGAGAAGATCGGTTAAGAGAAAGGGGTAGTTTACCTGAAACATTTTATGATTTAACAAGAGTAAAGTACTTAATTTTTATAAATAAATTATCCTGATAAGAAGCTCATAATAAGCCACTGTAGAAACGTAGATGAAATATCTATAAATGAAGAGGTTAGGTGAACGGGGTTGGGGTAATTTTCTATTATTAAAATTTATAGTTGAAGGTGGAGGGGAGAATTTTTTATATGTGTACTACGTTATCAGCAACAAAGAAGTAGTTCTTTGTTAAAATTCCTTCCCGGGCTGTTTAGCCGTAGTCCAAAGTTTCTAGTTTTCTGCAAAACCAGACTTTTCGGCAGTGCCATCGACTGCCATCATCAGTGAAAATCGAGTGCGAAAACGTGAGGTGGTATACGTTAGTGACCACAGTACTGTGGTTAAGGCTGAAGCAATAAGTAGAAAGAAGTAGTTTCTATGGAAATATTTAATTTCGAATATGATTTTAAATATAAATCTTAGAACATGGAAGTCATTTATATAAATATATATTAACACTTTCACTGTGAACTTACTTTTAGGTTTTGATTACCCAAACGTTTTGACGTAGTATTCGTCTTTCTCAATGGGTTTTTAAATACTGAATGTCTGTACAGTAACGGTTATGGGATGTGGGTGTGTGTGGTGGGGGTTGCTGGTGGGAGGGGATTGGCGCTGGGGTTCAAATTTTGTGTAGGTATCAGTGTATCGAACAGTGTGTGTGTGTAAACAATAACAAATACACCAACAAAATAATATACTGTATTGGCACAGGTATGTTGATGACATTTTACTCCTTTACAACAGTAACAAAAGACAAATTGAAAATTTCCACAAATACATTAACACTATACACCAAAAATTAAAATTCACACTTGAATTAGAACAAAACAATAGCATAAACTTCTTGGACCTTACAATCACCAAAACAAACAACACACACACATACAAAATATACAGAAAACCTACCACATCAGACATGGTCATACATAACTCATCCAACCACCCAACTCAACACAAACACGCAGCTTTCAACTACATGCTCCATAGGCTCACTTCAATACCCCTAAACACACACGACTACCAAGAAGAACTCAACACCATCAAATATATAGCTATCAAAAATGGATACAATCCCGATTTAATAAGCAAACTACACAAACGCATCCTAAACACAAAAAGTAAAACACATAAAACCAACAGCATAAAACCCAGTAAATACATCACACTCACATACTACAATTCCAACACACACAAAATTGCTAACACATTTAGGAAACATGTAACCCCTCTTTAGAATTTTTATGCTATATATATTTGAAATTTTTTTTTTTTTTTTTTTAAGAGGGGCCACTAGTTATTTAAAACTAGGCCAAAAGCCTAGAGAAGCCAAAATGCACTGGGTCCAGTGAGATGGGACTTGCAATTAAACTCTCTGGTATAACCAACAATAATAGCATTTATTTAGTAATGGAGCATATAAGGTAACAATATCTTTTTGTTTTTTTTTTATAATTGCAATTTTTTTGTATGAATCTTCCCCATACATAACCCACAAAATTAACACATACACAATTTACATAAATACACATATAAATATTGTAACGAGTAGATCTGTGCGTACCTGTAACATGTACACCAGTTTTGTATGTGTAATAATAATTAGTGCGTTCGTTTTGCACCGGGGTCGTTACATTAATGTTTGCGGCTAACGATGTCCGTAGCGTTGCGGTAATCACCTGTATAACACGGCAGTAACCTTACCTGTTGCTTATAGAGGTGTGTTAATCCCGGGTGGCGCCAAGTCGTTATATAAAACAACTAAAATTATTGTCTGATGAGTTATCAGCGGTGACGGTCGGGGCATTCAAATAATTCCCGCTCGCACAGCCGTCTAAATTGTCGCTGCTGCTGCGCAAATGACAACTTGTTCGCTTCTCGTCAAATCTATTCTTAACTAAACACTAGTAATATATAAAGCACTCCCTATGAAATAATAACGACGGTTACTCCCTGTAATAGTTATTTTTAATAGGTGATAATTAAAATATTCACATTGACAATAATATAATGATAAATTTGCACCGACTGATTACATTAGACTCTTCTCCTCTGGGCTTGACGAATCGATCAAGGAAACAATTATTTTTCGTATGGCTGTGTACCTTGAAGTATTACAATTATTTTTGTTTCCAAATCGTGGATTCTTGTGACTATGAGCTAAAGAATTCCTATGGTTACAATAAAAATATATTACCTTATTCTACGTGTACCTAAATAATAATGTGTGATGTTACAATCTGTTCTGCAGTGTCGTAAATGTGTTTTGTAAGTTCGTGTTTAACTAATAGGTTATATTTAACGTTAACAAGTTTTTATCAAGTGTTATTTTACTTAAATGATCTATGAAAGAGAAATATTGTTTATAGTGAGATTAATTTACCTTTAGTAAAATTTAGAGTGATTAGGGTTTTGGAATATAAGTCATTTAATTGTACTTAACACCTCAGCATGTCTCGGTGTCTTCGTTCGTTTAATCGGGTAGGATTTGGCTGCAGTAAGTTCGGTTTTCATGAATTTTGGGGCTTCAATGGGTTGGGCATCTTTTTCATAATGTATCTGGATGTTCTTTTCGGGTAATTTTCCGTTTAATTTGCCTTGGATCTCGAGTTGACTGCTATAAATGGTCGTCTGCTTCTTAGGCTGTCATGGTTAGGAACTTTAATTACTTTTTTACATTATTTTCACAGAAAAACGTTCTTCCCAATATTGGCTTCTGTATTCTCTTAATGACGCTTCGCTTCTAACGGTATTCAACGGTAATTCCATCTTCAACTGCCGTTTCCATGGCAACTGCATGATTTTGATTGGTTGATTTTGAGATGATGTATTGTTATCAAAATTCGAATTCTTCATATACCTTCTGATTGCTGTTATTCCTCTATCCTCCTTCCTGGTTATTAAATATTGTCACTATAGTATTTATTTCCTTTCATAGATTATTTTGATACCCCACAAGTTTGGGTAATTTTAGATTTTATGTTTTTACAATTATGTTAATACTTGTTAATTACATTTCTTTTTGTATACAAATGCTTATTATAATATTTTGTTTTACAAATGATTTACAATTTATTCTTGGTGATTCCTTCACCTCAGATTTGCTAAATTCTTTGTTAATTTGTTATAATTTTTGGTTGTTTGGTTCTGACAGTTATGCCTTTTCATAGGTCTGAGTAGCCATTATGGTATTTGACTTATTTCATTTAAATCACATTTCGTTTCAGCCTAATGGGCTTTACTTTGTTATTATGATTGGTTGTGTTGTATTTGAGTCTGTTGGTGTTTTGATTACAAGTCAGTATTGCTTTCTCTATCTTAATATTTAAAACATAACAATTAGGTTTATGGACTGCAAGTTTCTTTCAGCCATATCCTATTCATAACATTAACATGAACAATTCTTTATAAGTTATTAGAGTTATTATTTTGAGTGAGAAATATCATCACTTCCTTCCAACTTATTATTATTTGCTAATTTTTTGTTTACAATACATATTATTTTTATTGTGATAAACAACATCAATTTTATGAAATTTATAACTATCCCTTATAACATGGGTGTCTTTGATTTGTCTCTAATTTCTTAATTTTTAAACAATCTTTACATTCTCTCCATGTCAACACCTTCAATTTATTCTTTCCTGTGATCCTCCCTTTTAATTACTATTGGTTATAATTAAACTTAAATCTATTAAACATCTTTCTTAAAACAATAATGTCATCATCACTTTCCAGTGTTCAGCATATCTTATTCTATGATTCATACTTAATACTATTTTTCACAATATATTTATTCACTGTTATTTTTCCACTTTTAAACCTTCAGTGTTTTTTACAGATTTATTAAGAGTCTATTTTCTTTATTATTCACTATTTCTTATAATAGTTATATTCTAAATCTTACACTATTCTCACTTATACCTCACCTTCACTTTTAAATTATCTATAGTTAATTATAATTTAACTAGCGTACCTTATCACTTCACTTTGGGGTTTTTACACATACACTATTGCACTGTATCACTGTTTATACTATGTGTTTTTTAGTGGGTAATCCCTATACTTATTTCTCTTTCATTACAATATATCCTTAATACTATTAACAATTTTATGTTCTTATAATACTATTTTTACATCTAATTCTCATTTGGGTTTTAGGTTGCTTTTTTATCATCTTAATCCTTAACCTTTTTTAATAGGGTTTCTTCCCTAGATCATTTTGTTCATTAATGGGTAATAACAGTTACTTTTTCCTTTCTCATAGGATAATTATTGGTTTGGTTCCAATATTATTCTTGAGTGCTTTATTTCTCCTTCTCCTATGCTTTATTACTTGTTTGTGTATCATTATTGGTTTTCACTTCCCTCCTTCTTCTTTTCATTATTTGATTAATACTTTGGTTTTTCCATCCTCTTCTTTGGGTACATTTCGACGTGTTACTTTGGGTCGTTTAATTCCATGAACTTGTTTCATTTTTGTTTGGGTTTTGGATTTTTTCCTTTTTTCCTTTGGTTTGGTTACATTCTTGTTTATTCTTCGTGGATCCCTTCTTCTTTGTTTTCTGTTGTTGGGTCAATCACTTGGGTTAGGTCAAAGTCGTCGTTTGTCGAGTCATAGTTTTTTTATATTTTATTTATTTTTAAACATTGTATTTGATATGAAGTATTTTTACATTTATAAATATAGTTTTTATCCCTGGTACTGG
Organism: Magicicada septendecula; assembly: GCA_034769895.1. NCBI lineage: Eukaryota > Metazoa > Arthropoda > Insecta > Hemiptera > Cicadidae > Magicicada > Magicicada septendecula. Next base: position 85,989,995 of record CM068371.1, on the reverse strand, counting down.
GTTGGCTTATTTGTGTTGTAACAATATATATCTCTATCACAACCACATGTTCAATATCACTATATAAATAACCAACACCCTTATAAACTTAAAGCATAGCCACCCGCCTATATACATTGTCTTGCCATACATATGTTGCCCCATATGATAGACATAATCCATAATTAATAAAATTTTTAACCACAACACCTATACAGAGATCCGAATATATATATATATATATATATATATAATGTTACGACACAAATAGCCAACCCAGTACCAGGGATAAAAAAAAATATATTTATAAATGTAAAAATACTTCTTATCAAATAAACTGATTGATTTTAATTAAAATATAAGGAATATGACACGACAATACGATGACTTTGACCTAACCCAAGTGATTGACCCAACATCAAGAAACAAATAAAGAAGGGAACCACACAAATAAACAACGAGAATAAGAAAGTAATAAACCCAACCCAAAAGGAAACAAGTTCATGGGTTTAAACGACCCCAAAATATCCAAAGAAACGGATGAAAAAACCCAACGTATTAATCAAATAAGGAAAATGAAGAAGGAGGGAGACAAGCAGAAGTGAAAACCAATAGTGGTTCACAAAACAAGTAATAAAGCACTCAACAAGAATATTGAAACCAAAACAATGGTTATCCGGAGAAAGGAGAGATAACGGTTACTACCCATTAAAAAGGCAACCTAAACCACAGATAAAAATTGTTATTAGTTAGTAAGTATTAATTATTAAGTATTAATTGTCATTAGTATTAAGGAGATGAAAGAGAAATAAGTATAGGGATCACCCACTATAAAACAAACAATATAAACAGTGATACAGTGCGATAGTGTAGGTGTAAGAACCCCAAAGTGAAGTGTGACACTAGTGAAGTTATAATTAACAATAAATAATTTACAAGTGAAGGTAAGATAAAGGTTGGAAATTAACAGTGAATAAATAGCTGATGAAAAATAGTATTAAGTGTGAATTATAGAACAAGGTATAGTAAACACTAGAAGTGATGATGACTTTATTATTTAAGGAAGATGTTCAATAGAGTTAAGTTTAATTATAGCCGGTAGTAAGTAAAAAGGGAGGATTCCAGAATAGAATAAATTGAAGGTGTTACCATGGAGGGAATATAAAAATTGTTTAGAGATTAAGAAATCAAAAACTAACAAAGACACCTAAGTTACAAGGGACTGTTATTAATTTAATAGAAAGTGATGTTGTTTATCACAACAAAAATAATAGGTGTTATAAACAAAAAATTAGCAAATAAGGATAAGTTAGAAGGGAGTACTGATATTTCTTAATCAAAATAATAACTCTAATAACTTATAAAAAATTGTTCATGTTAATGTTATGAATAGGATATGGCTGAATGAAATGTGCAGTCCATAAGCCTAATGTTATGTTTTAAAGATTGAAATAGAGAAGGCAATATTGAACAGTAAACAACACACCAACAGACTCAAAATACAACACAACTAATAAAAATAACAAAGTAAAGCCCAATAGGCTGAACCAAAATGTGATTTGAACGAAATAAGTAAATTATTATAATGGCTACTCAGGCCTAGAAAACAACCTAACTGTCAGAACCAAACAACCAAAAATTATAACAAATTGAATAAGAATTTAGAAAATCTGAGGTGAAGGAATCACCAAGAATAAATTGTAAATCATTTATAACACAAAATATTGTAATAGGCATTATTATACAAAAAGAAATGTAATTAACAAGCATTAACATAATCGTAAAAACTTAAAATCTGAAATTACCCAAGCTTGTGGGGTATCAAAATAATCTATGAACGAGAATAAATACTATAGTGACAATATTTAATAACCAGGAAGGAAGATGGAGGAATAACAGTAATCAGAAGATATACGAAGAATTCGAATTTTGATAACAATACATCATCTCAAAATCAACCAATCAGAATAATACCGTTACTATGGAAACGGCGGTTGAAGACGAAAATACCGTTGGAAATTAACAAGAAGTGAAGCGTCATTAAGCCAATGCAGATGCAAAAATTTGGAAGAACGTTTTTTCAGTGTAAATCATGCAAATAGTTATTCAAAGTCCCTGAACCTGATCATTGAAGAAGCAGATGACCACTGTAGCAGATATTTCAAGACCCAAGACCAATTAAATAGAAATTATCCTTGAAAAGAATGTAAAAACCCATGACGAAACAGACGCCACATTTAGTGAAGCCCAAAATCCATGAAAACTGAATTTATGCAGCCAAATCCCATCCGAATAAACTACGAAGGTACCTAGACACGTTGAGGTGTTAAGTACTATCCAATTATTTATTTTCCACCAACCCTAATCACTTTAAATAATTTTGAAAGGTAAAATTACCACACTATAGAAACAATATTTCTCTTTCATAGAATATTTGAGCAAATTAAAACTTAATAGAAACTTTGTTAACATTGATATAACCTAAGAATTAAACACGAACTTACAGAACACTTTTACGACACAACACAACAGATTGTAACAGCACACTTTATTCTTTATGTACACTTAGATTAAGGTAATTTATATTTTTATTGTAACCATTGGAGTTCTTTAACTCATAGCCAAAAGGATCCACAATTTGTGAAACCAATAATAACTGTAATAAGCCGAACGTAAACAGCGACGCAAGGTTAAATGGTTTCTAAAATACTTCGCCAAACCTGAAGGCAAGATCTCATGTAATCAGTCGGTGCGAATTGATAATTATTTTGTTGTAAATGTAAATGTTTTCAGTTATCACCCATTAAAAAATATTTATTACTGGGAGTAACCAGTGTTATCATTTCATAGGGAGTGCTATATAGTAATTACTTGTGTTTAAGGATAAATCGTAGCAGTAAGCAAGTTGTCAGTCACACAGCCAGAAGCGACGATTGGGACGGCCGTGCGAGCGGGAACTATTTGAATGCACTAACCCGCAACGCTGATAACTTGTTTAAACATAATTTTAGTTGTTTTGTAAAACGACTTGGCGCCACCCGGGATTATCACACCCCCTAAGAATAACAGGTAAGGTTACTGCCGTAGTATACAGGTGATCATATCTGCGCTACGAACATCGCTAGCCACAACCTTACTGTAACGACCCAGTGCGAGGCGAACGCACTAATTATACATAACATATACAAATTGTACACATTTTGCAGGTACGAACCGATCTTATCGTTACAATATATATATCTCACTAGTGCCCCCACGAATCTGGTTTGGCCAGAATGCCCGATACAACTTTAAAGTGTGGTTAACTGTGCATATAAACTTGGTGAAATTATAATCGATAAATCAGTAAAAATATAACTGACAATAATAAATAGAAAAGAAGGTAAGCTACAATCTTTGCGTGACCTGAACAATATTTGTGAATTTGGTGAGATAATAATTTATAAAATTTTGCAATAATGATTAAAAATTTACAACCGTTACATGACATAATACTGGTACATAACCTTTTAAGAAAACTGAATTGGCAATAATACCTCAAAAGAATTTTTACAACTGTGAGGTGACATAATACTTTATATTACCTTTTTGATGGTGGAATCAGAATGTAAACAAACAATATGTAGCAAGTTGTTTATGCAAAATGCAACATACAAACTTGTTCAAAAGTAAATAAAAATGTTATCAATGATCAGAAGGATGTCTGATACTACTTTGAGAATCTATGTCAAATATAATAATAACAATTTAGTTATTGATTTATCAAAAAATAACTGACTACCATGTCATGACCTAATGTAAACAAACCCATTACTAGAAACTGAAGGGTTCTCAGATAGCTAAAAGCTAACAAATATATTAAATGAATTAGGTACTATAGTTGTACACTAGTTGCATTTACAACATAATATACCTTATATAGAAAAACCATAAACAAAGTGACAATTTGAAGAAAAGAGATAGGAAGGTAGTTAAATAATACTACTAGTATATGAAACACAACCTTGTGCATATACTAAAGTATAAACCCATGTAAATAAACATTTATATTATTGTTAGATTACAAAACCAATGTTATTAGATAAGGAAAAATAGTATTAAGGACAATTATGAATAATCGAATATGGACGCTAAAGACGCCATGATCAAACATTGTTTGGGTAACAATTATTCCCAAATTTTTGTATTAGACAGTTGAGAAATATACTCAAATCGTTTAATCAAAAGTGTTTTAGTGTAATTAGTTAAGTTTTGGTGTAATAAACTTATTAACTATAAGATTCACCATAAAAATTTGTGAAATCGATATAGTGATTTAATAATGGACGGATTATAATCTTGTTTGGACTTTATTTAAAGCTCAGGATGTCCGTGATTTATTGGCACCAACCATTCAACGATTAGACAAATAATAAGAAAGTTATAACGATTATAAACTTTTTAATTATTTTGTGCACCAGTGCTTACGTCATTCTAATCTCAAACCCAAATGCAAAATTGGTAATAAATTAAAAATTTTACTAAGTCAAGGTACTTTGGGTCGGAGAGTTCAAAGAATTCAACCAATCAAATGAATGAAAACCAGCAGACAAGCCACAGACGCTCCGGAGGAGCGTGACAGTCATCTATCAATCATCAACGAGACAAGACGTATCATTCAACGGACCAAATCTATGAAGAAGTTTATTTTGAATTGTGCGCGACACATAAACAGAAGTCAAACTACATACACCTAACCTACATACCACACAGAATTAACGTGTGTACAGTGCGGAGTGAATAAGAATTAAATACGACCAGTGTATAATATCGGTCGTATTTTCGAGTGTTGTGTTGAAAATAAACCAGGGAGTACAATATTTTTCATTAATTAACAATAAAACAGAAATAATCATTTCTATAAAAACAATTGGTCGGATACTACGCTAATCAGTAGTAGCGAAGTATAATAATGCTGATGAAATTTATCAGAATTGACGAAAGAATTATTTCGCAATTTTTAACTTGATAAATAAATGTTTTTAATACTTTTCATAATTAAAAGAATCAAGATTATTCTAGTTATTAGAAAATACGAGCGCCGCAAATAGTCGCTCAATTGACTCATGCAGTTTTTGATTGTACTAGTGGAAATAAATATTTTAATTTTTTTTGCGAAAGAATATTCTATTCTACTGATAGTTATGCATCAGAAATATTATAAATAATATATGTATGTTTAGATTAAGAAGAAATCAATGCTTAATATAATTAACCCTAATAACTATTCACGTTATTAGATAACCTAAAAATAATAACCACAATTTGTCACCTTTTTGTCATAAATCTGTTCTCAAATAATACAAACCAGATGAAAGCTATAACAAGAGTTTTTTTTTATTATAACTTTTTCTCTTGTAAATAAATAATTCCTATAGTGAACTATTAAAATATAATAGTACATTTTAGCAGTGCAAATCAACGCACTTGTTTATTGTCAAAGTAACTACTCTATACTGGGTACTAATTCCCGCGTACGATAATACCATAATTATCGATTATATGGTACCAATTTTCAATTTTAATATTTGTTTGTTTGTTTTCTATTAATTGTTTATTAAATATCATTATAAAACACCACATCTTGTATCTGGCATCATGTCACTTAAAAGAATCACACGAACTTAGTAATTAACTATGTAAGAGGACATAACCTCTCTAAATAAAAACTATTGTATAACCTACAGTGTTACCAGCCTTGAGGTTAAGAAGAGTTTCATTTTAAATTTGTTCATTGTAATTATTTTCTGTAAAATTATTAGTGACTGATTGTTAAAATTTTAAAGATTTTCTAGCATTCCAAACTGATAATAAACCTCAATATTTAGTTACCAGTGGAAAAAGTGTTTAATTTCAAACTTAAAATAGTCCATTTTTTCATGGCCAGTTCTATCAAAGGGTGGCGGAAGAATTTAAATATTCCTGATAATTCAAAACATTATTCAGTTGTTATTTTATGATTATTGTGCATGCTAATCACGTTTGATATTCAAATAGAATATCTCCTTGTATGTGTAGCGTGTATGTTACAGCTGAGCAGTCACCCAACAGAACAGCAATATCCACATATGGTAAGTGGGGAGGTTACCAGCGGAGTGCGAAAAATACTTTTAAATTAAAAGATTTAACCAGCGATACCCACACATTTACTAATCACAATCAGACTGATAATAATAATTATAATTTTGGATATTTTATTGTACAACATTATCGTGGATACCGGAGCGTATCTACAAGCAACACATACAATCAATACACTACACATCCAGCATCAAGAACGTATATTGTAATATAATTACAAATTCAAAAAATATATTAACATTTTCATTTTTATTAACATTTTATTGACTTAATATACAGTTTCTAGTGTAATCCTTAAAACAATTTATTCTTCTCACTCACTATGGAACTTTTTCCTTAATTTATGTTGCATTAAGTCAAATGTTTAGCGTGATAATTTTGTTATGTTACATATGCTCTCCTGTAAAAGTGATTAGTTCAGATCATACTCTTAGTATGGATGAAATAATTACTACTAATTCTTTTGTATTTACATTTTCTTCATGATTACATGTTTTCACTTTATATACCTTCTTTTTCCACCGTTGCTTCCTCTCAGATGATGTGTATCTCCTTCATTAGTTTCTTTCTTCATTAATAAGTGATCTTCAATCTTGTGTATAACATTATTATTTTATATTCTTTCTTATTTGGTGCTTCCTCACCAGTATGTTTACTCCCTAACATTCCCTAACAAATTAATTGGAACAGTTCAGAGTGGCACTTTTGGCTTCAATCCCTGCTGTCCAACACTTCAATTGAGTCCAGAGGTATTATCATCTCTGCTCAAAACATAAGACTGATGGCATTTTCTATATCCAGTCATAAGAATAAATAAACAGTAAAAGTAGTCATTTTTGACTAAAATAAACATCTTTAGATTCTTCACTTCATAATACGTTATATTAATTAATACTTTTATACACTTGACTCTTCTTCTCTCTTAAAGTTTATTCCATATTAGGTGGTTTAGGTATGTGGTATAATATACATTTCATCATGTTTACATAGTAAGTAGTATTTATATTCTTGGATTTCGTTGTCCATGACGTGTCCGTTACTTAACTAAATATCACTATAATATTGACGACTCGGAACACAAAGTTTTTTATAAGTAAAAACGTAAAGTTTTACCTTACAGCCTAAACCGGCTTTCACCTATAGAAGGCTTCATCAGAGGCTCATGTTTACATAGTTCACATATTCTTCCGACTTCTCGCAGTACCCTCTCCGCTGGATTGCTGCTGGGGTGGTAGACAGATGTCTTGTATGTCTTAATGCCCAATGTATTCAGATTGTTTCTCCACCTCCAACCCTTAAATTGCGTTCCATGGTCTGTGATTATGGATGTCGGGCTCCCTACCTCTGGAATGTAATGATTTGTTATTATTCCTAGAGTCTTCAAAGTGGTGGCTATGTTCACAGGGTATAGTTTTGTGAATTTTGTAAAATGATCCATCATAATAATAATATATTTGTATCGATGGCGTCCGCCTCTGCGGGGAAATGGACCACATATGTCCAGAAAGACCAGAAAGAGCCTCTGATGAAGCCTTCTATAGGTGAAAGCCGGTTTAGGCTGTAAGGTAAAACTTTACGTTTTTACTTATAAAAAACTTTGTGTTCCGAGTCGTCAATATTATAGTGATATTTAGTATTTATATTTACTCTTTCTACCATCTGGTATCCATTGAGTTATTTTTATTGCTCATGGTGTAACATGAATTAATTCTTTATCACTTTCACTATAACAGTGGTTATTGCAACAACATTATCATTATTAGTATCAGGGTTTTTTGGTTTCTGGTCTCACTATTTGGTCTTTACTGAGTTGGTCCTTCTTCATTGTTCCATTTTTATTAAATTATTTTCTTTGTGAGTTTGGTCAAGTTGTTTCGATTAAGTCATATGATATTCTGGTTTCCTTTCTCCTTTAGAATTTTGTATCTCTTTCTTAAAAAATCTTTTTTCATATGTCAGAGTTATTTCTCATCATTTGTATGAGTAATGATATGAGCTTAATATTTTTTAATTTTAGATATTTTTATTCAACTACATTCTTTCTTATTCATAGTTGTTTTTCAAATATTTTGGTGTAAGTTGTACTTATTATTGTTTTGAATTTTGAAAATCTTTATTCATCAAAATTCTTTTCTCATTCATAATAGTCTTTGAATGTTTGGTGTAAGTGGTACTTACTAAGTTTTTGAATTTGGAAAATTATTATCTCCATCCCAATTCTTTTTTCGTTCATAATAGTCTTTCAAATGATTTGGTGTAAGTTGTACTTACTAACCTTTGGAATTTTGTAATTTTTATTTCTCAAAATTCATAATCTTCATAATAGTCCTTCAGATATTTGGTGTAAGTTGTACTTACTGATTTTTGAAATTTTTATTCCTCCTCCAAATATTTTTTAATGGATAACTGATTATAAGTTCCTTTTACTTTATTTGAAATGATATCCTTTAGTACATACGTATTGTTATTATTGTTTTTAATAATCAGGTATGGGCCGGTATACAGCAGTAACAACTTTTTGGTAATGCCTTCCAAAGTACTGGGTAATTCCCTGTTTTTTAGCAGTACCTTTTCTCCGACTTCATAGCTTATTATTTTCTTAACAGCCTTTTGATATTTGTTTTTGCGCCTTTCCTGGCCTTCTGCCAATTTATTGTAGACTCTGATTCGATTGAATTTGTATTCTTGACTCCTGGGGAACTCTATTATGTCTTGTATTTCTCTCGGAGGCGGTTTTTCATACATTGCTGTGTATGGCGTGGTACCTATAGCGGGGTGATATGAGAAATTAAGGAATTCTTCAGTAGCTAATAAATATTCTTGCCACTTCTTTTGTTGGTTATAGCAATAAGTCCGTAATATTCTTCCGACTTCTCGCAGTACCCTCTCCGCTGGATTGCTGCTGGGGTGGTAGACAGATGTCTTGTATGTCTTAATGCCCAATGTATTCAGATTGTTTCTCCACCTCCAACCCTTAAATTGCGTTCCATGGTCTGTGATTATGGATGTCGGGCTCCCTACCTCTGGAATGTAATGATTTGTTATTATTCCTAGAGTCTTCAAAGTGGTGGCTCTGTTCACAGGGTATAGTTTTGTGAATTTTGTAAAATGATCCATCATAATAATAATATATTTGTATCGATGGCGTCCGCCACTGCGGGGAAATGGACCACATATGTCCAGAAAGACCAGAAAGAGCCTCTGATGAAGCCTTCTATAGGTGAAAGCCGGTTTAGGCTGTAAGGTAAAACTTTACGTTTTTACTTATAAAAAACTTTGTGTTCCGAGTCGTCAATATTATAGTGATATTTAGTATTTATATTTACTCTTTCTACCATCTGGTATCCATTGAGTTATTTTTATTGCTCATGGTGTAACATGAATTAATTCTTTATCACTTTCACTATAACAGTGGTTATTGCAACAACATTATCATTATTAGTATCAGGGTTTTTTGGTTTCTGGTCTCACTATTTGGTCTTTACTGAGTTGGTCCTTCTTCATTGTTCCATTTTTATTAAATTATTTTCTTTGTGAGTTTGGTCAAGTTGTTTCGATTAAGTCATATGATATTCTGGTTTCCTTTCTCCTTTAGAATTTTGTATCTCTTTCTTAAAAAATCTTTTTTCATATGTCAGAGTTATTTCTCATCATTTGTATGAGTAATGATATGAGCTTAATATTTTTTAATTTTAGATATTTTTATTCAACTACATTCTTTCTTATTCATAGTTGTTTTTCAAATATTTTGGTGTAAGTTGTACTTATTATTGTTTTGAATTTTGAAAATCTTTATTCATCAAAATTCTTTTCTCATTCATAATAGTCTTTGAATGTTTGGTGTAAGTGGTACTTACTAAGTTTTTGAATTTGGAAAATTATTATCTCCATCCCAATTCTTTTTTCGTTCATAATAGTCTTTCAAATGATTTGGTGTAAGTTGTACTTACTAACCTTTGGAATTTTGTAATTTTTATTTCTCAAAATTCATAATCTTCATAATAGTCCTTCAGATATTTGGTGTAAGTTGTACTTACTGATTTTTGAAATTTTTATTCCTCCTCCAAATATTTTTTAATGGATAACTGATTATAAGTTCCTTTTACTTTATTTGAAATGATATCCTTTAGTACATACGTATTGTTATTATTGTTTTTAATAATCAGGTATGGGCCGGTATACAGCAGTAACAACTTTTTGGTAATGCCTTCCAAAGTACTGGGTAATTCCCTGTTTTTTAGCAGTACCTTTTCTCCGACTTCATAGCTTATTATTTTCTTAACAGCCTTTTGATATTTGTTTTTGCGCCTTTCCTGGCCTTCTGCCAATTTATTGTAGACTCTGATTCGATTGAATTTGTATTCTTGACTCCTGGGGAACTCTATTATGTCTTGTATTTCTCTCGGAGGCGGTTTTTCATACATTGCTGTGTATGGCGTGGTACCTATAGCGGGGTGATATGAGAAATTAAGGAATTCTTCAGTAGCTAATAAATATTCTTGCCACTTCTTTTGTTGGTTATAGCAATAAGTCCGTAATATTCTTCCGACTTCTCGCAGTACCCTCTCCGCTGGATTGCTGCTGGGGTGGTAGACAGATGTCTTGTATGTCTTAATGCCCAATGTATTCAGATTGTTTCTCCACCTCCAACCCTTAAATTGCGTTCCATGGTCTGTGATTATGGATGTCGGGCTCCCTACCTCTGGAATGTAATGATTTGTTATTATTCCTAGAGTCTTCAAAGTGGTGGCTCTGTTCACAGGGTATAGTTTTGTGAATTTTGTAAAATGATCCATCATAATAATAATATATTTGTATCGATGGCGTCCGCCACTGCGGGGAAATGGACCACATATGTCCAGAAAGACCTTTTCCAGTTTGGCTTATGAGGTAATTGGTATCATCATACCCTCCTTTCTCTCATTGTTGGTTTTCACCAATTGACATATCAGACAGGTTTTGAGGTAGTTTCTCGTTTTTCTATTGATACTTTTTATATGACAATTCTCTTCTATTGCCTTGATCACCTTCATGGCTCCCATGTGACCGTATCGTAGATGATAGTCCAGGATGATATCCTTTTCGATTGTAGTAGTGATCATGATCTTCCATATCTCTTCATCAAGGGATGTCTTGATGAATAAAATTCCATTATGTATACAATAAAATTTGTTTATTGTGTCATCTTGGTTGGAGAGACGAAGTTTAATATGGTTTAACTTCGGATCGGACTGCTGGTGTTTGTTGATGTCCTGCACTATCTTCTCTAAATCGGATCTGTCCTTAATAATATTATAGATTTTCAAGATGCTCTCCTTTTCGCCTTCGAACGTTTGTTCTTCCAGATTCACTCTCGACAATACGTCGGCTACTACATTTTTACTTCCAGGAACATACTCCCATTGTATATCGTATTCCTGTAGGGCGAGTACCCGTCTGGTCAATCTACCATGGCTTAACTTGCATCTTCTCAGAAATGATATTGATTTGTGATCTGTTCGAACGGTCACTGGATATCCGAGGATATACGTCCGAAACTTCCCGCAGGCAAAGACTACACTTAGCAGTTCTTTTTCCGTCACATTATAGTTCTTTTCACACTGGTTAAGGGTTCTGCTAGCAAAGCTCACTACTAGATGGTTTCCGCTTTCATCTTCTTGGTACAGTGTTGATCCCAAGCTAATGTTACTAGCGTCACAGTTTAGAAAGAAGGGTCGGTTAAAATCTGGATGGTTGAGCATTACTGCATCTAAGAACTTCTCCTTAATTGATTTGAAGGCTTCGTCTTGTTCTTGACCCCATCGCCATTTATTCTTGGACGATAACTGGTACTGAAACTGGGCCGTCAGTTCGGAATAATTATTCTGGAACTTCCTATAATAGTTACACAGGCCCAAAAATGATTGTAGTTGCCTTCTGTTTTTTGGTGTAGGGAATCGTTGTATGGCGTCTACCTTTTCTGTTGATGGTGTTATTCCTTGACTGTTTAGCTGGAAACCCAGGAATTGTACTTCTTTAGCTATAAGCTTGGACTTGTCTAGTTTAAGGGTGACATTATTTTCAGCGAGCTTCTTCAAGACATGCTCCACACGGTAACAGTGTTCTTCCCAGTTGGTTGATGTTATTAGGAGATCATCAACATAGACAGTCGTGAATTGGAGCGCTTCTGGTCCTAGTATATGATCCATACAGGCGACAAAAACAGCTACTGAATTCACCAACCCGAAGGGCAACCTCTTAAACTGATAATTGCGCCCTTCGAAGATGAACGCCATGTATTGCCGGCTTGCTGGGTGCAACTCCACTTGCCAATAGCCGCATACGGTATCCCAAGTGGTAATGAATCGTGTTCCGTGGAACCTCTTCAAAATTTTATCAATTTCGCCAGGTGAGGTACGATCGTTAATTATCATTTTATTTATCTCACGTGCGTCAAGGCAAAGCCTTACCTTCCCATTTTTCTTTTGTATGGCCACAATTGGGCTAGTGTATGGCGATTGACTGCTCTCGATGATATCCCTACTGATCATATTCTGGATCTCTGTGCGTACGGCTTCCTTCAAAGATTGTGCTATAGGATACGACTTTCGGTTAAATTCTACCGGTTCTCTGAATCATATGGAACATTGGTAGTTCCGGATCTTTCCAGGTTCGTCCGAAAATACAGCTCGATATTTTTCATATATTTCGACCAATTGATTCAGCTGGTTTTCCTTTAATTGCTCGTTAGTATTGTGGCACTGGAAGTTACGTATCTCCTGAATCTTTTGTTGCCATAGGTCATCCTCCGAATCCTGATGTACTGGCTTGTTGTTTGTTGAGTCGTTGGACAAGTAATTCACCTTATTTTGGTGGTCAAGAAGTTGTCTGGAGTCTGACGTCTTGTTATTAGTTAAATTGGCTACCCAGGTCGAACCTTCAGCAAAGAGTGATACCTTTCCTCGGCACAAGTCGATAACTGCTGAGTTTCTGCGCAATATGTCACATCCTATCATGATGTTGAAAGGTAATCCGGCTGCAACAAGAAATATCATATCCACACTAATGCCCTGACTGTTGACACTTAGGGATACCTGCTTTCTTATGGTCTTGTTCTGTCGGCCGGTAGCTCCTACAAGTACAATATTATTAATAGGTAGTACCGGTAAGTTTTTGTGGCATTCCTGCTGTATCCGGTCCAACTCATTTCGATTTATTATGGAGACATTGGCTCCAGTGTCTATCATTATAGGAACAGAAATACCCTCAATTTCTGCAATTATGTATATTATTTCATTATCATTATTATTAATATTAATCTCGCTTTCTTCTAGTAGGTCCTTACGGATATCTTTCAAATAATTGCTGTATATTATGGTAAAATAAATTTCTTCGAATTTATTCCTTCTTGGTTAAACCCAGCAGATTGGAGCAGTAAAGGGTTATTGGAGTTTATTACTGCCTCCATTCGTTTAAATGTTCCACTTCATTACGGATTATGCCGTTGGAAGCATCAGCTTGGAGTCCTGAGACTGCTTCGTTTGGTTCTGCTCGATCGTCCTGTTGGGCTTCTGTTACAGGTAGTCTTCGCTGATTGTCCAGGCTGGAACTACGTCTGGGCTCGTACTCTCTGTACCTATTACTTCCCTGACTTCCTTGAAAGGTCTCGTACTCGTAGTATCGGCTCCTTCGTTGAGGCTGGTACCTCCTCTGTCCACTGCCTTCCGCTCTGATGTAGTTAATATTGGGTCGATATGTCCTGTAATTATTGTTATTACCTCCATTCGGGTAGTTCTGGTTATAATTACCATGATAATTGTTATTAGAAAGGTTGGGGTTCCTCTGACCATTTGGAACATAGTTACGATTATTATTATAATAACCGTTGTTATTTTGTGGACGGTTATTATTATTATTATTATTATTATTGTTGTGGTTGTTGTCATTATTATTAATGCGAGGAATATTACTATTATTATTATTGTTGTTAAATCTAGGCAAATTATTGTTATTTCGGGTGTTATAATTGTATTCGGCATTATTCCGATTTGCGGAATTATAATTATTATTGTTACCCACATTCTGCCGATTATTATTATTCAAATTATTGTTGTTACTTCTTGGTTCCGGCTTTTCATATCTCCTGCGACTTTGACGGTAATAGTCTTCATGCTCATACATTTCTAAAAGCTTGGTCATGGCTTGCACAGTCTTTATTTGACTGTTTCTTCTGGCTCTTATAATATCCTCCTCATAATGGTATGAGAGTTTGCTGACCAGGCATTCTTCCGGTATTCTGGGCTCTAGATGTTTGGCCACGCACACCTTTCCCAAAAAGTACGCCGTTAAAGTCTGGTTTCCATACGGGTTGTACTTTCCATGACAGATCCCGTCTCTGGCGATATTTTGTGTTGATTCAGACCAATATTTGGCTTTGAATAGCCTTCTGAATTGTTGATAGTCGGTCACCTCGTCTCTTATCGCCATCCACCAATTATCTGCTATCTCCTTGAACGATTCGTCAAGCACTTCTTTATTCTCCCTCCAGCGATTACCTCTGTGTTTGGTGAAGTATTCTTCGATTCTGGCTAGGAACTCCATTGGTTTGTTTTTATAAAACCTGAAGTTAATCCCTTCACGATTCTCACTATTGGGACAACTGGTAATGCTTGTCGGTCGACTATGGAATAGGTCTATATCTGTCTGGTTCTGTCGCACCTGACTGTTGATACTGGTCACAGTAGCTTCAATGCCGTCACATTTTTCTGTGAATCGGTCCTGCACTCGCTCCCAGTCTTCCCGTGTTTCCTTTAGTCTTTCCTCCAATGTCTTCCTAGTCGTTTCTTCAATGTTGTTAACCTTAGTGTTTATTTCTGTCTTGATACTCTGTACTTCTCGTTCAGTTTGACTCCATCTTTCATCAGCTCTTGTAACCCTTTGTTCGATTACCGTTAGTTCTTCTTCTACCTTCTTGCTGATTGTTTCATTGTTTTCAGCTATTTTCTGGCTCAATTCTTCCTTCAATATTTCCATTCTTCCGTCTAACCGGTTCATGTTCTCTTGGTTCGTCTCCTTCAATTCTCCTCTCAATTGCTGATTATTGCTTTCCATTTTTTGACTTGTTTCTTCCATCCTCTTGTTGGTTTCTTCCAGTTTTTGGCTTATCTGGGTTAATTCCTCTTTCGACTGTTTATTGTCAGTCTTTATTTCCTCCATTTTCTCCTCAATCTTCTGAATATTTTCCTCCATCTTCTCTTCTATCTTCTTGCTGGTATCTCCAATTTTATTACCCAATTCCTCCTTCAATCGTTGGTTATCATTCTTCATTTCCTTATTATTTTCTTCCATCTTCTCCTCCATCTTCTTACTGCTTTCTCTTAATTCCTCCTTCAATCGTTGGTTATCACTTTTCATTTCCTTATTATTTTCTTCGATTCTCTTGTTGGTATCTCTGATTTTATTACTCAACTCTTCTTTTAATTCTTCCTTCGTCGTTTTAAATTCTCTGAGTAACATCTCCATCATTTGATCAAATTTTGTATCTTCCTTTGTGGTGGATTTCTTCGGCTGTTCCTCCTGTGGTGCAGGCTTGTTTGGTTCTGCTGCCGGTAACATCAACTCCACATCTTCCACTGGTGTCGCCTCTTTATCCTCCATGTCTACCTCCTGCTCGGCCTCCATAGCGCTTTTTCTTGATGTAGCTCTCCTGTGCATCTCGCTCCCTCTTCCGACCTATTGACCGCTGCCAAGCTAAAAATAGGAAATTGGACACTCGTCCTTATTTTACAACTCTATTACCTCCTATTTAAAGCCCCTTAAGTTGGACGCCAATTTGTAATATATAATTACAAATTTATAAAATAAAAATAAAAAGATATAGATATTTGTTATGTGTTGATTTGCCCTGACTGTAAGCCCCACTGTTTAGGCTAGTCAATTTGTAATATAATTTCAAATATAATAATAAATAAAATATAAAGATATTGATGATAAGAATTGTGTATGTTGTCTGGATCTCGGTATTGAACTCACCGATGATACAGCTCCACTTTGGATTCACCAAATACAAGGAATAGATTTAATATAAATATGTTATAACTAGGTGTGATTGATTGATAAATAGCAAATAAATCAAACTTTATAAATTGTGAAAATATTTTTTTTTCTTGTATTGAGTTTTGATTTAATTATTTAATTTAATTAATTAATAATTAATTAATTAATTGAGTGTGTAATTTCCTTAGATATCTATTCTCTCACTGTAAATTATTTTTTTGTTTGTTTAAAAAAAATAATAGTAACATTAATTATAGAAATAAAAACAATTCTGGTAACTGAGTAATGATTTGCGTTTATTAACATTCAAAATTATGCGCCAGTCAAACTGCGCATGACCAAGGCATTGGCTATTATTTGCTCCAGTCGGTAGCGAAAAAATCAACAAATATATTCTTACAAGGTTAAATTTGTGGTTCTTTTAACGAGTCGAAATGGTCAGAGGGCAAGGAACAAGATACATTCTTAACAGGTATTCTTAAACTAAATGGTAATAGCTGAAATAGAACAAAATTATTATTGAAATTGTCAATTAAAAAAAATTGAATTGCGAACCAAGTCGAAGAAATGACGTCACTCCCTTCAAGCTGGCAGTGCACCGTGCTGGTGAGAAATCCAGTATGGCCGTCGTCTCCTCGATTTTAACCGCTATGCTGTTGGAATTGGCTGAGCTTCTCCCGCAGAAATAAAATGATATTCCCTTTTCTGCGAAGTGGTGTTGGTCCAGGAATGTAGTGTAGAGTGTCCTCTCGTCTTCTGCAATGTCGTTTTCGTGATGGGTTTCTTGTGAAGTGTCCGGTGTTCAAATATGTGTATTGGTGTTCTGTGAATTTGGTCCAAAATTGTTCAAAATGGCTGTTGATTTCTTGTGTTGAGTTTTATGGTGTTATTACTGTGTTTTGGAAATTTTTGAAGTGTTAGAAATTGATAGTTAAGGTTATTTTCACTTTTTAGATCATCTCCGTTACACGCTGCATAACCACACTTGGTTTTATACAAATTATTCTGTTTTCAGTACTCTGCTAACACATTTCCAACTATTCGGCTTTACGATTAACAATAGACTAAATAGACGCAACGTCGTAGTTTTAGGGTAATTTGTGCTATGTCTTTTTCCTCTTTATATTGTTTAACTATAAAAATATCTGTCTAAGACTTGGTTCACCATCTAAATATACATAATAAGTTTTCTTATTTTTTACTGTATTTCAAATATTTCTTAATTTTACATAAATCTAACTACTCAGTAATATTGATTAGTTAATTTTACATCTTTTGATATATAGCTGGGTTTGTTTCAAGCTCATTTAAGCCCAAAAATTACAATTTTATATAATGATTGTATGCCTCATATTTTGTACAAATTCAGTGTTTTAATGGTTTTTATTTGGTTTTTCTTATAATATTTCCATGGAATATACTTAATAACTCCGTGACTACTTTGTTGTTAATAATTTGGTTGTTAAAACATTTCAATATTGATTAATTTACTGTTTAGTCTGATTTGATTACTATTATAGGCCTGTTATTATCTGTTTCCAAAAGAAGTTAATTTCCTTTCCTTTGTCATTCTATTTGCCATTAACTGTATCTGTATTAATTATATTTTCAATTTCTGTATTGTATGTATTGAATTCTATTCCTATTACATAGATTGATTCTCTGATAGATAATTTTTTGGTTTATATGCCAGTCTGTGTTTTCTAAAATGGTGTCTTAGCTGGTCTGTTTGTACATTATATATGGTTTACTGTTTTGAATAGAATTATTACATTTTTATGTCCTACTTGCCTCTCTGACTTACACAATGGAAAATTAAATGACATGATTTTAAAATACAATGAAATATCTTGTATCTACTAAACTTTCTTTATAATAATAACATCATTGAACCATAACATAAACATCTTATGCCTAATTTTCTCTATACTTAGAATTATAATGAGAACATATTATTATCAGTCTTTGGCTGTCCTTTGTTTTTATGTTTCATTTTATCACAACCTTATTCTATTAAAATATCTTATTCTTAGTAACAATTTCAGTTATTCACTGTCTCTTTTTATTTACTATAACTATTTTGCTAAAATATTAACATAAAAACACCTTAGAACTATTGACACTTTCAGTGATTAACTGTCTCTTGTGTTACCTATACCTAAATTGTTCATACAATAAAATAAAAACATCTTATAACTACTGACACTTGCAGTTATTGACTGTCTTTCGTGTTCCCTATACTTAATTTGTTCATACAATAAAATAAAAACATCTTATACCTATCGTATTGTTATTTTGCCTAAACACTAAAACACTTTTATTATCTAAATTACACTCAGTCATTAGACTGTCTCTTTAGTTTTTATCCAGTATTTCCTACACTAATGGTAGTCTGTTTTAATATATTTTTTATATCACACTTTATTATAAGGTGTCTTTTATTTTGGCTACACTAATAGTAGTCTGTTTTAATAGTTTTTTGACATATTATTCTTACAACTAGTATACAATTTGGTTTTCTGGGATTGTATCTTGTAACTTGTTCTGGGTCTACATATATCAGTTTTAATTTTGTTCCATGGTATGTATTATATGACTATCATTTTTGGGATATCTCTTCCTGGTTCTGGTCTCTTTGTGGGAATCTTGATATATTTTGTCCCTTTTTCAATATCACATTAGTAGTTTCTGGTCTTGTGGTTTCTCTGCATCTTGACCTTATTATTTTTCCCTTATTAATATGGTTTCATCCTTTTATTTCCTTTTTTATGGTCCTTCCCTTTTTATACTGCTTCCCCAATCTACTGGGTATACTGCTGGTTTAACTGGTTTTTACATAGTAAGTTATTTTAATCAATGGTTTTCTTTGTTATTTTTCATTTTTATTAACATTTTATTGACTTAATATACAGTTTCTAGTGTAATCCTTAAAACAATTTATTCTTCTCACTCACTATGGAACTTTTTCCTTTATTTATGTTGCATTAAGTCAAATGTTTAGCGTGATAATTTTGTTATGTTACAATATACATCACTAATATATATCTTGTGTGTATTGTCACAATGTTTACAATGTCACTCCAATCATTGATTGTTCATCAATGTTTTATAAAGTGTCTCCTTACCTATCATTATATTTTTAATGCTTCACATACACTTTCACTATTTTTAGGGTACTTACACTTCACTAAAGCACTTCACTTTGGTTCACTGTTTTGTATTGAGTGTTATTTAATGGGTAATCCCTATATCTTCTCCTACCATTTCTCACTATTTCTTTCTAGCCTGACATTTACTATTAATAATATGAGGTTAGTTGTTTTTTTGTTAAATCTAACCTTTCTGACTGTGTTAGTGTACTTTTTCTATATTACATTACTTTACAATTGTATTGTCTTTAAAATGGGTACATAGGTTAATTTAATTATAACAATAATATTGGTTTCATCAATACATAATTATTCGAGGTTTATTGACCGTATTCTATCCTTGAGTATACTATCTTTCCCCTTTATATGTGTGTTAGTTTCCCCTTGGGTTTAACCTGTCTCCTCTTCATTCTTCCTCTTCTTCATCGTCAATAGTCTTCATCTTCAATAGTCTTCATCTTGGTTCGGTTCTCCTCTTCCTCTTTTCTGGTTTAAATTCTGTTTAATTGTAGGGATCTGTTCTCTTCCTCTGGTTCTTCTTTAGTTCTGTGTTCATCATTGTTTTGTCTATCATATTTTTTCTTGAGTATGTTACGTGGTTCCCTTCTTTATGTTTATGTTGTTGGCTCAATCACTTGGGTTGGGTAATATCGTCGTACGTCGTGTCATAATATTTACATTTTATACCTTTTTTAAACATTTTATTTTATATGAAGTATTTTTATATCAAGAATTATCTTTTTTATCACTGGTACGAGATTTGGCTTAATTGTATCGTAACATAATGCCTCTCCTCTAAAATTGATCATTTTAATAAAACACTAGCATAGTTTTTTATGAAATTATCAGTTATAAATAACCTTTTTTTTCTCTTCCTTGTTTGTTTCTCCATTCTTCATTTCTCTTCTTACTTAATTCATTCCATTTTATTTGGATCTGTTTTTATTTATTTCCATTGGTGCATTTTCTCTCATACACAAATTTTTCCCTAACTTTTATACAGTAGTTGGTTTCTCCCATTACTACTCATTTTTCTGAGACCAGAGGCACATCATCTCTGCTCAGTTCATTTGGATTGCTGGACTTTTCAACAGTCAATCTTAAATACCTTCTTTGTCAACTTGTGACTTAATAATAATAATACAATAATAATAATAATAATAATAATATACTTTGGGATTGTCCACCTTGTGGTTTGTTTTTAGATCACTTTGTCATTACTACTCATTCTTCCTTCCGCTATACCTTAACTATACACTATCATCTACTTATACACTTGACTGTTTTTATCTTTATTCATATGTTAATTTCATCATATCTCACTTTTCATTATTTTGTTTTCAATGCTCGTTGTGATCATTTTAATTGTCTTAGACATTTTTTTTATAATTTTTTCTTAGTCATTTAGCAGGATTCTGCTTTAGCCATATCTGTATATTGGTTTTATACATAATCTCCCTCTCTCCTTGTACCAGTTAAAATTTTATTTTTTTTCTTATAATACTTTTGATTCAGTATAATTTCAAGTATTTATCTCAGTAATTTGAGCTTGATTTTATTTTTGTTTATTTTATTCTGTATTAAATATCATTTTTGATAATTCTTTGGTAAGTTAATTGTCTTACCTTAAAGGAATGTTTGTAGCGTATTCCTTTTTAGTTATTTTTTGATTTAATTATAATTGTAAGTTTGTGATTCTTACATTTTTATTATATAGGAATGTGTGTAACTTATTCCTTATTATCTCCCTTTTTACTTCATACTTCATATATCAATCTTTTATTAGACTGTGAGTTGCTTTAAATTGAAAGGAATTTGTGTAACTGTTTCCTTTGTTTTTTTTTTCATTATTATCCACTTATATTAATTCTTTTTATTGTTCCGCATATATCATCTAAATAAGTTAGTAAGCTGCTCTTACAATCTTTTTTGGAATTTTGAAATATGTTTCATTTCACAATGGTTTTATTCTTCTTCGTAAAACTTTTTTATCGAAGTTTGGTTATAAACTCCCTTGATTTTCCTTGTATTGATATTACTGATCTGGTAAGTATTATTACCATTATCATTTGTGATGATATACGGACCATTATGATATACATAATTGTTCTATTCATATTGCTTTATACCAGTCCTTGTTATTTATATTTTTGTAAGTTGACTTCTCCTTTTCTTTCCTTTATTATTGCCTTCTCTTTTGTTCAACACTTCGTTATTCTGCACCTCTTCTCCTTCAAGTGTTTGATAGTCACACTTATTCTGGATGATTATTTTATTCATGTCATCACCACCTTACCACATGTTGGGGCCATACCCTCTCTCCATAGCTTAAATCAACTTCTACATTACTTTCGTTTCTGTGGTTATCATGTGGTTCTTGGCTGGTTTCTGCCCTTATGCTGTTTACTTGAGCTGTCCGGGGTCCTTCGTCATTACTTGTCGTATCATGCAGTATTGAAAAACCCGGATTCTCATGGACTGTTACCCAATTCCCGCTATTATTTTGGTTGGTGTTGGGTTCCTGTCGGTGGTTATCTTCACTGCGAGGTGGTTCATCGTTCCTACTCTCTGCTGGTGGATTATTATTGTTATTTGATACGTGGTAACAGCAGTTTGGACGCCAGTTCGGGCTATATCTTCTATGGTTACTCTGCCTTTGCCCACAGATGAAGTTTACCCGACGTCTGTCGTCGCTTCTATTCTGATTACCCCCGGGTCCCCGGTTGTACTGGTAACTGGGATTATACCAGTTGCCGTAGTAGTTATGGTCATTGGGGTGACCATTCGTGCGTTGTTCCGGTCCAGCTCCTCTGTAATTGTCACTTGGTCGGTTATTATTATTTGGGCTGTTTCTATTGTTGTTTTGATTCCCTGAATGATGGTTTTGTTGACCTCTGTTACCAGGCTGATTATTCGGAGGGTGATGCTGGCTATTTCTATTGAATGTTTGTTCTTCATTATTATCAGTATTATTTCGGCCCCAGTTATTCCGATTATTGTTTTGTGGAATATTCCGATACTGTTTGTAATATTGGTATGGAGAACCATACATGACTTCCATATTCTAAGATTTATATTTAAAATCATTTTCGAAATGAAATATTACCATAGAAACTACTTCTTTCTACTTACTGCTTCAGCCTTAACCACAGTACTGTGGTCACTAACGTATACCACCTCACGTTATCACACTCGATTTTCACTGATGATGGAAGTCGATGGCATTGCCAAAATGTCTGGTTTTGTAGAAAACATTGGACTACGGCCAAATATCCCGGGAAGGAATTTTAACAAAAACTACTTCTTTGTTGCCGATAACGTTGTACACATATATATCAGTGGCGAAGTTACATGGAGGCAATTGAGGCAATGCCTACCCTAACAAATTCTGTAGAATAAAAATTATAAATACGTATGAACTACATAACGTAAAGATTATACATTGTTACTGTGACTGTCAAATTTATTAAACCGAAACGTGCTTTATTGAGCGACCGCTAGATGGTGACAGGTGAGATTTGGCATAGTTCGTTTAAAGCGAATGAGGCAACCTGAACTTGCCTCAGCGTTTTTTGTATACATCGTATGTAAGCAATGTAGTGGTGTGATAGGGAAGTGTAGGGAGGGGGGATTGTCCCGCGCTGTACACATAGAGCGTTGAGGCATGCCTCACTTCTGTGGTCCAAACAGTTAAGTTAAAGCGCCTGTGTTGTTTCTAAGTGTTTATTTTATGCGGTTATTAAAAGTGTCACTGTTATTCCGCTGAACTAACAGATGATCAAGATTGTTATTTGAATTATCTGTAACATTAAACATATATATAGAAACTAACCAAGTTTAAAAATTTGAAGTTCAATCAGTTGTATTATTGTGTATGACTAATACAAGGATTGTTCAATAGACACATGTATAGAGCTGTAAAGCATTTTTTATTCAACGATTTTAAAAGAAGTCTCCAATAACATTAAGACATGAGTTCCACTGTTGCGCTAACCTGTAGATTCCCTGCTAGTAAAATTCTTATGGCTGTTTGTGGAACCATTCGGTTACAGCAACTCTACCTCAGCGTCCGATTTGACCCACCGTCCTTTTAGTGATTCCTTAAAAAAAATTTAAGATAAGATTTTTGCCTACCCATTCATTAACTACTAGCTTCGCCAGTAAGCAAATTGATGTCCATTTTTTCGGCTTGCACGCGTTATGTTGGTGTGGGTTTCGGCACTTTCCATTTAAAAAGCGTGCAAACGTAAGAAAATAAACATGAGTGAGGCCAGAAATAACGTGAATTGTGTGTTTGTGTCTTACCTGCCTTTTTATTGCCGTATTAAATGGAAAATATTATATTACATTAAAATTAAAAAATTTTAATTTTATTGCCTGGCAACAAAATTATTTTATTTTTAACAATTACCATTGTTTCAAAAAGTTTAAATAAATTTGCAAGTACTTTACTCTTGTTAAAACGTAAAAGGTTGCAGGTAAACTACCCCTTCCCCTTAACCGATCTTCACCAAAATCGAAAGTCCTTGAGACCTCTACAATTCAGGGATGTATGCAAAAAATTATTTGATTCTGTTTGAATTTGCGGCTGTTATCGTTTGCCATAGAAAATACGCTTGATAAAAAAACGGTGCAGGTAAACTACCCCTTCCCCTTAACCGATCTTCACCAAAAACAACAGGTCTTGAGTACTCTACAAATCAGGGCTGTATGCAAAACATTATTTGATTCTGTTTGAATTTGCGGCTGTTATCGTTTGCCATAGAAAATACCCTTGTTAAAAAAACGTTGCAAGTAAACTACCCGTTTCCCTCAACCGATCTTCACCAAAAACAATAGGTCTTGAGAACTCTACAATTTAGGGCTGTATGCAAATAATCGTTTGATTCTGTTTGAATTTGCGGCTGTTATCGTTTGCCATAGGAAATACCCTTGTTAAAACATAAAACGTTACAGGTAAACTACCCCTTTCCCTTAACCGATCTTCACCAAAAACAATAGGTCGTGAAAACTCTACAATTCAGGGGTGTATACGAAACATTATTTAAGCCTGTTTGAATTTGCGGCTGTTATCGTTTGCCAAAAAAAAAAATTTCCCTTGATAAAAAAAACCGTTGCAGGTAAACTACCCCTTCCCCTCAACCGATCTTCACCAAAAACAATAGGTCGCGAGTACTCTACAAATCAGAGCTGTGTGCAAAAAATTATTTGATTCTGTTTGAATTTGCGGCAGTTATCGTTTGCCATAGAAAATACGCTTGATAAAAAACGTTGCAGGTAAACTACCCCTTCCCCTCAACCGATCTTCACCAAAAACAATAGGTCTTGAGTACTCTACAAATCAGGGCTGTATGCAGAAAATTATTTGATTCTGTTTGAATTTGCGGCTGTTATCGTTTGCCATAGAAAATACCCTTGTTAAAAAAACGTTGTAGGTAAACTACCCCTTTCCCTTAACCGATCTTCACCAAAAACAACAGGTCTTGAGTACTCTACAATTTAGGGCTGTGTGCAAATAATCTTTTGATTCTGTTTGAATTTGCGGCTGTTATCGTTTGCCATAGGAAATACCCTTGTTAAAACATAAAACGTTACAAGTAAACTACCCCTTTCCCTTAACCGATCTTCACCAAAAACAAAAGGTCTTGAGAACTCTACAATTCAGGGCTGTATACGAAACATTATTTGATTCTGTTTGAATTTGCGGCTGTTATCGTTTGCCAAAAAAAAAAAAAATTTCCCTTGATAAAAAAAACCGTTGCAGGTAAACTACCCCTTTCCATCAACCGATCTTCACCAAAAACAATAGGTCGCGAGTCCTCTACAAATCAGGGCTGTATGCAAAAAATTATTTGATTCTGTTTGAATTTGCGGCAGTTATCGTTTGCCATAGAAAAAAAATCTACAGACACACACACACACACACAGACACTTTTCGGAAAACGACTTTTTTTCATGTTTTGAGTGTAGTAGAATCAGAATCTGCAATAATCTCGAACACGATTTTTTTTGCCATCACCATACTTCCATTCCTTAAGGAAATATGGAAGTAAAAAAGAACAGTTTTAAATTCCACAATGAACTCCCGCGTGCGTACACAATAGTGCTGTTTTAGTGATTTAATAAAATAACCAAATAACTAAAACAGCACTGGGATTTGCATTCGCCGCAGACAATCGGCGGGTTCCAATTTATTTATTCTGATTTCAGATTCTTATTTATATTCCAATTCTCTGTAAATGGAATGAGGCCCTCTTTCCTGCTGCATGCCCTCCATTGACTCATTTGCTTACATGTCAAAACAAAACGCTAGATCAACTCAACCGCATTCCTTTTGCCATCTCTCCTAACATCTCCTCTCCTTCTGCATGCAATTACAGATCTTGCACTTCCAAAAAAAAAAGGTTGAGTAAATTAATGCTAGTAAACTAAACTAAGCTGATACATTTAGGAGGCCTCACCCTGCATGGGGTGCAGAGCCAAAGAATAAGTAATATGTATCTTATTTCAAAGCCCTGCATGGTATTTGGTAATTCCACCCACTCCTTCCTGCCCAGCGTCTCCATTTCTAATTCCCATCCTTCCCAAATTTGCTTCCACTTCTTGCAACCATCACCTTCTCGGTCTTTCTACATCCCTAACTCCTCAGACTTCTCCATACATTGAGCCTCTTTGGTTACCTGTCTCAAACCATTATTCCACCAGCCAATTATTTTGGGACTTAATAAGTAATATAATGTAATATACAAGGGCTATTCAGAAAATAAGTTCCTATTTAAAGGAAACTAAGAATATATTTATAAAACATTTTTATTGCTGTTTGAAGTACACACCTTAAAATACTTTTCTATGTATGTACTTTCCGTCATTTTTTAAACACTTTTCGTAGCAAGATGTTGCATACCTTTGTCATAGAAATTTCCCGCCTATGATTTGAACCATGTATTAACAGCTTGTTTGACACTGTTTGCCACCAAGGAAGGATTTCCTATGCTTGAAAAGGTGATATTCGCTTGGTGTGAGTTCTGGGTTGTAAGGCAGTGGCAGTGTGTGTGTGCAGTGACATAATTAATCGCAATGTCCTGGGTAAGCATCCGACATTGCTTACTCTGGATCATACTAAGCAAAAAAGTCATATCCATCTTGGTACCATTGAATCGCTCACTGCTCCATAAATATTGAAAATATGACTGTGAGTTTCAATAATTTTAATGTCTTTCGCATTCAAGAACCGAATCACATGCCTACTTTCACACGCGGCAGGCGTCTCGAATTACTTCAACATCATAAACATGAGCTTACTCCAGTTCACAGTCATTTACAAATGGCATTGTTGGCTTGCCAGCGAATCAACAAACTGGCCGTCCATGCGCAACAGCGTGACAATATCAATAGCGCAGCAATATTTAAAAACGGAACTTACTTTCTGAATAACCCTCATACATTTGATTCTAATGATAATGGGCAGTTGGAATAAAACCAAACAGCAGTTAATAGATTCAAAAATAGTTCATACACTTTGGAGTATTAATTAAAGTCTTAATTTATTTAAAAAGTTAGTGTGAGGTTTTACACGTATCCTAAAACCACACAGGTTCAATTAAATATACTTTTTACTAGGCGTTAATATAGTTATTAAAATTTTACTACCCAATTCTGCATTACAATAAAACAAACACGAATCAGAAGATATACTGATGTTAAGGGAAAAGGTATACTATGTTTTTATTAACATCAAAGCTAGAGTATGTTTAAAAAATAAAAGTATAAAATATGAAATGACAATGATAATATACAAAAATATAAGCTAAATATAAAATTAAACATACATGCTCATAAAATTACACACACATTTGAAAATATTATAGAACCCATAATGTTAATTCTAGCCTACCAGATTTTAACTAACCGAATGAAATTGCCCAATGACTGTACACCCTTCTTCTATTCAGAACATGTGTTTTTTTAATTTGTATTTTAACAAGCCATGACTGACTTATTTTTGGAAAATGTGTTCTACAGCCAATTTATATAATTATATGGATAACAATGAAACATACAAACAGAAGTCATTCATATAAGAAATCAGTTATATATAAATGACAACAAACTTCTACTGAGGAGAAAAAATTATAGAAAACTTCTCTTTCATTAGTGAAAACAATTTCTAATTTTCATTTGGACATTAACATAGCCTACACATATTTGGTAACTTTCATACCTTACACACATGCTGATATTTATAATGCATATTTTTATTACAAAAAGATTAATAATTCAAGCTACTCTATAAATGAATTTTTTTCCAAGGCGTTCATTTTATTTCATATGTACACAAAGACTGCCTTCAAGTCACTGACCTAAATGTGTTTGATAACTATCAGATGGTACGTCAAAGCCATACAGGAAATAATTAACTTAAAACTGAATTGATTAATACAGAAAAATTCCAGAATGGGTATCAGTATGACCAATGATAATAAATGAATGAGTGGAGCAAATTCTCAATTATAAGTCAACTCTTTGGAATTAGTCTGTTACCCTATTTTGGGGTATGTCTCACGATAACTTATGATCGTATCATAAAATTGTATAAAACTTGGCAGCATGTCCGTACTTTCACCTTACAGACCCCTATTGTTTTTGAGATTGATCCCTCCAAAAATGGAGGAGGGAGGAGGTAAAAATATGGGGGAGTGTCAAATTAAAGGAAATTTTAACCAAAATCTGAATATACTGTTTCTTTCTCTTCTTCAGCACTACAGCCAAACGTAAGCTCTGGCTTCCAACACCATCTTCTCCAGCCTCCTGTCTATTCCCATCTCAGTGTAACCCCTCACATCCATTCTTCTAGCACATCATCCAATCATCTTATCCTAGGTCTTTATATTTGTGTTACGGCTAATGAGTTTGCTTCTCAATAGTCTGCTGTTGGCATAATATGCCCTATTTCCTATCATGAATTGTCGTGTTTATGGATTCTTCATTATCTATCACGTTACCCAGGTATCTGAACGTATTAACTGCATCAAGTGAATTATCCTCTGTGCTAAATTACATAGATTTCTTCTACTTTCTGATGCAGAAATCAGCATGTATTTAGTTTTGCTGATATTTACATTGAGTCCCAATTTAGCAATTTTTGATTCAGCTTTTTTTATACCTCAACTAGCCGTTGTCTTGATCTAGCTATTATCACAACAGTGACAGCATAAGCACATATTTGGCTTATCTTATTTAGTATTGTTCCTAGCTGATCTATGTCTTTAATGGCATAATGCAGCGCAATAATAAAGAGAATGGCAGATAACCCATCACCTTGCTTAACTCCCTTATTATATGCACATGATTAACTCAGCATATTCTCAGGCATAATTGTAGCTTTTGTAAATGTCATAGCCATATTTGTTAAGTTTCAAAGGAATTCCCATATCCTGCATGGCTTCAAAAAAGTTTCACACATCGCACGCTATCAAATGCCTGTCTAAAGTCCACAAACAGCATGTGAAGATCTATATAATGCTCATGGTACTTTTCAATAATCTGCCTGATAACAAACAACTGATCAGAAGTAGCTCTTTTTGACCGGGAACCACACTAGTATCCCCTAGTCTTTTGTCCATTGTTTAAGCCTTTTCTTTAATTATATAGGTTAGTACTTTGTATGTATTTCTGAGTAACGTTATGCCTCCATAATTATTGCAATCCAGTTTATATCCCTTCTTATAAATAGGGAATATACTGTTTAGTTTTGAAAATTTCAAATTTTAGGACACAGGGCCCAAAAAGGGATAACAAATTTTTTTTAATATTAAATATCATACTAGAGTCAGACTAACAGGAATTTTAACCCAAATCCAAATGTTGTGTTTACTATAAACAAGTTTTAACTTTAGGGGCACTATGGGCCGAGAATTGAACTCAAAACTAAGAAAATTGTAAAACTCTTGTAAATAAGTGGGACATCAAATTATGAGAAATTTTATTCACACTACAAACTCAGTATCTTCAATAATTTGACAAAATTAACATCTCTCAACACTCCTTGCAAATTTTGAATCACCTTCAAAAAGTTTGCAAGCTATGTTTGCAAAACAACTTTTATCAGTTGTATATATTGTAATGTAGACTGTTACTGGGTGTTTTAAAATTTAATTAGTTAGTGTTATTCTTTCTCTCGTTCTACCTTCGTATAGTATATGTGTGAGTGTCGAGCGTTTGTTGACTCGCTCGTTGTGTTCGTGGTTTAATATGTATGTAAGATTAAAGTTATTAATAATTTCAATGAATTCTGTCACTGTTATCAGCGTGTAGCAAGTCGAATTGTATCTTCTCTTACCATTTACGGGTAAACCGTATCTCTCTCCGTTTGATTTGAATGTTGCCGCC
Source organism: Magicicada septendecula (assembly GCA_034769895.1). Classification (NCBI taxonomy): domain Eukaryota; kingdom Metazoa; phylum Arthropoda; class Insecta; order Hemiptera; family Cicadidae; genus Magicicada; species Magicicada septendecula. The sequence continues at coordinate 85,960,323 of CM068371.1, read as the reverse complement.
TCGCCACCTGATTGGCGCACGCCTTTCTGCAGTGTCAACTTGGCTAATGTCTTGTTTTGATGTTTTCACTTCAATAAATTTTATTTATTATCTTAATTTACTTGAATCAAACATACAGTGTTGCAGAATAGAAATATTTATTACCACTTTGATAGGTTTCATTTATTTAATAGTACATTAATTTTATTTTTAGCACCGGCTATTACACTGTTCAGTTGGTATGCTCAGTTCCAGTGTTTTGTACACAACCGTCTCGACGGTAACGTTAGTTTACAATTAAAATGTTTTTACTCAGGGGTGTTAATAAGTCCTTTTGGCTACAGAAATATTTGACTACGGCTAAAACACACAATTTATAACAATCCTTAATACTAGGTACACAAAAAATTAATATCTTAACACATTTGAGTAAGTAATTATCAATGAGATTTAGTAAAAAAATTTGGTTAGGATTTGTCTATTAGAAATGTTTGTTAATTATTTATTGTATTTTGATTTTAATAATTATCAACTGATTAAAGTTAAAATAGTGATATTACCAATGCATTCAGTTCTAAATCAGAATAGTGATCAGTGAAGTGAAATTGTTATTTATTATTTTGATCAAAAAATTTGGAATTCGTTTAATGGGATTATTGTTTATACTCATCAATTTTCCGCTGAAGCTCCTGCGATGCCGTCTTCTTCTTCCGGATAGATCCAGTCGTCTTCTATTCTTCAGAACTTCATTTATCTCGTCCAGACGGTTTTTCTCGTAGACTTCGGCCTCGTAATCCTTCTGTGATCGTCCGTCTTCTTGAGTTGATGTAGGTCCTTATGATCTTCCTTCGGGATTAGTCGTCATCTATTCTTCGCGGTGTCTTCTTGGCTTCCTTGAGTAGTTACGGTTTGTGGACAAATTTAATAAACAATATCTTATCCAGGATTCCCTGGGCTGTTATCATACTCTTCTTTTTGTTTGATTTTGGTTAAAATTCACTCATTTGGAATACAATTTTGTGGTGAGAGCTACTCAATCCACTCTCGGCGTCGGTCAATAATGGACTAGCGAAAATCTAACGGTTTTTTTGGCAATAAATTTCCGGTTGCTATGGTTACCTAATAAATTATGCTAATTCTCATTGGTCATTAATTTAAGTCATTGTTATCTTTTAACGTCTTATTTTAGTTTAATTTCACAAAATATCTTCACCTGAAGATTTCTATCTTATACTAATAGCTAGGTTTATTACATGAGTACCATTGTTCATAATTTTTTATAAGGGTCATTTTGATATCCCTCATGGTCACTTTTGAGTAGCTAATTACATTTTTATTATTTTTCATATTTGTATTTTATATATATTGTATTCAAAATTGGTTGTTATTCATATATTCTGGTATTAGGAATACTCACTTAATTTGTTTAACCATTTGGTATACTCTGCTTTAATATTGGGCTACCATTTGTTCTCAAATTTACTAAATTCTTATTTAACAGTTAGGCCTAGAGCCTAGATTTTACTATACTACTATCTAACATTTTTTAGTAACTTATTACCTTTACATTTGGTATTTCTAACATAATTTTTTAAACAAAACAAGTAATAAACATTGGTGTTCCTAACTCCACCTCTTATTATAGTAATAAACTTTTTCTTTACAGGTTTAAGTCTGAAATAACTTCTAACTACTTTTCTGCTCTCTTCGACTATCTGGTTCAATTAACAATTCATTACATTATGTTGGTTCTTTTAAAACAGTAACAACATCCTTATTATACTAACATTAATTTATACTTTGCACAATATATACTATTGCTCCATTCCTTCACTAGAAAAAGTGTCTATTGTTCTTGTTTGTCCTTCATTCCCATGCCTTAAATACTATCTTATCCTATAATCCTTATTACATATGGCTTATCATAATAAGTTCCTCTTACTTACTAATACAAAGTTTATCTCTGGTCTTCCTGTTATTCTAACACAGTTTATTAATTAGAACACTTTTTGAAGTTCACCAACTACACTTTTTCCTTCATAGAAGGTTTTTGACTTATACACTTTCATTTGCTATGTGCAACATGCTCTCACTACATGTTACCACTTTATTTTAATATACTCCTTCTTTCACTCACTTAATTATTCACTGGGTTGCTTTTGATGTTAGTATTATTATGGGGTTATTGACTACAATTGTTTATTTTATTTCCCTTCACAAATGATCACTTTTTGTAATTGACTGTGGCCTTGATTTGCCTTAGGGTATGTTTACTAATTCTGATTATATTCATCACTATTTATTAGGGTGTGTGTAATATTAATTCCCTAACTTATACTTATAAACACATTCCTTCATCAATAAAATATAACATTATTATATAACATAACTATATAACATATAACATTATTATCTTTCATTAACATTATTAACCTAGGTAAATCTCATCTACACTCTAATTACATTAGTTCATTGTTAACATTCATGTTAATGGTCATTATTTGGGATTTACAATATTCATTCTTAATGTCTTGATTACATTTAGTTCTTAGCTTCTTCTTCATTGTTCCGTGGTTCCTTTTGGTATTTATCCGATCTATTGTGTCCGGTCATTGTCAGTTTAACAGTCATTTGTCATTTGGGTTATTGGGTTATTGATCTTTGAATTTATAAGTTTTTGCCTCTTTTTCTTGTCTTCAGCTTTTTATTTTATAGTTAAATATTGTGGATCTTCACTACCTTATGTCATGTTACAATATTTGTAAAAAATAAAAGCTACAGGTCTATAGACATATATTGGAAACCTTCATTAACTTAAAAGCTATTACTAAATTATTTGTCATTTAGGCATTATGGTTATACATTTTACTCAAATCCAATGCAGTAGTTTAAAATTGTTAGTGTTTATTGTATGACTGTCTGCTTTACGTTATTTTATTAAATAATTAGTACAGTAATCGGGGGTTTTATAATTTTTTGATAATCAAAAATTGTCTAATATTGAAATTTACCTATCAATAAATCTATTTCATTTAAAATTGTGAGCGAGTTCTACAGCCCATGGAGCTTACTAGCTATATCCTACTCGGGACTTTGTTTCCCACAGAATTTGATGTTTGACAGTTCAGATATTTGACATCCAGATTAACTAATGCTTTACTGTATCTTGTTTCTATTAAAGTTATTGTTCTCTGTTCTGTAAATTTTATAAAGTAGCTATGTTGTGTTGTTGTGTGGCAGCTAACAATCATAGTTGGGTGCTATCTAAGTAGAACACATGAAGAAAGAAATGAAGAGAAAATTTTGGGTTGGCAATACAATAATTAGAAAACTGACCACTTAACAATTTTATTTATTTATTTTTGAAGTGAAACTTCTTTATCGACGTATGAGAGAAATTTTATAGCAATGTAAAAAAAAATCGTCACGATTTTCGGTTACGCGCCATGTTGTTTTTTTTTATCAAAGTTCAGTATAGTGATGTAAAGAATAATATATTAGTTTGAAAGTGATAAAATAAAAAGACTTATTATTTGTTATGTGAGAGCAAATAGAGTTTTCATAAAAATTCAAGTAAACGTCGGCCAATAGACGAGAGAGAGGTGAACCCATGGCCAATCCATCATCCTCAATGAAAAATTGGTTATTGAAAGCAAAGTAATTCAAATTCAAGTGAATTTATAGTAAAAGTGAGAGTGATTATATATTTCGTTTGATAAATCCAACACGTGAGCGTGATTTTAATATTTATTTGAGGTTAACCTCACTTTTTGATTGTAAGTATCAGTAAATGTGTATAAATCTATTAAAATTAGCAAGTATTAAAAATCCAACACGTGAGCGTGATTTTAATATTTATTTGAGGTTAACCTCACTTTTTGATTGTAAGTATCAGAAAAAGTATATAAATCTATTAAAATTAGCAAGTATTAATAAATATGACTGTAAATCTAGTAAACATTATTAATTCTAAAAACAATAAAAAAATCAAATTAAATAATAATTTAAAAATAAAACAAAACACAATTAGAAAATAAAAATATGTATACGTACATCTTTTTTAATTATTCGTTTTTAATGATTTATTTATTCATTTTGAATTCTATAAAATCATTGCATGTCTACAAGATTAACTGTCATCATATAATTGTATTACTTTGAATAGATAATTCCAATTATTTACTCATAACTTGTGTAATTGAGTAAGTTATTGTGTCATAAAGAAGTTTCACTTCTTACCTGTGTACTCTGGTACACACACATACTTTTTTTTGTATATACAGTATATTCCTGCTTTCTGGAAACTCCAACAAGAGAAAAGAAATCATCAGTATAAAAATTATTGTTTAAAGTTGTCAATGTACACCATTTATGGATAATCTAATACATCTTATACAATAATTTAGCTACTGCTAATAATGTATGCAAGCTTTTTTAAAATATGCAAATAAGAAACAGTTTTTTGCAACAACACTGTTTTTAAAATCTACATTAAATATAGGAAATTCAGATTTTATACACACTTTGTGAGTGTCAGGAAACCACATAGTGACCACACCTTTTCCTGACCACTCATTTATACTTTGACTTCGTAGTCTTGTAACTGATAAGATCCACTTTTACGCCACATTTAAATTTATTAAAGTTGATTAAAACATCTTTTAATCAAACTTGCTGTTTCATGTTAAAATTATTTCCTGAGCTAGTAAAATATTTCCCTCCCACGCTAAACTGGATTTTTCTTACTCTTCTGTGGGAAACTTAGCAGGTGCGAACTCCTTTTTGCCTGGTGCGAGACTACTAAGTATGTGAAAATAAGTTTTTGAGCACATATACCTGTCAAATAATTATGCACTTCTCAGGCCAAAGTCACGTACAAAAAATTCCATGCAGTTGAAAGTTCTGTGCCGTGCCTACACGGCACTTCGTAAAAACCCCTTATTGTATTTCTATAAGGGACGAGCGAATTGATGCGTTACGATAATTCGGTACACTGCATGGTGGGGAAAACGTCAGTTCGGCACCGTCACGCACTCTGTAGGCAGAGCGGTGATTTGCACTTTCAGCGGCTGTACTGGGTGAGTTGAGTTCCGCCAGCAGCTACAAGCAGTTCGGCTCTTCCTGGCGTGCAAGTTTCTTTTGTTGTAAATTACTATCTGCCATGCGTACATAGGCTCTAAGTGATCTCCCGGTAAGTTTGTTGAATCTATTTTGTTCATTTCAGTATAAAAGATTTATATTTAACCCAAAATTATAGTGGATGCTTGTCGATAATGTTTTAGACGTCGCCGCGTGGCAGACAGGTTAAAGGCTGATTATTTGAGTTGTTCCAGATAGTAATACCGATTAAAATGCTGTAATTATAAGCTACATACAATCATTTCTATTGTATAAGAGGGGCATAAAAATGAAAAAGTTATTCTGTTATTTTATGGCGAACTTTACCAACTATCTGTGACCACGTGCGGCTGTATTGCACACGCCTGTTTGAGTTTGTTAATGTGGGCATATCCACTCGTTATTTTGTGATTTACTGAATGTACATTTATGCTTGTCACGAAGATAATTCTATAATTATGTAGTGTTGAGGCCTTGAGTGTGTCAGAGTGTTTTAATTGACAAACTAGTGGTGAAAATGTCAGAACGAGTTATGGTGTACGGTTGGAGTTTGATAGGCTGTGGCATGCTTTGATTACGAATTAAAGGCCAGTTAATTAATTAGTATTATGCATGTATAGGGTTCCTGATCTTGGAGACTTGATTCGCTCCGTTTGGAGGCTGCAAACCTGCCACCATGACTTAAAGAAAATGTGATTGACTGAGCTCTCGTGATTCTGGCCGCCAGGGAGAAGCTGCCGTTCATCATGTCGCAGTAGCCCCAAAACATCTTATGGACGAAAGCAGGTGACATTTAAGCCTTTTATAATACACTCTAGGCCGTTGAAGTAGACTCCATGTGCTGTGCAATTCACCAGTAAAAGCAAATTCACTCAATTCAGATAACTATTGTGCTCGCGTCTGTCGGGACAGTAGTGATTACGAACCTTCTCTATTTAACTCATTATGTAATTACGCCTCAAAAAATTGTGAACCCGGGGGCAGGCAATGTGTCCGGCCATCATTATTTGTATTACTAATTTTATTAGGTTGCAGTTGTGATACTGGGGGGGAGTAAGAATTTTAACAGATTTATGTGGTTTTTTTTATATATATGTATTATAATATAAAAAGGGGTTGGGTTTTTTTGGGGGGGGTTTTAAGGGTTCTGTTGTTCTGTAACCTGAGGCCGACACCTGTTGAGGCAGTTGTCTGCATGCATTGGACCTGTCATTATGTGCTGGAACTGGTATGGGCACATGTTTGCGCCCGGGTAGATTCAGCCGTTTGTGAATTCATTTAAATATTGTCATGAAGCTTAAATTATTTATCCTACAATTTTATAACATTATTCCGGCTCTCTAATAATTAAATTCATGATTTTTTTTTTAATGCCAAGCTCAGTTCAGGATTTCTCATGTTTTTGTATAGATTTATTATTCTGGTTTCTCACTGTTCCAATTCATAATTGTAAAATTTATAATATCCGTTTCAGCTTATAGTTTATTTTCTGGTGATTATACCACACTTGAATTTTCCTGAAAATTCTGTATTCTCATGGAAGCATAATGGGGAGTGAAAGTCTACTATTTTATAGACCATACAGACACGTTAATCTGGTGAGGGTAGTTACTAGCAGGGGACAAGCCCAAATTTTCAGTTATAAATTTGTAATAGGAGTGAGTGTACAGGCTGCTGGGGCAGTTGAAATTGCCGAATTCTAGTCTTTCTAATTAATCCAGTTTTTTTACTTCGATCATGTTCTTGTGGGGTTCATGGGTTTTTATTATGAGAATTCATATAAGGCTGTCTGCCGGGTTGAACTTGTTATTTTGTTTGTAATGTATATGTATTTGTGTATCTATGTCAGGTTATATGTTGCATGTCATGGGTTTTAGAAGAATATTAGATTATTTATATGTCCTGTTTATATGATTACTATGATGATTGATGCTAGGTGCCTTTCTTAAATTATATGAAGATGCATATATACTGTTGAATTATTTTAACAAATTTTGAATTATTATGAATATGAAAATACTTGCACAATTAACTTTAATTATATGAAGATGCATATATGAGGTTTGTTCAAAAAAAGACTGGACTTTTGTCATACAAACTTTATTACTGTAATTACAACATTACAAATGTTTGTCCCCTTCAAAGTACTCCCCCCTGCTTGCAACACACCGCTCCCATCGTTTCTGCCACTGTTGCAATGCTCCCTGGAACTCGTTTTGTGAGATGGTGCGTAGTTGTCTCTGCGAATTCTGTTGAATCTCGTCAACACTTTGAAAACGACGTCCTTTCAGCGTGGTTTTCAATTTTGGAAACAGGAAAAAGTCCGCGGGCGCCAAGTCTGGAGAGTACGGAGGGTGAGGAAGGACAGCTATTTCGTTACCGGCCAAAAATTGGCTGACTAGCAGAGATGAGTGGCTTGGCGCGTTGTCGTGATGCAACACCCAGCTCAGGCCTCTTCCGGCGCACATCTTCCCTCAAATGCCTTAAAAATTGTACGTAGAACTCCTTGTTAACAGTCTGACCCTGTGGCACGAATTCATGGTGGACTACTCCTCGATAATCAAAAAAAAAAAATCAACTTCAAGTTTGACCGACTCATGCGTGCTTTTTTCGGTCGGGGCGACATTTTTCCAATCCATTGTGACGATTGCGCATTGGTTTCGATGTCGTAGCCATAAACCCATGTTTCGTCTCCTGTTATGATGGTTTTTATGAGGTTTTTGTCGGTACTGACATGATCAAGCAGCTCTTGGCTGATCTTGACACGGTTCTCCTTCTGGTCGTCGGTCAACAGACGTGGCACGAGTTTTGCAGAGACGCGATGCATGCTAAGTTTTACAGTCAAAATTTTGTGGCACCGATGCTGATGCAAGACTTCCTCAGCAACCTCTCGCACAGTCAAACGGCGATTTGCACGAATCACGGAATGAACAGCATCGATGTTTTCATCGTTTGTTGACGTCGAAGGTCGTCCCAATCTTGACTCTTCCTCAATCGATGTTCTGCCCGATTTAAAACGTTTAAACCACTCGTGACACTGCGAACAGCTCATACAGTCTTCCTTATAGACTTGCTGAAGCAAAGCCCACGTTTCAGTAAAAGTTTTGTCGGTCTTGCAGCAAAATTTCACACAAACGCGCTGCTCCATAAAATCTTTCATCTTTACTTCACAGAACGGTGAATGCACGTGTTTACTTCGACAGTTTTATGCCGCCAACTAATACGAGTAGAACGACGCAACAATCAGGGTTAAGTTGCCGAAGGTGGCCGCTAGGCGGCACCACATGTCGGAACATGCTCCGTACACTGATCGGAGCGCTATTTCAAAGGTCCTGTCTTTATTTCAACAAACCTCGTATACTGTTGAATTATATTAACAAATTTTGAATTATTATGAATATGAAAATACTTGCAGAATTAACTTTAATTATATGAAGATGCATATATACTGTTGAATTATATTAACAAATTTTGAATTATTATGAATATGAAACGACTTGGGAAAGGCACTACAATTGTATGAGGAAGTATCAAAGGTTGAATTGTATGGATAAATGTTAAATTGAAATTCATATGCGGATGTGTAGAAAATGAAGTATGCGTATAATAAAAATTGTTATTGTTGTCTTACAGCAGAGTTTCATTGCAAGTCCCGTCTCACTGGACCCAGCGCATTTTTGCTTCTCTAGGCCTTCTGCCAAGTCTTAAATAACTAGTGGCCCCTCTTCAAAAAAAAAAAATTTTTTATAAAACATAAAAATTATAAAGAGGGGTCACAATTCTGTTTCACACTCAAAAGAATGTGTATTTACAGTACACTCAATAAAATGTATTATTACGCTATACCTGTCATCTCTCACATCAATTAATGCTAACAGAATTTTTCCATCCCTTTCTGTGTTCTATAAGTTGCGCCATGTTCTATCAAGGACAGAATGACATCCTTCTGTTTTGACACACTGATGGCATTGTTTGCTGATGCTAAATGTAAAACAGTATTGTTATGCCAATCTGTAACATCTAACATCTAATGTTGGTGACTGAAGCAGAAGTTTCAGTATTTGGAGTTCACACATTCCTTGTACAGCATAATGTAATGGAGTCATTAACTTTTCATCCTGAATAACATAAATGAACAACATTGAATGTTTATTTTACATCTTGTTTTCCATTAAAAATAATTCTACAGTTTGGTTCTGTTTTTTGTTTTGATTTTTTTTTAATATTTTAATTCTTGATTTTTAATTGTTAGTACTAGCTGCAAGTACTGTCTACAAATGCTTTTATATTCTGTAATAAAAAATATACGTTATAATGAGTTCAAATAAAAAACAATATTTAATAAAAATTAAATATCATAATTATTTTCTAAAGCAGAAATTGTAAGTTAATGATATTTAACCAAAGGGTAGCTTAGTCTGTCCAAAGCAAGGTAGAAAAAATTAAAATTTATACCAATAAAATGGTAAAAAAATGTGTATGAATATATTCAATTACTAAAAACAGGCAGAATGAAGAACTGAACCCACACATTCTTATATTTTATAGTTCAGGGTATATCATATGTAAAAAACATCTACTACAATAGAGTCTCGACTACATGACTCAAACAGGACGAGCAGTTGGTTGGATAGTCAAAAAGTCAAATAATAAGGAAATATGGAAGGGGCCTGACCAGCGAGACAATATTAGACACTCAAGCTCACTTCTGTATTGTATTTAAAAACAAGCTTTATTTTTACTTTGAGCAAATTTACACAAAAAGTTCTCTTTTTTAAATATTACCTAATAGTCTATTACGTGAGGAATTTTCTGCCGATTTTGAGTTAGTGTCCATGGATCATTCTGATTTTTTTGCAAAGTCTTCATAAAAGGTTATAAAATAAATTTAAGGAAATTTTAGGCCCGCTCTTAAATTTAGGGGTTGTTTTCACCCCTTTTTCAGGGGTTAAAAACAAAATTTAATTAACCCCGGGAATCAATACAGAATTATATTCTAAGCAAAAAGGAGGTACAGTATACACTTTTTTTAAAAAATGTATTGTTTGCGAGTTACAAGGGTTCAAAGTTTTGAAAAAAATGCGTTTTTTTTAATTTATCTGCAAATAACTCAAAAAACGACGCCATTTGCAAAACATTTGTATAAATCAAACTTAAAGTTTATTAACAGGCGAACATTTTCCATATTGTTTGGTTTTGTTATGTCAAATGGATCTCGAGAAACACCCAAAACAAGATGGCGAATCACCGGTTCTTAATCAAATTACGTGCTTAAAACTAATATAGCTCGGCGAAAAATGGTTCGATCGAAGCAAAATGCGAACATTTTGGTTGGTAACATTTAAAATTTTAAACCAGTTTTATCACAATTATAGAGTTGCTCTCCTGTTATGCCTTCTTTTTCAATTAATGCAGTCTGATTTTAAAGTCAGTGATGGCTTGAGTGTCTGCTGACAAATTTTCACCCACACTTTAAGTTGCCTTATACCAATCCAACAATCCAGCCAACCCACACTTGCTGTGAAATTTCGATTTCCATCTCCAAATTATTTCTGGAAGATTCTCCTGTAGAATAGCACCTGAAATATGCAATCTCTAGCTCTCTTCTGAGAGTACCATAAAAATAATGCTTCACTTGTTTATTTGTATTCCCACATTTTCATACTTTTTCTTCCTTTAAGCACATCTTCCAAATTATGGTCATAGCTCTATTTTTATAATTCACATATTTTTCACTTCCAATTGCCAACTTTGTAACAAACATAGGCAATTTGTTGCATTGTTTCATCACTGTCTAGCTGCTTTAATGCTTCTAGCTTTGTCTCAGTTGAAACGACAATGTTTTTTTCTTTCCTCACTCGACATAATGAAAAATTAAACTGGTATTACAGAACTAACAAACATTATATCACATGCATAAAAAAATTATGCCCAGTCTATAACACCACAACTTCCACGCGATGGTGGGATTGGTGGTGTTACCACTACATGTAAAACAATGGACTAAATTTAAAACAGTTTACCCGGCACATTTTAATTTTGAATTCTGGAAGCCATGTTGGATAATCCAGAATGTTCGGTAACCAAAGGTCAGGTAAACAAGACTCACTGTACTAAGTATGGGTGAATATCAAGCCTCACCACATAAGCAATCAAATAAAATATAGGAAATGTTTGTTGATTTCTATATGAATTTATTTGTACAAAAAGTATATGCAAACATTAAAAACATGCTATAGATTACAAGATAATATTATTCAGAAAATTAAATATGATCCACTTAACAATGCGAATAATAATACCTGAGCTGCAACATCAGCTCCATGTGTTATCAGCAACCTCACTGTAGCCAAACGATCAACAAGTGGTAGCGAGTGTTTGGAAACTGCAATATGCAGTGGTGTTTCACTGTGACTGCGATTACGCTTGTTCACATTAAACACAGGCTGTCCGGTCTTTGGGTGATGCATATTCAACAGTTCCGCCAACACACCGACATGACTGTCACCCAGTGATGCTAGTAAATGCAACAGAGAATTTCCACTGATGTCACAATCCTAAACAAACAAAATTTTTTAAGGCACTGTTATTATTACTATTATTAAAACTAACTTTTATTACTAAAACCATGATTATAAGTCTAATCGTATTTATTGAAATTTAAAATTATGTACTTAAGTCGTGTGTGTCAGAAAATTTAATGTTTCTGTTCACAAGTGAAATGCTTTAGAGCAGCGAATGACTGTCAAATAGTGTTTCTTGGCATGTGTGGGCCACCAAATTATCATGGGGTGCTGCAAATGTGTAGAGTTACAGTATTAAAATGGAATGACATAATATAAATTTTTAGATTATAGTAGAATTTTATTGCATTTGTTCTTAATTCTTTTTATAACAAATATCTTTTCTTTAGTCATTGTCAAATACTATTAAAATATGAGAGCAATTTGAAAAGTTCGCGCCCTACCATATAAACAAATGTGTGGCATTTCTGTTTTTTACTACACCGTGGCGCCACGTTTGCCCCACGAACAGCTGTGAAGCATCAAGTCGGATCAAGTCATTATTGCAGAGAAACAGCTGTATAAATAAGGTTATCTCACAGCAACGCCGAAAATGGAGAAAACTGAACATCAAATTTTTTGTTAAAAAAGGTTTAACACCAACAGAAATGTTTAATGAGATGAAGAATGTGTTGGGTGATGCTGGACCTTCATTTACTACAGTGAAAAACTGGCTACTAAATTTAAACGTGGTCGTGCAAGTTTGGAAGCCACGTGCTGGGCGTCTGAAACGCGCCACTACATCAGAAATCATCAATAAAGTGGACAATATTGTTTTGGAAGATCGCTGTTTGAAGGTATCTGAAATTGTTAAACCTGTGGGCATCTCAGATGAAAGGGTACACCACTTTCTTACTGAGGAATTAGGTATGAAAAAGCTGTCTGCAAGATGAGTGGCGCGTTTGTTGACAAGTGACCAAAAACGCATGCGAATACAAGCTTCTCAGGATGGTTTGGACCGTTTTAAGAAAAATCAAAAAGATTTTATTCATAGATTTGTAACAAATGATGAAACTTGGGTCCATTACTTCACTCTAGAAACAAAACAACAGTCAAAACAATGGATGCATAGTGATTCGCCACCTCCTAAATTGGTAAAATCAATTTTGTCGGCTGGAAAGTGTATGGATCCATTTTTCTGGGATGCTAAGGAGATATTGTTACTAGATTGACTTGAAAAGGGTCAAACAATAAATGGAGAGCATTACACAAACCTTTTAGGCCAATTAAATGTAAATATTCGAGAAAAAAGACCAGGTTTAGCAAAGAAGAAGATCATTTTCCATCAGGATAATGCACGCCCTCACATATGCGTTGTGTCTATGGCAAAAATCGCCAAGTTGAAGTACGATCTCTTGCACCATCCACCTTATTTGCCTGATTTAGCACCATCTGACTTTCATCTATTCCCAAACCTCAAACAATTTTCGGGGGGAAGCGATTTTCCTCAGATGACGAGCTGAAACCGGCAGTAAATGGTTATTTTGAGGGCTTAGAAGAATCAGACTTCTTCAGTGGGATAATAAGATGGGGTAATGACTTGATACTTCACTGCTGTCTGTGGGGCAAACGTGCCGCCACGATGCAGTAAAAACAGAAACGTCACACATTCTTTTCTATGGTAGGCCACGAACTTTTCAAATTGTCCTCATATATTAAAAGTAGGCCTAATGGTATTCAGGAGTGAGTCAAAAGTTCAATCAATTCTGAAGAGATGCTGAGAATCCAAAAAGTTTGGGAATCAGTGCTTTACAGAGTTAGCATCAAGTACAAAAACTATTTTTCAATTAAAAAACAAAACATATTTTAAAAGCTGTTTTAAACTTACTATGGCTATTGTGTGCACATAAAAAGTGCACACAGGAACATGCACACACACACTTGTTTACTCTATTCTATGTAAGAGTATATTATGCATGACATGGATTGACAACTACAACAAGTTTAAAACCAATAGAATATGCATCAGTATGAATTATTCATATGTTTATACTAACTGATACTAGATCTAATACTAATACTGTGAGTACTAATAATCTAGTACTAATACTGTGAGTGAGACACTTAACAACTGTTGAGTTACAATCAGAATGATCACTGTTGCGCACCACTATATAAAAATTATCCCGATTAGCGCTTTCAAGCTTCACAGCCCATCGTCAGATCGGAATAGACAGGAAATATGTGAAAACAAACCCTTCACCCCTCTCCCCCACCCTGCTTACACACAACAAGCTATAATATAAATGACCCTTCCCCACCCCCTAAACCCTGTCCCACCATCTGTACAGTTACATATTTTTCTAGCAAATTCCTTGTGTTTCAGTGTTGTGTGTGTGTGTGTGTGTGTGTGTGTGTGTGTGTGTGTGTGTGTGTGTGTGTGTGTGTGTGTGTGTGTGTGTGTGTGTGTGTGTGTGTGTGTGTGTGTGTGCATCCTTTTAAACTTACCCTCTTCCTCTCCACACACGTGGGTCAGTCACACACCCTTATTTTAAAACATCCAATTAGTACTACGCAATATAATTCTTAATCTTATCTATCACACACACACACACACACACACACACACACACACACACACACACACACACACACACACACACACACACACACACACACACACACACACACACACACACACACACACACACACACACACACACACACACACACACACAACACTGAAACACAAGGAATTTGCTAGAAAAATATGTAACTGTACAGATGGTGGGACAGGGTTTAGGGGGTGGGGAAGGGTCATTTATATTATAGCTTGTTGTGTGTGAGCAGGGTGGGGGAGAGGGGTGAAGGGTTTGTTTTCACATATTTCCTGTCTATTCCGATCTGACGATGGGCTGTGAAGCTTGAAAGCACTAATCGGGATAATTTTTATATAGTGGTGTGCAACAGTGATCATTCTGATTGTGATTTCAACCACTAACACAAATTTCTTCATTAAACTGTTGAGTTGTTACAACACCAAACACACAGCTGTAAGATACCCACCATCATACACATATTTTATTACCACAAACCAGATAACATTTTTAGAGTGAGGGTGTGATTTGAAACTGTAAGAGGGAGTAACACCAATTATATCTGAGAAATATCAGCTGCACAATGTGTTTTAGATTTTTGTGAGGTATTTTTATAGGAGCATCCTTCTTCTTACCATTAAACACAGGTGTGATTTTTGGCAAAGATAATGAGAATATCTAGAACCCAAATAATATAGAATATAAAATTAAGAAATAGTGCTTACCAAACTGTTTTAACAGAAACAAAAAAGAGCGTTATATTGGTATAGACATGTATAGCGGATGTTAGAATACAAAATGAAAAAGGGGAGCATGCCAACAACAAATGCAGAGAAATATCTGAAAGAGATCCAAGAACAAAGAGACTAGCAAGAATGAGTGATGACAGTAAACCAGAATTCGCAGTCACATTTAGCAATTAACATCAGTGGTAGCTTGTAGTTAGGTTGTACAACCACAAGAATTATTCATTTATTAATATATTGCTACGATGGTCTACTTGTTTGTTGTAGGTACAGTGGAAAACAAAATACAAGACACCAATTAAGTCACTAATCACCAGCTTGAATTTTCACAGTTAAACAGTTCCTAGTTAACAACACAGTCTCTTACAACAAATCAAATAAAAATTGTTCACACGTAATAAAATGTCAACTAATATAAAACACAATTGTATTACAATTATACCGCCCGATTATAAAACAGAACACTTCACTAATAGCCACTTGAATGCACACAGTAATATCGCCCGATAATAACTGAAAACTAAGCAGCAGGTATGGGTTATTTATAGTATACAGTGTGCCATAGTGTGTCCTTAACAAGCCATCAAAAATTCTAGAGGACACTTCAGCGCGACCTTCGCAGAAACACGCACCATTGGGCTAATTGAGATGCTTCCAGAATTACACCACTGAACGCACGAGACGTGCCGCATTATGTAATACTGCCTCACATGTCAAGTGTCACGTATGCATTACAGCTGCGGGATAGTTCTCCAATGTACCAGAATGTTCCATAATGGCGTAACACTTTTTCTGCATTACGTAACAATATGAATAGTAGTTTGACACTACTAATCTATAAATTATTACTTTTGTAATTATTAAGTAATTATACATATATACACATTATATATGTATTATATATCATATAATTATAAAATATATACGTATTTCAATTCTGTGTGCACCACAGGTGCAATAAAAATGTTTCGGAGCAGCAAATGTCACATATTCCTTATCTTCAATGTTGGTGGTGGCTTGCCAGCTGTGACCTTGACAATAAATGGTAGAATGTGCTACACCATTAAATGGGAACAGTGTGTTACAGGGACACAACTCCTATTCTTAATACAGGCAGTTTAGTGGTCGCAGCAGTGCTGCAACCACTCACTCTGTAAGCATGAGCAAATATCTTTCTCTAAAGTTACACTCCCCACCCCCGCATTTGTCCTCTCTACCTCTCTCAGTCACTGTGATTGATGCTAGGGACAGGTGTTTCTCTGTGTGTTTACTTAACTT
The DNA here is from genome assembly GCA_034769895.1 of Magicicada septendecula. Lineage (NCBI taxonomy): Eukaryota > Metazoa > Arthropoda > Insecta > Hemiptera > Cicadidae > Magicicada > Magicicada septendecula. Next base: position 85,944,102 of record CM068371.1, on the reverse strand, counting down.
TTTCCCTCACTGTGCTCAGTATAGTATAATACAGGTGTTTAAAGACCTTATTCTGTTTCCCTTGTTTTGCTATTTGGCAGAGAGGATCCTTGGACTAAAACAGGTGTGTCAGATATTAAACATTTATCTGACCATATAAAAAAAACAACAGTCTTAAAACTTACACATGAAAAATGTTTTGCAATCTGTTCCTTTTAGGACCGTAAACATTGCAAAACTGTTTGATTCTGAATATGGGCGCAGTATCAGAATCAAAAGTATATTTTCTTTCACAATGAGAAGGTTAAATGTGTGTTAATATTTTAATCAATTGTGTGCATTTCTGTGGGGCTTCTGAGCTGGCATTAAGGGGCCATAATGAATCCAATTCCTCTTCTAACAGGGGGATTTTTTGGGATTTAATAAATTTTTGTTCTGAGTTGGACATTGTTTTAAAATGTCACATGGACAATACAATGGTTTTTGAAGGCACATCTAAAACAGTTCAAAACGAACTTTTGAGCATAATGTTGGAGGTGTGTTGTGAAAAAGTAATCCACAATGTAAAAGAATCTGATTATTTAGCTATCATATTAGATGAGACCAGTGATGTTGCTAATGTATTTCAGATGGTTATAGTGTCTCGGTATAATGTAAAAGGTAACCGAGTTGAGAGATTCGGGGGGGGGGGGGTCACTCCTGAAAAACATGATGCTGAAACTCTAGCATCGTGTATTCTTGAAGACCATGGTAAACATAAAGTAAATGAAAATCCAAACAAACTTACTGCACAAAAATACGATGGGGTGTCAGTTATGGATATATCTTCATAGGGAGTATGAGCTATTGTTAAAAAGCACTATCCAGTGCAGTATATGTTCACTGCTATGCGCATCAGCTACATTTAATCAGTGCTGAATGTTGAATCCATAAAAACAAATGTTTTAATATTTTGTTTTCTAGTTTGCAAGGAATATGCACTTTTTTCATCAAACTCTCAGAGAATAAAGATACTGGAACAAGTAGTGAGAAAACCACATGATTACAGCATCTTTATGTTCACCAGAAACTTCTTTGCAGTACAGATCAAAGTTTCCGGAGTAAAATTTAAAAAGTGTTTTAAGACTTATTCCTTCCTCAACCTTAATCAAGTGAGTTTTGAGCTGTCCACTATTTATAACAGAGATGAAATTTCCTTATTCTCTGGTGTTTTCAGTTTGTACAATTTCATCTTGCAAAACAATATTGAATCCATATTCAGTGAATCTTCAAAACTGCTGAAAGTACTGATGACAATTCCCATTACAACAGCCAAAGCTGAAAGGTGTTTTTCCACTTTAAAAAGAAATTTTTTGAGGAATACAATAACGGCACTTGGAAGAAAAGCTTTTGGCACTTGCAATGGTTTCTATGCAGAAGGGTTTTATTATGAGCATGCCAGACTTCAACCAGTAAGTAATCGAGAGGTTTGTGGCAGCAAAGGATAGGAGAACAGATTTCCTTTTTAATTAGATCTAAGGTGAGTAGCCATTGATTTTTCTTTTGGCTTTAGTTTTTCATTTTCTTACTCATTTGCTACTGTCACTTGAGACCTACATCCGAAATAATTATTTTAAAATCATCTGAACATAGTTATTACTATATTGTTAATGCAACTTATGTATATTAATAGTCAATTTAGCAAATTATTATTAATGTTTGAAGTACTAGTCTAATAACAATCACTAAAAGTAATATTATTAAAGACCTACAAGCCCTCCTCCCCAAACCATATGTCTTTGTGCAATCACCACTTCCTAAGACCACCAGCTGCCACTGCTTCACACACACACACACGCACACGCACACGCACGCACGCACGCACGCACACACACACACACACACACACACACACACACACAAGAAGTTATGCTAATCACAAAATATTCAATACTGTCATCTGGAGACCTGAAGTGACACTATATTTGATCTGGCATCAGCTACTTCTTGTCAAGTCTATTGACTGTGTCCATTATTGTAGGAGGATGTAATTACTTATCAAATGCATGCACTGTTGCTTAAAAATTTACAAAACTAAAAGTCATAAAGTGTATCAATTTGAATGATTTATAAGAACAGTTTTTTTTATAATATTATGAATAAGAAGTAATCAAAGTTTAGACCTACTGGCCTGATAACATGGTTATGAAAGTCAAAGTTTAAACCGTGTTTGTTTGTCTACTGTCCTTCTCACACCTACTGTTTAAAGTCTGTCATCAGGTCTACAAGTGGTGTTGCATGATGGATGTGTTTTCTAACAGTAGTAAAATATTTCCATTTTATTTAAAACACAAAAATGCATAAAATAAAATTACCGTATTTACTCAAATATACAATGCACTTTTTTATATCGTGTTTAGATGTTTACCACACTGAGTAACCAGTTGACAATAGTAATTTAAACAACTTTGTCGAATTTTGTTGCTTCTCTGCTATATACACTTAATGGTTGCGAAACCGAAAGGCCTCGTTCGAGGGAAAAGTGTATAAGAAGCAACAAAATTCGACAAAGTTGTTATGAAGACTGCTAACATAGAGAAAATAACTGGTAATAGTAATTTAATTGCAATAAGTGAATTAAAAGTAAATACAGCATGTTTTCTCAGGGTTGTTTATACACAGTTAGTGAGAAACTCAAGATAATAAGAGAACCAGAAGAAAATGGAAATAGAGCAACGAGTCATAAATATGATGTCAGAGAAAGTTGTATTCGTGATTGGCAAAAAATGAAAACTGTACCGTTGGAAAGCAGTGGGTCCCATCAGGCTTTTCGAGGTCAGAAAGTGAAGTTTCCTCAATTGGAAGAAAAACTCTGTCAATACATTTGCGACAAACACAAGTATGGTTTTGCGATATCAAATGAGATGTGTTTTTTGGAAGCCAAGAAAATTGAAGTTGAACTTGGAGTCCAAAATTTTAAAGCAAGGTACGGGTGGTTAAGTATGATGCTTTGGATGCAATTCATTATCAGTCAGAAGACGAACGACAATTGCTTAAAGCCTCCCTAATGCATATGAAGATAAAACATTGTGGTTTCACAGGCATATCTTAAAAAACCAGCTGCAACATTTTACTGACTGCCTCAAATAGGAAACGCAGATCATACACCACTGTTTTTGAAATGCCTCTGGCCTACAACAGTCAACAAGAAAGGTGAAAAAAGCATGGTCATAAGAAAAGTTGGCTGTGAGAAACAAAAGGTGTACTCGACTGTTATGTATCACAGCAGACAGCAATAAATTACCGCCTTATGTGAAATTAAAATGCAAAACTATTCCAAACATTACATAGCCTGGAATAGTTATAAGAGCAAACGAAAAGGGATGGATGTACAACTCTCTTACTGCCAAATGGATAACAAGAGTGTGGGGTTATCAAAATGGAGCTTTGATGGCAAAAAGAAGTATGCTGATCCTCAACAATTTTTGTGGACACATGATAGATGAGGTAAAAAACTTTACAGTACCAGAAAACTGATCTTATAATCATACCTGGAAGGTTAACATCTGTACTACAACCTTTGGACATTTGTATAAATAAGTCATTCAAGGCCACCATGAAGGACATATATACTCAGTGGATGGCAAAAAATTAATAATTATATACACCTTCAGGAAAAATAAAAAGGGCGGATTTTGAAACAATCTGTGAGTGGACCAAAACTGCATGGGCACTGATGTCACCAGAGTTGGTTTCGAAAAGCTTCCGAAAATGTGGCATTTTAAACGCGCTCAATAGCTCAGGAGATGACGAACTTTGGCACGAAAATTCAGACGCTAGTTCTGACAGCAACGATAATGACAAAGCTGATAACAGAGAAGATGCAAGTAATATTTTACAGTTCTGTTAAAATATGGCAGTTAATACTGTGTAAAATGAGAACTAGTGAATTTTTCAAATCTGTGAAAATTTTCAATCTGTAATAATAAATTGATAATTTAATTAATAAAGTTGTGTTCATTGTTATAATGACAAACAGAATTAATACTGTTGCACACCACTATAGAAAAATTATTCTGATTAGCGCCTTTAAGCTTCACAGCTCATCATCAGATTGGAAATAACATCAGATTGTTATTTCCGATCTTATGATGAGCTGTGAAGTTTTAAAGCACTAATCGGTATACAACAGTGTTAATTCTGTTTGTAATAAATTGGTACTTTTTTTTTTTTTTGTACCTTAATAAATCAGACGCGCGGTATATTCGAGGGCATGGTAAATTAGAGAAAATACAGTAATTATTGTTTTGATACAAAGGTTTCGTACCAAATGTTTATATATTTTTTAAAAACTTTTGTATTAATATGTTTAACCAAGTGCCAAATGAGTCATCAATTAATTATTGTTTTTAATTACACCCACTATTACTTCATTAATGATAAAATAACCAGTAATCATATATTACTATATGATTTCATCATTGTTAATGGTTACCACCAGAACCATTCTCAACGCTTAGACAAAAAATTAACAGACCAATTATTTTTTTACCTCATCTGGGCTGATCTGCAGATCAAGCAGACTGTCAGCGATGTACCTGGCAATCATAGGTTCACTGGGATGATTGACACAAGCCAAATACAGAAGAGAATGTCCTCCACTGTATTTAGCTGTTAACATAGTAGTCTTAGACTGCTTTTCCCACAGGGCAATATGTGCATAAACAGAATTTAGCCAATTTTTTGCTTTTGTATTTTTATTCAGCAACCACAATAATTCCCTGAAAGAGACAATTTGAAATCAGTTTTACACTTTAAAAAACACTCCTTTACTACTCAATTATTCTTACGTATCTATGAATGATTATACTTACTGTTTAAGCTGCTCTGGTTTGCCTGCAAGTTTATCGTTCACTTTGACATACTCTATGATAAAGGCTGTAGTCATCATTAAATTTCGCAGTCTAAGTGAAGCTACAGACATACCGTCTTCATATACTCCAGAGCCAGCAGGTAATATGGGCCCTTTCTACAGGCCTCTGAACACTGGAAGGAGTACTCATCCTTGGTGTCTGATCTACTGTAACCAGATTTAATGTGTTCGTTTTAGCAATGTCACCACAGATGAAATTAATAACAGAACTATTGGGTTTGTTTGTTGTGAGACACATTTCTGTACCTACACCTGGTACCATGTTATGTCCGCACATGACTTTAGAAGAAGTGTTTTCTATTGGTATGTTGAGAGGCTTCTGGTGACTGGGTTCTCCTTGACTGTGTATGTTTTGGAATGTCATACTATTTAGTTGTACATGGTCTGCTGGTGGTACACTAGTGGCAACTTGTTTTGGTGGAGTAGTTGTAACCACGTTTGATGCAGTGAAATTATTAAACTGATTTATATTGTAAGCAACATCCCATGATTGCTCAATATTTATACCAGGCAAGTTGGCATTTATATTTGATGGTGGTATGGTACTGATGGGAGACATTTTTGAAAGTAATAATTTGCTAGGTGTTATCTGCTGAATGTATGGTGCTGACAGTACTTCGTGATTAACATTCTGCTGAACTTGTGATGGTGCCAAATCAATATTATTAAAAATTTCTTCTGTTGACTTGTTGTTGTTAATCATCAATATGCCTTGTGAAGCTGCAGAATTAGTCTGGGAAACTCCTGTGTAAAACTCAATGTCTGTCCATGTTTGATTTCCTACAACATTAAGTTCAACACATTCACCAGATTTCTTCCATTCATTGCTCTGTTGTGATTCATTGCTACATCTGCTATTGTCCACACAATCTGGAAACAAATCATTCAAATCTGTATATAATTCTAAAGATGCTGCTGGTTCACTTGGAAGACCAGAGTCTGAAGATGATAAACTGCTTGATGTGGCTTCATTTAACAATGAACCGTTAATAAACTCGTTACCTCCATAGAATGGTGATTGTATTGGAGATGTATATGACATTGGTGACATCACATTACTGTCAGGTGACAATTTACCATATATGAAGTCTCCAAACCCATGTGGCGATGTGCTTCCAAGTGCAGATTCACTTAACACTGTCATATCAACGGGCACAGTGCTGTTAAAGGACAAAATTAATTAATTTCTTGTAATCATTAAATTGCGCACACACACATACACACACACAAAATGCAAAACACTCATAATTGCATGTACCTGGGGTATGTTGAATTGCCTTCACAGTGTTCAATACATTCTAACTCTTTTATAATCCACTTGCTTAAGAAAAGTGCGAATTCTTTGGTAACAATCTCCTCTGTGTCCTTTGCAGTTATATTTAGAGTGGCCTTATTAGAAATATCTCCCACAGGCTGTGGCAACTGTAAAATTAAATTTAAACTAATAAGAAACTGAACATTTACCTAATACTAGATTAGAACCTTACTTAAGTACAAAACAACCGGTCATTGTGTTTCACACTTACATGACTGTCACAGCTGTTAGTGTGTGGTTGTTTGGCTACCACTCCATCACTGTGCTGATTGTACCTTTCATGCTCTGACAGTGTGGACTTTTGCTGGAATTAAACAATATATTGGTATTTTAAAGTTACACACAACATACTCAAAAGGTGGATCTAACACATGAATAGAGGCACAAAAATGAAAATGGTAGAAAAGCCTACAGGATTCAAAATCCTACTGAAAAAAATTGTTACCACCACCAACACTATTATTAATTTGAAGTTAAGTTTTAATTTTAAATTTGTCAAAAACACTTTTTTAAAATGCCCAAAAACTTTGTGTTTATCCTCGCCAGACTCCACTAGCTATGATAACAGTGGCTGTCCTATAATCCCAGTATTAAATTTAAGAGCTGATATAAATTCTCATCACTATAGTGTACTAAAACTTGCGTGCAAATACATTGGTTGCAAAAAGACTAATCAGAAGTGGTGAGAATATTTTTGAAAATGGGAAAACACAGAATTGTAGCAAAACAGTATACGATAGTAAAAATACTTCCCTTCTTTCTGTACATAAAGTGCATGATATTTCAGGATTGGTGGCTGTAGCTTAATGTTAAAATTTATTCCAGGTGGAAGCCCAAACAGATATCACTTGTCATGTGATGTTTCAGCTACAACTGAATACAAGAATATCATCTCCAGTGGATGTCAATGCTGACAGACAATTCCATCACGTTACCAACGTCACCTACTAGAGAGAATTATTGTACTCAGTCATAGATGAAAAATCTGGCTAGTTAATGACATTGAAACTAATATGTACATACTATTCCAACATGGAAACAGTATTTTAGATAAAACTTCTTCTCTTTTTGCCTGAGGCACGTTTTGCTCATTGCGAGCTTTGCCAGTGGTCTCTGACGAAGCTCACAAGTGAAAGCTGGCTCGGACCAGAGGGGAAATATTATTTTAAAAAATTGTTTATATGTTATCTAAAATACTGTCAGAATAGTATATACAAATCATTAATGACACTCGAACATGTGATGGACAACAAAATCAAAGGCATTAAAACACCAACTTAAAACCTTCCACTTGGAAAATTTTAAAAATTGTTCAAAAAGTAACACTTAAAAAATTCAAGTAACTTAAAATTATTTTGAATAAAATGACTTTAGATTAATTCCTTCAACAACCATACACTTTCTTCTGTACCATCAAAGTTGGTGTGTGACGGTGTGGAGTGTATGACGGTACAAAAGAGTGTAGTGTGGCCAGCAGCACACTTCAGCTAACTGTTGCTTCTCCGATGTTACTCCAGGTACTCAACTGACTAGCAAGCAACTTATTTTGCTGTACTGCCACAACTTAAACACAGGACATCCAGATAACTAGCCAATTGCCGGTTGGTGGGTATATTTAGCCACCTAAATGATTTAATATTTGTGTTTCTTTAAGCCACTATTGTTGTATGATAAAAAAATGTAAATACCTATAATGCTTTGCCACTTACTGCATATGGATGCACAACAGCTGACTGTGACTTCTTGGCGGAGGGTATAGGGCCTCGTTCAATAAATTCCCCTTCATTCTTTTCTTCTTTCACTATTTGTTCTGGCTTCTCAACTTTTCTGGCTGAAAACAAATTCTCCATATTATACATATGGAGCAACATAGATAACTGATTTAATATCTTCAAATAAATACAACTGCAAGTAGATTTATTTACACCTGACGCACGTTTTACAGAAATTATTCTGTATCTTTCAAAACATTCAATTACAATGAATATATCTGAAGATACAGAATAATTTCTGTGAAACATGCGTCAGGTGTAAATAAACCTACTTGCAGTTGTATTGTGACGATTTAAATTGTTAAAAATAAATAAATAAAAAATTGAATAATAGAAATCGAAGAATGGGAAGTTAGTTAAAAAACATTAAATCGCACTATTAAACCAATTACCCCTGGATTAACTCATGGTAGTGATGAGACTTAAATGAGAAAATTTAACTAGTATTATTTAATTAAAATTGTGGAAGCAAAAGTTAAAGAATAAAACTGTTAACCCTTTATTAAACTTATCATGCTATGACCTGTGAATTCCGGATTCAACTTGTATGCCGAGCCGGCATTAAATAAGAAATACGTGTAAACCATTATATAAAGAATTAAGAATTTAAAGTCACTAATAATAGGTGTAATAATTTCAGTATACGAGGAAAATCTAGATTGTTTATTTTGTCTAACTGTAAGACTGTAGTATTAAATAAAAGATGGAACTATATTATGGCGGAGTATTCACTCCGCGTCTTTGCAACTTTCCTGTTGTAACAACTAGGGATTAACGATGCGGCTTTCTAACTGTAAACAGCTCCATGCTGGGGCTCTACACAAAATGTTGTTTTGTGCGTATTTTAATTTAAGTGTTAACTTCCACTAAAAGTGTGGACAGCTAGACATAAGTAACGTATATGTAGTGAGTAAATTTTTGTGAAACAAACATGTAAGAAAAAGGAAAAACGTGTGTAAGAGGTGACATCTCCTGTAATCTAAATATCCAGTCAAATATTGTTCAAGTTAAAAGAAATTCCAACATAATGTACAAACAATACGTAAACTCCAACACGACGGTGCAATTAAACAGGTGATGTGAATAACAGTGAAAAGTGACGACTTCGAACTATACTGCCTTTACTCTATCTCCGAGAATCCTGACGACTTCACGTTAGCTGGCACCATCACATCCATTTCATCATTACTGGACAGACTACCCCTAGGACAATCCTCGACTACAAGAGTATGGAAGAATCAATCGCCAAGACACGGACAGTTAACCATAATATAAGAGGTGACGCGGGAGCTCGTCTTCCATGAGTTATACATATTTTAAAATATAAGTAATTAAAGATGAAAAAGACTTTCAAAAGACAATCAATAAGCTCTAAGATTTAAACTGGTGTAACCACCAATTCTTGTAATCATACGTTGTAACTTAACCTTCTTTATGTAACTTCAAAAGTTGCTCAACTAAATAAAACCATTCTTCAAATGGTACTTAATGAATAATGTAATCATATAATCAAGTATGGTAAATTTGAAAATTCTTAACAAGAAAAAGAAAGACTCGGTAAACTCATTATCTAAATGATCATTTTATTTTAGATAGAAAACCCCCTTACAATCTCAGAGTAAATAATATCTTTATTTGTAATGTGTTACGTATACTATGTGAATAAAAGGGATGTCATCTTTGTTGCATACTAAAGTGAGTGCATAAATCAGATAAATCCCTCCCCTTGTTTCCTATAATTAGAATAATTGTAATTTTGTTAGTCTTGTGTTTTGAGTTTGTTTGTTACAACGTAGGCAGCCTGTATAATTGGCTAGCGTCAATTATCACAGGTTCCCTGGATTATGACGTAGCCGACACGTCATAGTATTTATTTGAAGATCTCATGGGAGACCTGCAGGAAACTCAACAAGTTACTCACAAAGGGATAATAACTGATTTAACACGATATAATAATTGATCTAACTTCTATTCTCCACACACAATGGGTTACATATATAACTGATCTGATTTCGTAATATCGACATAGTATTATATGAAACTTTATACACTGTTTTATGCAAGTCATGATTAATTTCAATAAAATCACATTTTATTAATCATAATGAACGTCAGAAGCTCTGAAATACATTTTCATATCAAAATGGGTGGAATTTCTAGCACTGACTTTGACAATGATACAGTAGCGTAGCTAGCATTTTTCAATGGGAGGCGGAGTTATGGCCAGGATTATTCCATGGAGGGTTTAGTAACGATAAGCAACGACAGATATGATGGTACTGGTAGAGAATTTGCCACTTAACAGGATGGCGTATTGTGAACTAGTACTGTGCCTGCAGACTTTCTGTAGAAAGTCCCCCAGCTAGTAATCTCCTTTGGCTATAACACTGCAATATTGTTACTACAACAATGTTAATTTGAATTATCTAGTCACATTTAAGAGCAAAATCACTAATTTACTATTCCAAAATTAATAGATGTTCTCTCATTTAAATGTTATTATGTCAACTGAACTCTTTAACAGAGAATATTATTTCTTGAATTTACACAAACATAAGAATATTGTGAACATCTGTAAATAATTAGATTTAAATATAAATTCACTATTTTCTGTTGCAAATGACAGATGGTTTTCAAAAACTGAAATCTTTAATAAACTCAGATGTACATTTACTTATGGGTTATTCTCTCTTATAGGAATTTCAAATACTGTATCTGGCTTATTTAAATTCTGCCACATTCAAATCCTGTACACAGTTGATGGTTACTGACATATACTTATGAAATATTTTGTCTAAGGGAAGAAAGTGGGGAAAACTTAATGTTAAGTGTTTGAAAATTGTTCATTATCAATGTATATAGCTACAGTTCACTCATAAATTCCGTTTTGTAATAAGTTCTGAAATAATGTAAATATTTTCTGTTTATGCAGATTTTGTAGCACAAGACTGCCTATTTCAGAATAAACATTGCTTTCAATTTACATTTCAAAACTTTTTTAATACATTTGCGGGTGTGATTTATAATTCATGATGTTTTGTTTTGAATTTTAGAAGGAATTAGGATTTATATTAATTTTTTGTTTTAAAAGGACCAATTGATATGGCACGACCTTTATCTAATTGTAAAAAAAAAAAACTCTTTGTAACAAAGTTTTTATATTTTTCATTCAGTATTAAAATAAAATAAAAATAAAATAAAATAAACCAACAATTAATATAAATTACTTTGTCCACTATTTGGATACTTCATTGTGTTAATTCTTATTACCTACCTACAATTCAACTTTAAGAAGGAATCGTTAAGCGAGTTGATTTTGTCCCCAAAATCTTCATCCTTTTTTTGAACCACTTGAGTTTTTGATTTTTCATCAAGTACACTTAGGTTAGACATCAAGTCTTCCAGTCTTTTAGATTCATTAACGTGCCCAATATTTCCCTTTGTTTCTCTAAAAAATATTGATATATTATTATACATTTAAACAAATAAATTGATACAAATAACATTACTTTTGTCAATAATATAGTACACTAATATTGATGTGTATTGTCTATACTAAATAGTGTATACTTCATACACATAATTATTCTGCACAGTTGATATGTGAATTATGATTCAAAGCAGTATAAAATCTTTCTAGCATTTAGCCTAAAACTAAAATGTATCAGCCATTCACATTACAAAACATAGATGTTCACACATAACTAAATATATTGTGTTTGCACATTTGACAACAAAGAACTATACTTCAATTTGTTGTTCAAGGTAAATCTTATATGGGTATCCCAATGTAAAGGCAGAAAAATCTTAATGAAAGATACTATATGGCTTAACAGCACATTCAGCTGTCTTAAAAATGAATGTATGTGATCAGTACACAATTTAAGAATACTACTAATAGAAATTATACTTATAAGTACTATTTTTAAAAACTGATTTTGTCTTTACATTATTTTGTGTTATTATTTGTTAACACCAATGAATATGTTAAAATTTCTTGGTAGCACAAACAAAAATCTGGTACACTATATTTCATATACGTAAAGATATATATTTATAATAACATTTAATAAGTTATTTAAAAGCAGAGGGTTTTCAAAAGAATAAGTTAGGAATAACTGTTTTCCTCATAAGCTTAAATTACTAAATAACTGCAGATGAAATAGTATACTTTCTGTTGTTACTTTCCAAATAACCATATCTGAACTAATTTTTGATATTTTGATTAAGCGATAGTTGTATCAATACGTAGTGAATTTCACTTAAAATGTTAGTACTTACAGAAAGCGTGTTAATTGGCTGTTTTATGCTATTAAATTGTTTGTTTTCAGTCGTTAATAACTTTTTCATTGGCTCTGATATATTGGTAGAGAATCATCAAAATTGAAACTTTTTTCAGAACTTGGCATAAAACAAAGTAATATATGTGTAAAAAATCCTTTTGGAGTTTGTGACAAATATGGGCTTTTGTGATATGGCCCCAATGTTATGTACCTTCTCGGAAACTACCTATTAGATGACAGCTTTCTAATGGTTACTTTGTCAAAAAAGTGTTTGAGGAAAGGGGTCCTGAAAGTTATTCCTAACCATCTCACCTTAACGGGTACAGAACCTTAACTCATAACAGACATGGGGAAAGACAAAATGTCCATAAGGCTGCAGAACTGATGTCATGTACTGTGGCTGCAGCTATAGGATGCCTCCTCCTAGCGTATGGTCCTGTAGTAGAATTTCCACAGACAATCAGTACTCGATTTGATGTGTTAAAACCAAGAATGCTATATCATCCTACTAATAAGATAAAAAGCGCCTGTAGAACCTGTTTAGAGGAGCAGGATGACACTTTAAATCAGCTTCATACCCTCTGTTTGTCAATGAGGCTAATAGAAAAGTCTCGTTTACTCCCTTTTCAAACAGACTTTGTTATAGCTTTCAAGGGGGGTACAAGTAATTAAAAGGATATCATTAAATTCTGTTTGGTAGGCTATGTACCTTCCAGAGTCAAGAAAAAGGTTTAAATAAGTTTCAAATTTGGTCATGCTATGAGTTAGTAACTAGTAAACAAAAAGGCTGGTGTTGCTTATCAATAACATTCTTAAATTGAAATACAATAATGTAGATGATTTCACAATTTCATGTTCTTTCAAATCCAAACTTTTATCAGGACGAAGTCAATAAATTAGAAGAAACCATTAAAAGGCCATCAGCAACAAGACAACTGATTGTGGAAGAAAAGATACCACAAAGTTAAATAAATATAGTACATTTTTCAGGCGTGTTGAATAATAAATAATTGTATTAAATCTAAATAATAACAGATAATTTCTTTGTGATTGTTATAAAAGTTCTAGGTTATTTAATATTTGCACTGAATGAAGCAGATAGTGTGACATTAGTGTACCTGTGAGAACGGTAGAGGGACATACATGTGATACCTACTATGTACTACTAAATACTGTGGGGTTTAATGAATCTATTGAAATTGATGTGGGCAATGTTGTTCATTACATTAATGTTAATGATGATACAAAAATAGATTTAAGTACTACAAATGACTGTATACTGAGTAAAATTTCAGAGGTACAGTATATTGGACTCACTGTAAGAAACTAGTTCTAAAGGCATTAAAAGATTTATTATAATATGAGGGATCTGATTTATACTAATGATGGTTTAGTATTTGTTGGTCTGAGGGCTACTGTTCCTCAGACTTTAATCTAGTATATTTTATAAATACTGGATGAGTTATATATATGGGTGTTACAAAGGCCAAAGCTCAGGTCATGAATTTATTTCACTGGCACTGTAAGTACAAAGACATTGGCAATTATGTTCTGAAGTGTACAATCTGTACAAGTAGAATCATATAAATTTCAGAGAGATTATTGTTTTCCAAGAATTTCTGAATTACGATTTTAGAAAATTGTGAGTAATATTTTAGACTCTGGTGGTGTAGTTTAATTTGGTCATTGTAGATTACTTTTCAAGGTGGACTGTATTAGTTAAAATTAATTATAACATGCTGATACAATAATTATAGTTTTAAACAGAATTTATCATGATATTCCTGAAATATCTGTTGCCGACAACATGCCTTTCAATTCACCTGGGTTTATAAAATTGTTACTTCACACCAAAGAAACATGAGAAATAATGGGTTAGAAGAAAGTGTTCAGAAAATTGACACGAAATGGGATATATAGACAGACAACTCTGAATAAGAAAAAACAGGGAATTTTGGTGGAAGCCAAATTAATAAATTTCTTACTGTTCAACATTTAATTCTCTGACAGAATCAAACTCGGGGAAAGGGTGACAGAAATAGATACCAATGTGGTGTTAACCCGGGTGTTTAAAGCCCATTTTGGCCTCACTGAAGTAGTAATGAATCATGTTCTAATGGTTTTCAGAATTACCAGCCTTTTCAACAACCATGCCTTTGATATCTCTTCTGCTGAATAGCACCTGTTCAGGCAGTTTCTTGAGCATGTTCTTGTGATTATCCTGTAGAGTGGTTATATTCTAGCTTCACACTGTTTTAATGCTAGGTAGAGGTGTTGACTTAATACTCTTGAGTATAGAAAATGCCCGTTATAGGACTGTCCTACAGGCTACAGGCTGAGTCAACTGCTGATGAGTGGAGTACTGAAAACTATGTTGCCTACTTGTGATAAGATTTAGAGCCTATGACGAAGATGGACATTAAAAAAGTTTTTCAAATGACAAATTAGTGTTAAGGTTAAGACATATGACCGGAGATAGGAGAGACGCTTAATGTAGGCAATACTGTTGCCTGTTGCGACATCGAATTATAAGTCTAGAAACCTGCTGTAATAGTTGACAGACACATTCAACACCCAGATTCTTTTTGGATTAAAGGGAAAATGGTATTGTGAACTGAAGAATAATATTTATTTGAGTAAGTCTTTTAATACATCATATTTTAAGCAAAGTAATTATTGGATAGATTTCAGTAAAATGCCCCACATTGTGGTGTACAGAAATTGATACGATGAATACTGTTATGGAAAACAAGAAGGTACTGTTATGGAATGATGGTACTGTTTATGTAGAATTTAAGGGACAACATTAAACTATTAAAAATAACAATAGTGCAAAAATTGTTGATAATGACACTAAACATGATTGTGTTACTAAAACAGGCAGAGCTGTAAAACCATCCAAGCTTTAAGTTTTATAATTTACCTAGAACATGTATTTTGGTAGCTGTTAACATTTTGGGGATAAAATACAATAACTGTTATTGTGGATTACAAGTGTTACAATAACAATACTGTAGACTTATTGTAGTTACAATAAGTGTTTTGTAACACTTTGCAACTCGATAAATGTCAGTAATTGTTACTGTAGATTATAAATATTTTTATATCCTTTTGTAAATTGATAAATGTCATCCAAATTTTGTAATGCTAATTTGTTTTAAAAATGGGAAGATTATGTGGAGTTGATGACAGAGGTACCAGTGATAAATGTTAATAGTAGTAACACAGCGAATACACATATACTAACAGTTACATGTAACACAAGTGTGACTAATAAAGAAAGAATCTGAACTAATAAATTTGCATATTATTTATAAAATTAGGAATGACATAAGAACAACACAACTTAGAATCAAAGCTAAAACGTACTTCTTGATTTTTATTTAATACTTAACTTGTTTGTATTATTAGTCAAGTGCCTTGTGAACTTTCAATAATTTCACCTGAATTTCAGCCACTTACTTCTTATCATCCATCACTGGAATATGAGTGGCACTGAAGGAGACTTGTCTGATGTTTATACCATTTTTCTGTAGAACATTGTTGACTGGTTTCACTGTTAAAGTCTGCTGTTTATTACTAAATTTATCATTGAGTGCTAAATCTAATTTAATTACTAATTAAATCTAAATTACTAATTTATCATTGAAGTAAGCGGAAGGTTCCGCTGACTTCTTTTGGGTGCTGTTGATTTTTTGATTAAAAGTTGATTTTGACTGGGTGCTATTTTGTTTTTGGCCAAACGCAGGCTTGTGCTGCGATACTACTGTGTTGTGTACCGCCATCTTAGTGCCGTTTATAACTGGTGACTTCATTTTGCTCGCTCACCACTTTACACCCTGGAACAAAGTTTATTTCATGTAAACAGGGGCTGAATAACTAGACAGGCGAAATATACGAGGTTTGTGAGCTAAAGGGAGTCTTCTGGTGATTTTTAATTTAGTTTATAATTGTTCACAAACAATTCAATATGTGTGTGTGGGTGTGTGTGCATGCACATGTGTGCGTGTGTGTTTTGTATACTTAGAGACTCCTGAAGGGGAGAATGAAGAGGGGACCTGGGAAGGCACTAAAGGTTTGTAATTGACTCTAAGGCTGTTACAAAGAGTCAAATTCACTACATGTGCCAGAAGGTAGAAACTCAGTAAAATCTTGAAGATGACATTTTTTCATAACATGAGGGTGTCTTATTTAATTCAAATAAATTGTTCCAAATTACTTTATAAATGGCTTTATATCTTATGGCTGGAAACAAGAAAAGCAGTTCATGTGACAGACAAAGGCTTTCTGAAGGCTTAGATTTTTCATTAAGTTATGAAAATAAATTCTGAACAAATATTTTATTCTGTAACTGAATTTATGAGTGTTTGTATCCTTGTTTTATGTACAAGTGACATGAGTGATGCAATTCAACCTTGTAACAGGCCCCTTTGAAACTTTGCCAAAGTTCCCAAGTCCATGGTGACACCTCTAATGTTTAATACAACTTATCCACAATTAATCGTATTTATGGAATCCAAAAGTAATTTCTACAAGATCCAGATACTAAGTAGATTCCTAGTGAGCGAGGTGATGCATTGAGAGCTAATGATGACTGTATTTTGTCATCCAACAATTGGCTGTGTAACACCAAATTACAAATAAAAAAAATATGTGACTGACTACAAAACATATGATTTTTAGAAACCGGTTTCTTATAGAGAACAGTTTAGAATGGATGGTGAAATGGAGAAAGGTCCCAAACTATTCTGGAATGAAGATTTTGCCAGGTCTCAAACCACAGCCTGGCAATGAGAAGGTGTCACTAAGAAATGAAGAAGTGTCTCCTATCTACAGGGTATTGGATCTTCACTGACGAAAGACTGGCCCATTTACTAACTATTGAAATTGTCCAGGTTCCCCTTTGATATAGCCAGTGATAAGAAAAATGAAAGTGACCGGGGAAAACAATAATCAGGTAAAACCTCCAAACCATACTGTTTCAGCATCGGTAAACAGCGCCAGTCACAGCAAAGAATTTAAAAAGACTATACCGTATACCAAACATTAACATATAAATAATACAACAACGGCCCAATGTTAAAAAAAGTTTCATAAATCGCATATTTCACCACTGAATAATAAATTTTAGTATAAAACGTATCTTTCTAGAATCTTCAACACGAACAACTACCACAGTTGAAGCTGAAATAACTGATAAATATGTTACCTTACAAGTTGCCGGCAGCCGAAAAACTATGTCCACTGTTTGTATGCAGGTAACACTCGATTCTGCATGCACGCTTTAATTACACCACCCTCTAATTGGAAATTATTTCACGGTAAACTGTTATTTTTAAACATTGTTATAGCCTACTCCATCATATTCAGAGGAGTTCTACTGTGCAAGTGAAGCTGAATTTTCGTATTATTTGCAAACAGATCAACACAAAAAAGTCGCGGAAACTGTATCGTGACTCACACTGCCCCCTTGATAATAATTCACATATACACAAATAATGTTAACACTTGTTTTTATGTTTCTGGTGGGAGAACGCACTGTAACTCGAGAGCCGAGCGAAACGACCGCAGGTCCAGGTCCAGGTCATATCCGTTCACGACTGATCCGCATGTGCAGGTGTTGAAGTCGTAAAAACCGACTTTGTGAATTTTTTTCTTATTAATTCTTAGAACAAAGAGTTAGTTCTGCTTAAAGAAGCAGACTTTTTAGATATTATAAGGAAAATACAAAAAAATTACACTTTAGGCCTAATAAATAAATCAACAACAAAAAATGTGTAGCTATACACTCACATGCGCGCGACAAGAACTGAAAACAAAGTTGGTTTACTACGAAAACTTTGTTTTTGTTTCGTCTCTCGTAATATTAACAAAAACCAGCTAAAACGTATTATAGAGACACGCATCCTTTCAGTCAGTCAGTCAGTAAACAGCCTTCACTAGCTCACTGACAAAAACAAATTGGTAAACATTTCCAGGGGCGAATCTAGTAAACAGTTTTTGGGGAGCAAGTGTTGACTTTGGAGAGGATTTTGAAAAGTTAGATCATTCTTTAAAGGTCTAAAGTATAAATTATAGTAATGAGTGAAGATAAACTACAGTTTGCTCTTACCAACATAATAGGTTTATTAATGAAGAGGATGAACCTTCAAAATAACAATAATAGGTTTATTACTAATATATGAAATATTTCCATAGAAACTACGTCTTTCTACTTATTGCTTCAGCATTAACCACAGTACTGTTGTCACTAACGTATACCACCTCACGTTTTCGCACTCCCGTATGCAGAAGAGTAGTTGATTCTGTTTTAATGTACGGCAGTTATCGTTCGTCATAAAAAAATTACCCTTGTTAAAACATAAAATGTTGCTGGTAAACTAACCTATTCCCTTAACCGATCTTCACCAAAACCAACAGGTCTTGAGAACTCTACAATTCAGGGCTGTATGCAAAACATTATTTGATTCTGTTTGAATTTGCGGCTATTATCGTTTACCATAGAAAAAATTACCCTTGATAAAAAACCGTTGCAGGTAAACTACCCCTTTCCTTTAACCGATCTTCACCAAAAACAACAGGTCTTGAGAACTCTACAATTCTGGGCTGTATGCAAAAGAGTAGTTGATTCTGTTTGAATTTACGGCTGTTATCGTTTGCCAGAAAAAAAAAATATCGGTATGGAGAACCATACATGACTTCCATATTCTAAGATTTATATTTAAAATCATTTTCAGCCAAACAGCCAGGCTGTGTCTTACCTGCCTTTTTATTGCTGTATTAAATGAAAAATATTATATTACATTAAAATGAAAAAATTATAATTTTATTGCCTGGCAACAAAATTATTTTATTTTTAACAATTACCATTGTTTCAAAAAGTTTAAATAAATTTTCAAGTACTTTACTCTTGTTAAAACGTAAAAGGTTGCAGGTAAACTACCCCTTCCCCTTAACCGATCTTCACCAAAATCGAAAGTCATTGAGACCTCTACAATTCAGGGACGTATGCAAAACATTATTTGATTCTGTTTGAATTTGCGGCTGTTATCGTTTGCCATAGAAAATACGCTTGATAAAAAAACGTTGCTGGTAAACTACCCCTTCCCCTTAACCGATCTTCACCAAAAACAATAGATCTTGAGTATTCTACAAATCAGGGCTGTATGCAAAACATTATTTGATTCTGTTTGAATTTGCGGCTGTTATCGTTTGCCATAGAAAATACACTTGTTAAAAAAACGTTGCTGGTAAACTACCCCTTTCCCTCAACCGATCTTCACCAAAAACAATAGGTCTTGAGAACTCTACAATTTAGGGCTGTATGCAAATAATCTTTTGATTCTGTTTGAATTTGCGGCTGTTATCGTTTGCCATAGGAAATACCCTTGTTAAAACATAAAACGTTACAGGTAAACTACCCCTTCCCTTAACCGATCTTCACCAAAAACAATAGGTCTTGAGTACTCTACAAATCAGGGCTGTATGCAAAACATTATTTGATTCTGTTTGAATTTGAGGCTGTTATCGTTTGCCATAGAAAATACCCTTGTTAAAAAAACGTTGCTGGTAAACCACCCCTTTCCCTCAACCGAACTTCACCAAAACAATAGGTCTTGAGAACTCTATAATTTAGGGCTGTATGCAAATAATCTTTTGATTCTGTTTGAATTTGCGGCTGTTATCGTTTGCCATAGGAAATACCCTTGTTAAAACATAAAACGTTACAGGTAAAATACCCCTTTCCCTTAACCGATCTTCACCAAAATCAACAGATCTTGAGAACTCTACAATTCAGGGCTGTATGCGAAACATTATTTGATTCTGTTTGAATTTGCGGCTGTTATCGTTTGCCAAACATACAAAATTACCCTTGCTAAAAAAAAACCGTTGCAGGTAAACTACCCCTTTCCCTCAACCGATCTTCACAAAAAAAAATCGGTATGGAGAACCATACATGACTTCCATATTCTAAGATTTATATTTAAAATCATTTTCAGCCAAACAGCCAGGCTGTGTCTTACCTGCCTTTTTATTGCTGTATTAAATGAAAAATATTATATTACATTAAAATGAAAAAATTATAATTTTATTGCCTGGCAACAAAATTATTTTATTTTTAACAATTACCATTGTTTCAAAAAGTTTAAATAAATTTTCAAGTACTTTACTCTTGTTAAAACGTAAAAGGTTGCAGGTAAACTACCCCTTCCCCTTAACCGATCTTCACCAAAATCGAAAGTCATTGAGACCTCTACAATTCAGGGACGTATGCAAAACATTATTTGATTCTGTTTGAATTTGCGGCTGTTATCGTTTGCCATAGAAAATACGCTTGATAAAAAAACGTTGCTGGTAAACTACCCCTTCCCCTTAACCGATCTTCACCAAAAACAATAGATCTTGAGTATTCTACAAATCAGGGCTGTATGCAAAACATTATTTGATTCTGTTTGAATTTGCGGCTGTTATCGTTTGCCATAGAAAATACACTTGTTAAAAAAACGTTGCTGGTAAACTACCCCTTTCCCTCAACCGATCTTCACCAAAAACAATAGGTCTTGAGAACTCTACAATTTAGGGCTGTATGCAAATAATCTTTTGATTCTGTTTGAATTTGCGGCTGTTATCGTTTGCCATAGGAAATACCCTTGTTAAAACATAAAACGTTACAGGTAAACTACCCCTTCCCTTAACCGATCTTCACCAAAAACAATAGGTCTTGAGTACTCTACAAATCAGGGCTGTATGCAAAACATTATTTGATTCTGTTTGAATTTGCGGCTGTTATCGTTTGCCATAGAAAATACCCTTGTTAAAAAAACGTTGCTGGTAAACCACCCATTTCCCTCAACCGAACTTCACCAAAACAATAGGTCTTGAGAACTCTATAATTTAGGGCTGTATGCAAATAATCTTTTGATTCTGTTTGAATTTGCGGCTGTTATCGTTTGCCATAGGAAATACCCTTGTTAAAACATAAAACGTTACAGGTAAAATACCCCTTTCCCTTAACCGATCTTCACCAAAATCAACAGATCTTGAGAACTCTACAATTCAGGGCTGTATGCGAAACATTATTTGATTCTGTTTGAATTTGCGGCTGTTATCGTTTGCCAAACATACAAAATTACCCTTGCTAAAAAAAAACCGTTGCAGGTAAACTACCCCTTTCCCTTAACCGATCTTCACCAAAAACAATAGGTCTTGAGAACTCTACAATTCAGGGCTGTATGCGAAACATTATTTGATTCTGTTTGAATTTGCGGCTGTTATCGTTTGCCAAACAAACAAAATTACCCTTGCTAAAAAAAAACCGTTGCAGGTAAACTACCCCTTTCCCTCAACCGATCTTCACCAAAAACAATAGGTCGCGAGAACTCTGCAAATCCGGGCTGTATGCAAAAAATTATTTGATTCTGTTTGAATTTGCGGCAGTTATCGTTTGCCATAGAAAAAAAATCTACAGACACACAGACACACAGACAGACAGACAGACAGACAGACAGACAGACAGACAGACACACAGACACTTTTCGGAAAACGACTTTTTTTCATGTTTTGAGTGTAGTAGTATCAGAATCTGCAATAATCTCGAACACGATTTTTTTTGCCATCACCATACTTCCATTCCTTAAGGAATATGGAAGTAAAATGACTTTTTTTCATGTTTTGAGTGTAGTACAATCAGAATCTGCAATAATCTCGAACACGATTTTTTTTGCCATCACCATACTTCCATTTCCTTAAGGAACATGGAAGTAAAATGAATTGAATCTTTTTCAAACAATGGTAATTGTTAAAAATAAAATAGTTTGTTGCCAGGCAAGACAATTGAAGACATGAGTGGATGAAGGTGGTATGTCGGTAATTCATAATTTTACAGAAACGAGCTCCAAAGTTTCTATGATTCTTTTTAAATAATTAGTTCTTAGTTTAGTTATGAGATCTAAACAATAAAGTAATTTGAGAGGTTATCGTGTATATTTTTATATTTTGGTTAAAAAATAAAAAAAAATCATAAATTTATTATTTTATTTTTAAAAAAGTGTACTTAACACCTTTTTCCATAAAAAATCTTGACACATAACAAATAATCTGGATGA